>JBCEWE010000422.1:1481035-1878535 GCA_039877035.1 Silurus lanzhouensis | reverse complement strand
GTGGTGTAGGGCAAGAAATAAGTTTTGTAAGTGAAAGTCTGTCAGTACTTTTGCTTCTGAAGATGGACAGACAGATAGAGGGAGAGGAATACAAGAGGTGGAGAGGCAGACAGACAGATGGAGAGACATACAGGCAGACAGACAGATAGATAGAACGACAGACAGAGGGAAAGTGGTGAAGATAGGCACATGGATAGACATGTAGGCAGAGAGAGAGAGAAAGAGAGAGAGAGAACAAGAGAGACAGACAGAGGGAGAGATAGGCAGAAAGCCAAGCAGATAGTGAGACATACAGATAGATAGAGAGAACAGACAGGCAGACAGAGAGAGATACAGACAAACAGGTAGAGGGACAGACAGACAGACAGACAGACAGACAGACAGACAGACAGACAGACAAATAAGCAGTGAAAAAGACAAACAGGAAGACAGGCAAACAGAGTGAAAGACAGACCGAGAGAAATATAGATTTACAGAAAGAAAGCCGATGGACAGAGGGAGAGAGGGAGAGAGAGAGAGAGAGAGAGAGAGAAAGAAAGAGAGAGAGAAAGAGAGAGAGAGAGAAATAAGCAAAAAAAAATACAGACAGAAATAAAATCATAGACAGACAGACATATAGATAGAGAGAAATACAGATAGACAGACCGAAAGATAGCTAGAGAGACAGGCAGTAAGAAAAAAATGTAGATAGATAGATAGATAGATAGATAGATAGATAGATAGATAGATAGATAGATAGAAGGAAAGAAAGAAAGAAAGAAAGAAAGAAAGAAAGAAAGAAAGAAAGAAAGAAAGAAAGAAAAAGTAAATCTTGGATCTTCAGGTCCACAGCCTCCACTTTTCCGAGTCTGAAATACTACATGAAGTGTCCAAAAAGACAAGCAAAGTAAAAGGTCCACAGTTTAGTGTCGTCCCCTTTTCCCTTCAGACTGTAGACAGACAGCCGATAGTAAACACAACGTATAATAAGGAGCCGATTGCATAATCAAATATCACTCTTTCTCCAGAAAAACCTTTCCATCAGCGCCCGAACCGGCGCGCAAATTCCGCGGTAATATCAAGTAATCAAGGAGAGACTACATCAAATATTTGCGGAAGGATCAAATCTCATTTTCTCTCTCTCTCAAAAAAAAAAAACAAAACTGGCAGCTCTACAATCCAAAATATGACGGAACAGGAACGATAAAAACCTCGTCCATCATTTATGAGCCACTGGCTCCCGAATCCCTTCTGACAGGATCGGATGAAAACAGCCAGGACAAGCAAAATGGATGCTCTCAGGTTCACCCACAGAGACATTAAAGAGTAAAACCTCGGCCGTGTCGTGTGTGTCAGGTGACAGAGATAATGGGCGTCTGCTGTCTCTCCCCGAGCGGCCGACGTCTCCGAGTGGCCTAACGACGGGATGTCCTTTTGGATCCGATGTCTCCAATAAGGCAACGACATGCCTCTTATCTGGAGCTCAGGGACACACCGGGGTCCCAACATGACATGAGATGGGACTGGGATTTTTTTTTCCTCTTGGGCCAGGACAAATATTTGGGCATTGTGCATTTTGGAGGAACAAGATATCGGATAAGGTCAAGTTTCAAAAATTGCGTGTGAAGAGGTCACAGTACTTTTCGCTCCATCCATCCATCTGAGATATTATACAACGTTTATGGCTTTTGGCAGAAGCCTGTATCCAGAGCGACTTACAGCTAAGCAGTTGAGGGTTGAGAGCCTTGCCCGAGGGCAGCTTGGTGGTGCTGGGATTTGAACTCATCACCTTCAGATCCAAAGCCTTAACCACTGAGCTACCCCTTTCACATATGATTTTTAAGTACATCCCATTTATTATCTCATTTGTCTCATTTTTAGCTCAATTATTGTTGAGGGCCTTGTACCTGGTGCTGGGATTTGAACCCATGACCTTTCTGACCATAATATATATATATATATTGTAATCTAAGATTTATTTATTTTATATATATTCATTATTATTTATTTATTATCTGGGCCCAAGTTAAAACATTGTAAATCTAAAGTCCATCATTTCAATTAATCTAAAACCTGCAACTCCTGACCCTCTCCACAGCAATATTTACTTTTTTTTTTTCACTGTTAAAGTATGTACAATCGTCGGTCAAAGTGCTGCAGCACAGTTATTTTCTTTCTCTCCCGCTACCAGATATTTTTTTTTATTATTATTATTTCTCCCCCTTGCAATTTCTGCCTTTTTTTTTTTCTAGCTTTCATCAACTGTAGTCAATTCCTCCAGTCCGCTCGCATCTGTGTGGTGTCGCGAGGCCTTTTATTAGCTTCTTTTTTTTTGCAGTCGTCAGTTCAGTCACGCATCACGGAGCTGGGAAAAAAAAAATCGATAATTCTAAAACCTTAAGAAAAAAAAATCACCCTGGAGGAATCGCAGAGGTGGCCGACAGCCGTTTGAAACAAGCGTTAGATTGAGTTCGGTGGACGGCTGGAAGACGGTGAGCGAGGACTATAGGACGGCATGGGGGTCACCAAGTCCGGCCCTGGAGGACCTTCTCCCTATCCAGCGTCTAAACCCGGTGATTAAATGGGGAGCTGAGTCAGGTGAAAATCAGCAAACTGTGCTGGACTCTGACCCTGCTGGAGTGGAATTGAATGCTCTTGACTATATTCATGAATCCAATCTCAAATTACGTCTATTTAATGGCAGTTATTGAAGGTGAAATGAAGAAAGCTGCGCAGGAAAAGCCTTTTTCTTTGGCGCTCGGTGGACTGCGATGTCTCCGTGTGCGAATCACTGATAATCCTGATATAATGAAGAGCGCAAATGAAGAGCGATTGCCGATATTCCAGCCTTTATGACCGGCAGGAGGTCCTGTGAAACATCATTGTAACTGCATTGTCGAGTTATAGAATCTGGAAGTCAGCATTTATATTCATCCCAGTAAGGTGGAGGTTGCAGCTCTTTTGCAGGCCACTCAAGATGTTCACAGAAAACACAGATTTGACATAAGTTCTCGCACGTGAACTCAAAAGCGTCGTTTTTGCCGTTGGCTGCGTTCTGTGTTGCGCGTTAAACGTTTATACAGCATTTTAAAAGGGACAAGAATATATTATATGTCCAAAAGTACTTTATGTAGGACTCCTGACTATCACACACATGTGGTATACGCCATTGTATAGAAAAGTGATTCTCAAATCGTGGGTTGTGCTCCCCTAGTGGGGAATGAAGACATGACAGGTGAGGCGCAATGAACGGCAGAATTTATATAATGATTTTTTTAAAGTAAATCCTTATTTACGAAACATACATTTTGAATAAATTAGACGTTTTTAAATTTAAAGTTTATATTACCATTTTCTGGGGTGTTGCTTGAAAGTGAGGTATAGAAAAAGTTTCAGAACCACTGGTATAGGGTGTCCCTGTGTTCTGTAATTTTCCCTGGAATTAAGAAGATGAAACACTGTTCCCGGGGTGACGATGTGCACAAATCGAGCCCGATGAAGATTTGTGCACGTCGTCACCCCAGAACAGTGTTTCATCCTCTTAATTCCAGGGAAAATTACAGAACAGGGCTGCAGAGGAAAAATTTCTTTCTGGAAGCCTGACTGAACCCTAGAATACTCCAAATGTTCATTCGTCCCCACATGCATGCTCCAAAATCTAGTGGAAAGCCTTCCCAGAAGAGTGGACATACAGCTCTGTATGCACCTGAATGGCTCCTAGAGGGTCTCTACGTGCCATACAAATCCGATTATGCGGCGCGTCCACGGAGAACGCCGCGCAACAAGGAACAGATGCGATCGATAACGAGGAAGATCGTCAGGGCAGAGCTGGAAAAGATGAGACCCCAGGAACCCAGCGTGCAACGCAATGCTGCCGAAAATGAATTGGACCTCGTTCCCCAAGAGACGGTACGGTTCAGGCTAGCGGTAAAGTCTTTAAGTAAATCTAATCAGCCGTGTTGTATATAATCGTACGAGGCTACACGTTTAGGCGCGGATAGAACGGTGATATTCACAAATTTCCTGCAACAGATTTACAGTCGAGGTCTGATCGAGCACTCGGATCAGGCGGCTCAGACGAGCGCCTTTGCACTTGCCTCGGCGAAGGCCTGCGGAATTAAAGCACTTCGATCTCGGGTTTGTATTTAGTGCTTACAATCAAGGTGTCTATGAAAAGTAGTCGCCGCGAATCCCAAGTGCAGCTCCTGCCAAGAGCGGGTCATGTGGGCATCGATTTGGAACACAAGCAGCCAGAAAGCTACGAGCGAAAGCTGCGCTGTCAGATAAAGTGCATGCATATTCATTCCATAGTAATGGACCGACGATAGAGAGACAGATTGCATATCTGAATCTATCCAGGATAAAATTCCTCCTTTTTTTGTCTTCCTCATCCCCCCTCCCCCCACACACACACACACGTCAAGGTTTAAATTGCATCCATTCTCTCAGTTGGGGTTCTCGTGCGTTTTTGTGTATACGTGTGCGCGCACTTGTGTGTGTGGGCGTAAGTAGAAGGTTATTGAACTTTCGACCGCAACATTAGCGCGATCGAGTTGTTCATTTCTGCATTATAAGGTCAAACATAGGAGGCTTTTAAAAGGCGGATCCCCTGCGGAGTAGGACTGAACCTGAACCAGCGGGAGGGTTTGATACACATGCTTAAAGATTATAGCACGGGCTTTTTTTTCCCCCCACTGTTATCGGTTTGTTTGCTTGCTTAAGAGATTTTATGGCGATCCCATGACACTTTACAGCATTTCAATGAAAAAACAAACAAACAAATACTACCACTAAGTACTACGAAGCTGTATTCATGTGTAATTGCGCTGAAGTCCGATTTTGAAATGACATTTGACAAGAAAACATGACATGAAACATGCAAGATTGACGAAAAATACGCATTCGGTTGACAATCGAATTATATGTTTCAACAAATGCCGACTCAGATTTGCCAAATTTGGTGATTCCTCTCCATGAACAAAGAAGAACCACCAGTTTTCTTTGAAATATCTCAAATCAGAAAAAGCAATCACAGAGAATTGTTTATTCCGTATTAAATAAAACAAAAATGATGGGGTCTTCAACCTTGCTTGACCTACAGAGGCGATCATTTCAGGCCTCTGGAGCTTTTTAAAAAGCGATTTCTGAAGCTCTCAAGGAGGCTTCCGAACCTGTCCATAGGTAATTTATATAGAAAACGATTTTCCCGACACTAGAGATTAAGACCGATTCATTTCCGACATCGATACGTTTCTGAACATCTAATTCCACGTGTAGTCCTCTATTTATAATAACCTTCACTCTTCCCTCCATTTATAACCTCCATAATAACCTCCACTCTTCTGGGAAGATGTTCCACTAGAATTTGGAATGTGATTGTGGACATTTGTGCTCGTTCAGCAACAGGAAAATGCGCAAAGGAATGTTCAGAAAGAACATACCGTAATTTCCGGACTATAAAGCGTACCCATATATAAGCCGCACCCACTGAATTTGACAAAGATTTTTATTTTGAACATAAATAAGCCGCACCTGTGTGTCTACACTGAAACTAATGAACTTTACACAGGCTTTAACGAAAGACAGAGTCTGTTACACGGTGCAACGGGTGAAATATGTTGTGCTTCCTTTAGGAGCATAGCGGCATTTTGGGAATAGCCTGCCGCCGCAATTTTCCGGTATTACTGCATGTGTGCAAGACCGAGGAATATGTCCTTATTATTTTCTGATGCTCATTTCTAAGTTTCTTTGACTAAACGTAACGCTGTTGCCAAGAAAAATAAAAAAGCACAAGTTTTGGAAACCGGTCTGTGCTTATATGATTTCTGTTGTAACTGGAGTTAGCGAGCTCTCCCTTCACCCAGACTCAACGCGTTACAACGGCTTGTATCTTAACAGTAGCCTACCAAGAAAGTCATTGTTCACTGTCTTCCTCCTTCCTTTCACAACTATTTCTCTCGAGAGTTTATCTTTTGGCATCGTCGCGCATTTAAAAAAAACTTTTTTTCTCCCGATGCCGTGCAGCTCAGAACACAGGTGAGGTGCATTTTTTCGTTTCCGTTTGGAAATGTCATTGGTCTAATGTTATGGGGTTCAGTTTTTTGGCTTGAAGTTTGTGAAACCGGGAAAAACCCAGGAAAAATTCCTAAATACGCCGCTTCTTGTTTAAGCCGCAGGGTTCAAAACGTGGGAAAAAAGTAGCGGCTTAAAGTCCGAAAAATACGGTATAAACGTTATGGTTAGTATTTGATCATATAGTGTATATTACATTGTTATTTCACATATATCACTATACAAATTAACAGGAAATTGTTTAACCATGATTTCCTGTTACCCAGGGCTATAAATATGAGATAATACAGAAGTTGCTAAATCAATTATGCTTATTAAGATTCTTATATACATATATAATTACAGGTAGTTCCGGATGGAGATGCGTTCTGATAAACACATTAACAAATCACAGTACATCATTTAGCAAAAAAGAGCAAATTACACCACCGTAATGTATAAACTATATGATATACACTGTATGTTCCCCCGGCAGCAGGTGCGTGGACGAGCGCCTGTTCACGAGTGGAGGGCGAAGCCGGACGCT
This sequence comes from Silurus lanzhouensis, assembly GCA_039877035.1. Lineage (NCBI taxonomy): Eukaryota > Metazoa > Chordata > Actinopteri > Siluriformes > Siluridae > Silurus > Silurus lanzhouensis. Next base: position 1,871,958 of record JBCEWE010000422.1, on the reverse strand, counting down.
TTCTGTTTCAATGTCCAGGGATGCGGATGAAAAGAAGAGAGACGAGAGTTAAAATTGGGCTTTGAAACACCAAAAGCAGAAAAAAACACGCCCTCTAACACCGAGACAAATAAACTCTGTCGACCATTTGTGAAAGAGGACACATATTGGCAGCGTCCCAACGCATCGTACGGAAATTTAAACGGCGTGTGAAAATTTGTATATTTTTACAATGTATTTATTTTTACCGTCGTAACTCGGAACTGCCGTACAGACCATAGTATCCTATAGTTCCATGTCCATACAGAGTGAGACAGATATTTAATGACATGACACAAATGCACTCAATTCGTTAAAAAAGTTCGAAAAAGTCAAACAAATGCTTTCACCTTCCGACTAATTTCCAACGTTTATTCCATCAAGTCGCCTTCGAAGCCTTGAAGCCGGGACACGACTTCCATAACCTTGGACCGTGGCGGTACAATAGACGTTGTTCGGAAGTGCATCACAGTGTGACGTTTCGGATTTAATAAGGCATGCTTTTATAAGCGGAAAAAAGTCGCCATCGGAAATACGGATACCTTTTCAGACCTGTAAGACGGCTGAAAGGAATAAGAAAGAGAGGCGTGTGTGTGTGTTGGTAGAAAAGAGAGGTTGTGTGCAGATGTGAATAATGCCTGACATTCACTTACTAAGGAACCAAAGTGTGCACTTTCTTATACGGCCCGAGTCCGAATGCGGCGTGATCAAAAGAGTGAAAGCAGGAGCTGTGAAAGGAATTGGGGAAAGGTCTGAATGGATTATAGATAGGTAGACAGATCATAGGGTTTGCAAGTGTATTTTATAGAGTGTTTTCAAAAGAAGAGCATTAATTCCTTGCAATACAAATTGGGTTTTTTTTTTTTTTTTTGCCAAAAATTTTACATGAACCAGTATATACAGAATCACTATAGATATTAGCCCCTATATTAGTAGAACATCAAAAAGTAACAGGGCAGAAAGTTAACTATAATATTCAACTATATTTGCACTGAATTGTTCATTATCTGTTATTAAAAAAAAAGCTCTCTTTTATATACTTTGCAATATTGTAAAGAATCATATTGTGTACCGGAGCAACAGCCTACATGCTTTTGTTCATCTGTATTCAGATCCAGAGCAGTCTGAGCTTTTGTATAACTGAAGAAATTCAAGCCGAGCTACAGACATGTTAGCTTTCTCGTCCAAAAAAAAAAAAAAGATCTGACCTAAAAGCTTTTCATTGAAACCGAAGGATGAAAGTGTAATGAGAGTGCTCATGGCTTTTACGCTTGCTACTGTAAAAAACGTTTATTCAATAAAGTTACCTTGGAAGCCATGAAGCTGAGACACGACTTCAGAACCTTGGACAGTACCGTAGAATGGCTGCTGTTCTGTCGATAAATATATCATTTGAATCCAATAAAAAAGCTTTTTTTGTAAGAAAGGTTTGAATACTGGAACTGTGATTGTTCCTTCAGTTATTGTTTGTAACTACCAAGTTCAGGAATCTATACAAAGAGCATTAGCATCTCTAGCTGCATATAGCTCCAGAGCATTTCAAACCAATTCCGTAACACCGTATTTACACTCACCTCTAAAGTTTTCTTGTTAATATAAATATTTAAGAGTGTGTTTGTTCCATTTGCCAACAATGAGAGTTTTCAGTTATCAAGGACAGATCTTACTTTTTAACTCCCTGTTACATAGACAAAAATAATGAAGACACCTGAGTTCTCTAGCCATATGTGCTTCTCCTCCAAACCACAAAGCTGAAGGTAAAACATTTCCCCTTCACTTAAACCAGGAGACCCCAAACCTGTTCCAGCAGGACAATGTTCCTGTGTTCAAAGCCAGCTCCATGAACATGTGGTTTGCATGGGTTCGGAATGGAAAATCTTCTGCGCTAGAACTCCGTTTTCAACCATTTGGGCTCCTCACCTCACCTACATCAGAACCTGACTTTACTCACACCCTTGTGGCTCAATGAATCTCTACAAGCACACTCCAAAATCTAGTGGAACATCTTCCCAGACAATCAGAGACAATCACAACAGCAAATGGGACTAAATGTGGAATTGGATGTTGGAAAAATGCGTACTAAACTTATAGCCAGGTGTCCGCAAACTTTTGTGTCCAAACATGGCACCCGACGTGAATAAACTTATAATAACTCGGTGCATATCTACAGGTATCATCAGTACAATATTGTGCAATACGTAGGCGTTTGGTATTAGTAGTGTTTGTGTATTTTGAGGTTCTGCTGTACAAGTCGGGATCTGTAAACAGTTGCCATAGAAACAAACCCACTATTAGATGTGTTGAAATGAACCTTTTGTTTATGTTTGTGTCAGAAAGTGTCTGTGTGTACGTGTCTGTATATATTAGGCATGTCTCTATAACCAAGGCTATTGCGATTCGCATCTCAGGGACCAACGGTACGATACATTAAAGAAGCATATGAAGCCGCTACCGATGCGATACGAGTCACCTCTATTACGATGCTATGCAATTCACTGTGGTACAGATAGAACGCTTTTATTTCTTTGGTTCGTCGATTTACTTAAGTGCAATTTAACATCTAACGCGCCTTTGTAGTGCAAAAAAAACAAGGAAGTTACAGCTCTACCTCTGCCATGTTAATCTGTATTCTATGTGACTCTCAGGACAGCGTAGCGTTGTGATACGTTGTATTCACGCAGCAGCAGCACCACATCAAATATAAACGTCAAATTTCTAAATAATTAAAAGTATTGTGCATCTACTAATAGTTCTATATCAATTCATCGTTTTTACCGATGCAAATATTTTAAATATGATGCATTGCGATACAACTTGTATCCCTTTTTTTAATTGATGCATCACTTCGTTATGGCTAATGTATATACTGTATACATTATATACAAACACGTATTCGATCGATTTAAAGTCCTTTTCCATTCAGGACTAAAAGTCGTAGGAATGCGACGAAAACCCCAGACTCATGCTCGGCTGGGTTACGGACAGACCGATCCGCTCGGTCCATCTCCATTTCAAAGCTTTAATATGAAACAAAGAGTTTTTTTTCTATAAAAGCATTATCTTTCAAGAAGTATGACAAGACAAGGCTGGATAGTTCCCCAAAAAGCGATCCATTTTCAGAAATCTGAAGCAAGCGCTGATGTTTTTTTGAATTTCTTTTCAGCCGCTACACTCCGCTGTGCAACAATAGCTTTCAACATTTTCCCCCTAAAGAAAAAGAGAAAAAAAGAAAAAAACAATTTTTTTTGGAAGAAATACGCCGTACTAGGTGAAAACGGTCGTAAATGCTGACCTGCTGTTCTTTTTTTTTTCCTCCTGTTCAGACCTCAGACCTCGTTTGATATTTAATGATGAATGAAAATACAGCAGTTACACACACCACTACAGAACACGTGCAGACGTTTGTGGACATCCGAGTTTGTGTGAACATCCCTTTTGCTCTCACAATACTCTCCACCCTTCTGGGAAGATGTTTTACTAGATTGAAGACCCCTAACCCTCCACATCCCATCCAGACCCCCAACCCTCCACATCCCATCCAGACCCCCAACCCTCCACATCCCATCCAATCCAGACCCCAACCCTCCACATCCCATCCAGACCCCCAACCCTCCACATCCCATCCAGACCCCCAACCCAGGGGCCTAATTATCCCTTGAAGAAAGTCCCTTTTTTCAGGCCGTCATCATTTATCCTGGAATTCGAATCCTTTCTTTTACCATCCCGATCAGATCCAAGGCGGCAGCGTCTCTTTCCGAGTCCTGCTGGATCAGACGGATGCGTTCGACTCAGACAGGCTTCGACGGACGAAAGCTCGGCGAAACGCTCGTCCCTTTTGTTTACCGCCGCGTTCGTTCATCAGATAACCCGCACGATGATGGATTCGTGAAAATTATCTCGCCGCTCCATAATGAACCAGCCGAGCCCTCTGGCTGCCAATTTGCGGGCCCAGGCATCAGTCATGGATGAGGTAGTCTCATTTTCCAAATTAATTACAGAGATGCACATTAAATAACAGTTCGGTTCCCTCAAACAAAAGGATAGAAAAAGCCCCGCTAGCACGCCGCTGAGGATATGCGATGCGAGATGATTTTTTTTTTTTCTCCCTTTCCACTATGTGATCATTTTCAATGCTCATGCTCTCGCTGCATTAGTCAAATAAACAGTTTAATCAATTACATGAGAGCATGGATTTCATTACGGCAGGAGTATGATGGTATACGGACAGACGGATGGTATTTTATGACGTATATAAATAATCTTGCGCTGAACGGTTTCTACAATTTCCATGAGATAAACATTTTATTTTTGTGTTAAATGTATGGAATTTGTCCTTGTCTAAAATTCTAGAGCGATTTTATTTTTTCCATGAAGGTTTGCGCTTTTATTCCACATTTATGTCCGTATTTAGCGTTGGAAATAAAATCTTTTGGGCCAAAAGTATTGGGACACCTGCGTTGTCCAACCAGATATGGTTCGTAATTAAAGTTAGAGGTACCGAATTGTATTTTGTTTGCAGGAGCATGAAATTTTCCCTTGGATTGAACTAGGAGACCCAAAGTCATCTGTTCCAGCATGACAATGACGCATTGGGATGAATCTTTTAATGTTGAATGCACCCCTGATTTACATCAGGGCCTGACGAGCCTCCCCACGATCTCCTAAAACATCTTCCCAGAAGAGCGGAGGAGGTCATTATAAGAGAAACCAGGCACGAAATGTGGAATGGGATGTTAAAAAAAGTTGACCAAAAATTAGTTGATTCAATAGCTAGTTTTGAGTACTGAACAAAACAGAAGTATTAAGGGCCCTCGTTTTCCATGAGCATATTAAGTGCACTCGGAGTTAAAGTGTCATTTCGGTTTTGAAGTACTCGTGCAGGATGACACTCACGACACTGTCCTCCGAGCGTTTCACTTTGTCCATGCGGGAACTAACGATGAGGTCTAATTCATGCACAATCCTGTGCACTCTGTGCTCCAATGTACAGTTCAACGCCTCGAAATCCAGTCCGAAAATGTATTGCATGTGTTTAATGTGGAGTGTTAAAACCACTGGACTTCAGTCATTGAACATAATTCAGCAGGTGAGATTGGGATTGAATGCCACCGATACGGGTTTCAGATCCGTCACGTTGCGATGCTCTCTTTTCGCTGGCTCGGTGGGGGTTTTGCGTGGGTGGAACAAGGGGGACTTGTTGCTGAGAGAAGTCAGAGGAGAATGGCTGGACTGGTTCGAGGCATCAGGAATGAAAAGGTTTTGCAATCATGATGAGCAGAAAAGCATTTCAATGCGCAGAATTGTAGCAGATGGACAACAGGAGGAGATCGTGTCCGGTTTCTTGGGAATTTTATAGTCAGTTCATCAGGCAGGTGACGAATCAGTGGGGGAAATTTTGGCCCGACAAATTTTAACGCTAAACTGGTTGATGTGGTTGGAAAATTTGGACCTAATACTGATCTGGTTGAAAAAAATGACCCTGATGTGGTTGGAAAAGATTAATTGACACGGACTTGGCTGGAAAATGACACTGCTCTTAATGGAACATTGAATGTGACACTGATCTGGTTGGAAATTGATCCTTATCCAGTTGGTAAACTTGACCTGATGCTGAATTGGTTGGAAATTGACACCGATGTGTTTGGTAAATTTGACCTGACACTGATTTGGTTAGAAAAAAATAATGTAATACTCTGGTATATAGTTGGAAAATGACTATGTTCTGGCTGTAAATTTGACTTGACACTGATCTGACTGGAAATTTACCCCGATCTGGTTGGTAAATTTTAACTTATATTGCAACAAAACCTATTTGACAATAGTCATTGACTGTTTTAAAGGTGCGAGGATATCGCACAGTCTTCGGCATCATTTCTTTTTAATCTATCAACATATACAGTATAAACAAAAATAAATTATAAAAAAGCTCTTTTTTTTTTTTTACCTAAAAAATACACACACAAGCATTCGCACAAACCCCAAAAAAACTAAACATATCAAATGATTTCGCAAATCATTTCCATCTGAAAATAGGCCATTGTATAATTCATTTAGAATGCTGACTCGGTGCATCACTATGGATACGTCGGTTCGCCCGAGAGCTGTGTTGGTTGGTAAATAAGGAGGAGAGCAGAGTTCAGTGCAAGTCTAAAAATTAAGTCAGTGGCTTAGAAAAGAAAAGGGAAAAAAAAAATCAATAAACTCTTATTCAATCCCGATCCCACCAGTACTTTGACAATATGCTGAGAACCGAAGCTGCATTTATCCATTATTGAGCGCATTGAAAAAAGGAAGTAGAACACATTGGATTTGCGAGCCACGTTTCACTAGCAACGAAAATCCTGAAATTCAAAGAGCTCCGAAAGGTTAAAAGGACATTTCCATCCATTATTTCCAAATTGTTCTTTCCGAAACGATCCTTCCGTCCTAAGACTTCGTGTGATTCAAGACAAATTGCCACCTTGTTTGCACCCTTTTGCCCGAGCGTCCGGCGAAACCCGGCCGAGTCAGGGGCGCTACATTAGCCGAGATGAGAACTCCACTTTTCTCATTTCGGGTTAAGAGCGAACCTGCCTGGTCCTGGCGACATTTCCAGACGCCGGATGGAATAGAGCAACACGCCGGCTGATGGGATACGAGTGTTGTAATGAGACTTTCTACTTCCTTTCTGATGTAATATTTACCAGAAGCTTATAGGATCATTATCCCTCAGGCTGGGAGGAATCCAGAGGGCAACCCAGACCAGGAACATTTTTTTTTTTTTTTTTAACTTAGCAATTACAGGAATTAACGATTTGAGGCATCCTTGAGTCAATATGCCATATTGTGTTTCTTAATCACGGAGCCTGGCTCGGGATTTTTTTATTTTTTTTTTACATAAATAACAATGGGGCAATAATTAGATTTTCAAGGACATAAAAATAAATATATAAAATAATTAAGAAAAAAAAATCCAGTGTAAGAATATAAAAAAAGACACAAAAGAGGAATATTAAATGGTTTACAGTTTGCTGTAAAACAATGATAAATATGACTCTACTAATCATTACAAGGTCACAACTAAAAGAATGATGCTGCCTGTATACTTGATGCAAATGGATTTTTTTTTATCCTGCTGATTCTTGAATGGTTCCTTAGTTATAGTCTTGTGTTGTTGAATTCTGAAAATTTCAATAAATTGTCTTTTGTCATTTAGACCACTTATTTACTGCAGTTGAGGGGAACTAGAAAGAAAATGAGCGTTCTTTGCGATTGTGATGGACAGAAAAGCATTTCTGGAAAGCGCTTAATGTTGAATATTGAGACGGGTGGTCAATTTAAATCCTGCTCGGATGCTGCTTTATTTCAGGTAAACAGAACCAGGCTTTAGAAGGGAAGCCGGTCACAGCCGTGTCCACCATGTCCTCTTTATTTTCATGACTGAAACTTGAAGAAGGAGCAAGAATTCAAGTCCTAATTTAGGACTGGATCCTTCACCACTAACAATTCCTGTTACTCAATTCATTTGTAAGACCCTCGTATTGTAAGTACACTAGAAGTAGTACAAACATTAATATTTCGTAGATCTACAAGTTCTAGTGGGTCCTATGAAGGCTCTGATATTAAAAAAGTAATATCTATTAAGAAAAAAAAAAATTCAATAGAGAAATATATATGACACTGGGAACACTTACGCATATGTCAGCAACTCTCTCAGTCCTTGCTCCTCGTTTTTCCAGATTCTAGAGGTGTTCCTTGGCATTTTAATAAGGTTTCCGAATTCTTCATAACCTCCGAGCAATAACTCTTGCTCTGCAAAAAAAAAATATATAAACTGTGAACACACATACAGTAGACATTGGCATTGAACCATTGACTGGTCAATCACAGCATTGCTGTTGTTTCTAGTGTTGATATACCTCACTTGGCAACATGCAATTACATTATATGGACAAAGGTATTGGGACACCTGACTGTTTCTGCTATATGTGTTTTCCCTTCAAACTGTTTCCCCAAAGTACACAACTGTACAAACTTTTGCGTTCACTTAAACTTTAAACACAAACCTGTTTCAGCATGGCAATGCCCCTGTGCACAAAGCGAGCTAAAGATATGTGGTTTGAAGAGGAAGATCTCATTCTATAGAGCTCTGATCTCAACCCTACTGAAAACCTTTGGGATGAATGTATGGTCCACAATGTAATCTCCAAAATATCTAGTGGAACATCTTCCCAGAAGAGTGGAGGGAATTATAAGAAAATGGAGACTAAATGTGGATTGTGGTGCTCAAAAAGCACATACCGTTCTTACAGATAGGTGTCCGCAAACTTTTGGCAATAGTGTTTCTCAAACAACTCAAATATAAATGTTCATCGCCTCAAGTACTAATTGACCCCAAACCTAAATCAGGTGCAGCCATTTGACAGTGAGTCCTGAGTGCTGGGGTCAGGTGATGTGCAGGGGCTGATGGGTAATGTATTTCCTGTCTGTAAAAAAACACCATCTGCTGCTATGCAGTTGTCTATATGCTTACAATACCCTCTTTGTTTTACAGTTAAAAAGAGGTGGAACATTTCCTGTACATTTCCAGAAACCTCATCTGGAGAATTCCGGAAATATTAATATAGCTCTAATGTTCCAATATTCATTTCTATCACAAGACTCTAAACTCAGTCTATGTGAAAAGACTCTAATGTGATTCTTAGCACACCAATCTATTAATCGAATTATATTAATGAGTCAAATACTGATTGATATCCACAGTGGGGGAAATCATTATTTGGTCCCCTGCTGATTTTGTGGGTTTGCCCCTTGCAAAAATAAGGAACAGTCTAGAATTGTTTGGTTTATTTTAACAAAGAGAGAAAGAATATTTAAAAAATGAAAGGTTATAAATTAATTTGTATTTGATTAAGTAAAATAAGTATTTGTTCCCGTACCAACCAGCAAGAATTCTGACTCCCACACACAAATTAGTCCTGTGCTTTAAAGAAAGAACTCAGACTAATATCAACCCATTTTGTGCATAAAAGACACCAGTCACAGAATCAAACTCTTCCAGTCAAACCTCTCCACCACCATGGGTAAAACCAAAGAGCTGTCAAAGGATGTCAGGGACGAGATTGTCGACCTGCACAAGGCTGGAATGAGCTACAAGACCATCAGCAAAAAGCTTGGTGAGAAAGAGTTTACTGTTTTTGCTATAAAAAATTAAAGAAAAGCAAGATAAGATAATCGTCCTCGCTCTGAAGCTCCATGCGAAATCTCACCTCATGAGGTAAGGATTATTCTGAAAAAGGTGAGGATTACAATGGAGGAGCCTGTTAATGATCTCAAGGGAACTGGAACCATAGTCACCAAGAAAAACATTGGTAACACACAAATCCCTCTGATCAATAATGCACATGAACAGACCCATCTGACGTTTGCCAATGAACACCTGAATGATTCAGAGGAGGCTTGGGAGAGTGTGATGTGGTCAGATGAGACCAAAATTGAGCTCTTTGGCATCACCTCGTTGTTTTTGGAAGCAGATAAATGCAGAATATGACCTCAAGAACACCATTCCCACTGTCAAACATGGAGGAGGAAACATCCTGCTGAGGGTGGAAAGACTCCACTACATGAATGAGACCATGCTCTGTAGAATTCTGGATGAGAACCACCTGGTCTTAGCCAGAACACTAACGATGGGTGGTGGATGGGTCTTCCAGCATGACGATGACCCAAAACATACGGCCAAGGCAACAATCTGATGGTCTTGTAGCCCATTCCAGCCTTGTGCAGGTCTACATTCTTGTCCCTGACGTCCTTTGACAGCTCTTTGGTCTCACCCATGGTGGTGGAGAGGTTTGAATGGAAGAGTTTGATTCTGTTGTTTCTTTAATGTTTTTTTTTTCTCTCTGTTAAAATGAACCTACCATAAAAATTCTAAACTGTTCATTTATTTGTTAGGGGGTAAACTCACAAAATCAGCAGGGGACCAAATCATTATTTTCCCCACTGTATTACAATGATCATGAGCCCTTCTTTTAATCTACTTCAAAAAAATCGCGCAAATGAGGTCACGGGTGTGGTGGTGAGTTCGAGTCTGGAGTTTCTTTCATCATTTATTCCTCTGTAAATGTTGTTGAACTGATGCTGAACTGTACGTTGGTAATAAGTCAATTCCACCAAGCGGCAAACAATACAAGTTCAAAACAAGCGTGCGCTCGACCCTGATTGGTTTGACCATTTTTAATCCTCATAAATAAAAAGGAACGACTGATTTCGCAAAATGTAGTTGAGTAAAAAGTAAATATTCGATTTTGAAATGTAGTGAAGATCAAGTCCCCCAAAATGAAAATACTTCAGTGAATTACAGATACGTGAAAAAAGCTACTTAGGCAAAGTAACGAATTACATTTACTTCATTACTGGATATATAAATGGTTGAAATGACAATCAAAGCTTCTTGATTAGGCCAGTGAACTGGATTATGCTTTGATTGCGCAGCTCAATCCGCCATCGTTGGTTCTATTTTTTTTGTAAATGAAACTCACGTCGCAATGCAACGCCGTCTCTGGTTTCGCTTCTGTAGTCTACAGTTGTGTTTTATAATCCCTCAGGCATTCGAGTGGCCATCTATCAAACTTCAGTTGAGCTAATAAAGCGGTGAAACAGCCCTCAGGTTGCTGAGAAATAGTGCCGAGATCCTGAGGCTTGTTAAAATCCATGCCGTAAAGCCACTTTAATCCGGTGGTTTCTAACACTTTTTTTTTTTCCTTTTTTTTCTTCTTGTTTGATAAACAAACACTTATACCCAATGGCACTTTCAGTCATAAGCAAAGCACAGTCAAGAGCAAATCAAGTTCCCCCAGTACAAAACGGACTTAATCTCACTCTCTCTTTATCATGATTTCATATCGATGGCTCGCTATTTGCCTACAGAATCCCTTCTTCGGTGGCGTCTGGCTCAGCGGGAAAAAGCGCGAGGTACCGCTATGGCGTGGCCTCGTGGTGCTATAATTCATCCTTATCGCCTGAAGGCTCAAGGCTACGCCTTTTCATTTGCCGGGCCTGGCTATTCGGAGCACTTGAGAAATCTGCAATTTGCTCATGAGCCGTAGTGACACTTCAGGGGGCGCCTCGGCATTCGTGGCTTCTTCGCACGACGTGCCTTCTGTAGGGCTCAGAACGAAAACCGAAAAAGCGTGACCATACAGTACTTTTGGGCTTGCACGGGGAAAAGAAAATAAATCGCTCGGTTGGAAGCAAAGCAGGCGACTTGCAGGTGCTGTGGAATCTGATCTCTGTGTAGCAGAGTGTTTTTTTTGGCTGAGTGAGCTGCCTAACGATGGCATGGCAGGACGAGGTAGAAAACAAAGAGGCGTCTGGGGTTGTAAATGTGTCGTCAAAACTGAATACGGTTCCTCTTAGAGGGAGAAGCTTTTCTGGTACATTCCTGAATGTCTGATTTTCAAAATTAGTCCTGCTTTGCTGTTATAAGAAGCTTCACTCTTCTGGGAAGATGGTTCACTCGATTTTGGATGGTGCAGATACGTGAGATTACGTCCAGCCACAAGGGGGCTCAAAGTCATGAAGGGTGAGGAGAAAATGGGTACGATCCGATTCATCTAAATAGGGTTGAGATCAGAGCTCTATAGCAGGAGATCTTCCACTCTAAGACATGTAAACCAGATCTTTAGCTGGCTTTGTGCATAGGGGCAGTAAAAAAGATTTGGGTCCTAGACATTTTATTCAATTGTGTTCAATCCGATACCTGGACAAGAACCAAATATGGCTGGAAAAACTCAGGCGTCCCAGTAATTTTCTTCGAATTGTGTACGTGAGAATTGGAAATAAAATCAGCTTAATGCTGAAATTGTGAGTCAGTTGTGTTTTACGTATTTTTTGATTCAAGGTTAAAATCCCGGTGCCGCATTTCCACTCATTCCTGTTTGTATGTTCAGCTCTTCATTAGTGCAGAGATCAGTCCAGCTTCTCTAACGACGTGATCCCCCTTCGCACGATCAATAAAGCATCTCTCTTCCTATATAAATCTGTCACCGATGCTATTACAGATTGACCAGGCAATTGGGTGTCGCCTTCGCGTCGCCTCATTTGTGGCTCTGTTTACAGTAACGCAATCAATTACTTGGAATCGCAGAAGGAAAAAAAAAAGGGTGTCCTCGGAAAATCCGGGCAGATGCTCTCGACAGTAAAGAACACGAAAAGCTCAGCAAAAGTCCGGTAAAGACGCTGGCCTCATCGACGTGAAATGTGCTTCCATGTCCTCGTGATTAATGCGAATCTGGAGACAAAGATCACCCGCCTCCATTTTTAACGTTACTGGAACACTCCTGGCCTCGTACCCTTCAGCGGCTGTCCTTCTCATTAATTCCGAGCTCCTCACGAGACACAATCGGAGCCAGAAATAAGCACAGCTGTTGTCGCATGAAATCGGGGGGGAAAAATACTCAAATGTTCATAGGCGGAGATAGGAACGAGCAGATAGTCAGATGTTTATGAGCAATATTAGCCAACGGCAATTAATGGAATGCGATTGATTTTATTGTATTTTATTGCATAAAATTTTAACTGTCACTGTTTGGATTTCATTTTTTATTTGTATTTTTTATAGTTTTTTTTTCCACTCATAATTGCAATAAATATATATATATATATATATATATATATATATATATATATATATATATATATATATAAATATTGCAATTAACACATCAATATTGGCACTGTTGGTAAATTTCTACCAAAAAGGCTGAGAAAAATAGTCCTTATATGTTTATTCTTTGGTTCTTTTATTTAAAAAAATCACAAAAAATACTCTGCTCTCAGTCATACCCCACAACTACACAACGCAACCTCATCAAGCATTACAGTATGATTTGGTCACCCTGTTGCCCTCAGCGTGTTTACGTGCCAAGAGGCGGGTCTTATTTCCCTCTTAAGGCGTCCGCAGGATTCTCGTCTCCGGATGCGCGTTTACACACTCGTCTGTCTCGAATTGGTAAAAAAATAAGACGTGGGAACAGGTTTCAGTGAGCAAGTAGTGAGGAGAGGTTTACTGGGATGTAAATGAGAAACCAGATGATGACGCTAGGGGATATTAAAAAATCTAATTTCACCCACAGCAGTGAGAAAAAACTAGAGATTGAGCGGTTGTGTTTGGTTCATGTATGTTACGTTCATTCGTTTTTTATTAAAAATGAAAAAAAGAAGTAGCTAAGTTTAACTATGTTGATTTTTAAACAAATATACCCTAGTTTCGTGCCATCTGATTTGGTTTTGGTATCTCAGTGGTTAAGTCGCTAGGTTACTGATCAATAGGTCGATAGTTCAAGTTCCGGTATCACCAAACTGCCATTCTTGGGGCCCTTGAGCAAGGCCCTTAACCTGTGCTCCAGGGGCCCTATAACATGGCTGGTCCTCCTAAAATCCGCATATGTCCTCTTTTTACAACAATATGCCAAGCACACAATCTTCACACACACATTTGAGAACAACCTGCCCTGCACCAAGCCACCCTCCCCCATCCTGGACCACAATGCCACACCTTGCTCCCCCTGGATCACCATGCCTTACCCTGCCCAACTAGGACCACCACACCTTATTCCTATATTTGTATTTTTTTTGGTGCACAACCCAGTCATAGTATCAGTATAGTCATTTTTCCTTCAAGCAGTTGAGAAATGACCAAAATAGGCATGTTTTTTATTAGTATGTAGCAACTTCTGGCTGAAAAACAACAAGGCGTTTAATGTATGTGGAGGAAAATACCTCAAACGATCCCCCTCACATGTAGAAATGTGCACTGGTGGTATTTCATCATAAGGGCATGACAACATACCATCTAAGTGGACAGCTAGCCTCACTCAGAGACCTGTTTTTATCTTTAGCCTTGCTATTTTAAACTACATGTTAGACCTCGTTTTTCTGTGCTTTATTTTGGCTGTGAAAATCTCAAACATCTAAATTGCCATGACTTGGAAATGGACAGGACTTTGACAAGATCCACATGGAGACGTCTAGACGACAGAATCAAAACATGTCTTGTTGAGCTGTTGTTGTGGACTGGTGTTGCCAGGGCCACAAGGGGATGGTATCTACTGTACCCAAAGAAGGACAACCTGGGTTCCTATATCCCATATATCAAAAAGTTTCAAGATAAGCTCTGTTTACAAGAAAATATTTAAATTTTCTTCTTAATTTAAAAAAAAATAGTCTCCTTTCATAGCAATACTGCGCTCCCAGCGATCCTGCCACTTCTGGAACTGGTCCCGGATGGTCTTCTTTTTCGAAGCGCGTCAAGCACCTTCTGCGATTCGCGCCGAATCTCCGCGATGGTGTAAAAAACGGCGAGCAATATGAACCAGAGATTAATTAAATGCAATATGTAGCTGAAATCGTCTTATTTTACTGGAAGGAATCCTAGAATGGCAAAATATTTCCCTTTCGCTAACATGCAGCGCTAATCGAGAAAGACCAATGTGCCCTTAGCTTGAATAAAAACAAAAATAAATGCAATATTGACCCTCCGGTCTGCTGTAGCCGAGTCTGTTCTGTTCTTCCTGCTGATTGCTGACTTGAAGCATGAGGCAGGAGAAGAGGGAGAAAAAAAAAGTCAGCCATTTTGTTTAGAGGTCAAAAAGTCCCGGCGTTACGGTCGGCCGCCACTTTACGACACGCCAGCTGCCACGAGCGCCCGCATTTAATGTGCTGACAAAAGTGAAATATAATTAATGCGAGCGCCGGCTGCGTGGGCTGAGTCACCGCTGCAGTCGCTGAGCTCATTTCACTGTAGGAGTCAATGAGGCCGAAGACGAATGATTTCTCATTGATGTGACAATGGGCAGGGAGACTTAACGCAATATTGCGAACGTTCGTAAAAAAGAAAAAAAAAAAAAAAGAAAAAGAAAAAATATATACGGGATGAAAACCCACAGGTCCCCGAAGGCATTTTTGTTTTATGTTTTAAAGCGTTTGAGTTAACTGTTCAGCTGAATTTAAATCTATATGTAGGGAGAGGTCAGACACGGCACATCGATTCAGGTTAGTATTGATCACGATGGTTTATGCCCCCGTAGTGTAGACAAAAACGTATGAATGGAAAAGTTCTCCAAGTTTGAGCAATTTAACCCACTATAAAAAAAAATATTTTTGTAAATTTGTGAGTTAATGGGACTCTTGTTAATAAAACCAAATCAACCATTAGTCCATTAGATTAGTATAATCCATCCAGTGGCTTCATTCAACATTCTGGCTTTACTCCTTAGAAGTTTCTATGGATCAGTAAATGCAGGTTGATACGCATTTTAACCACACCCTGCCCCGCCCACCTTTCTGGCCCCGCCCACAACATTCTAGATCGCCTGCAATATCAAAATATGCTTCGGTTTGTATTATTTTAAATATAATTTAAGCAGATAAAATTTAAGGGTAAAAATTTAAGGCTAAAGATTAGATGTTTCATCCTGAAAAAAACGTCCACCAGTGGTTTGCCTTGACATCCACTTAACATATTTCACAATTTAGGGCATTGATCAGATTAGGTTTATTTCCTTTTTGTCATATTTGGTGGAATTTTTGAAGAAAAAATCGTTTTGTCTTTTTTGTGTTTTATGAAAAAATGATTTTCCTTTTCAATAAAAACAAACAAACAAATAAAGGCGTAATCATTTAAGTTTTTCGTACAATTGCAGATAAAAAAAACGCACGGTACACGGACCTAAAATTGTAGCTGGTTTCGTCGCTAAACTGATTCGAACATACACTATTTCAACACGCAGGAATTTCTCCGTATAATGACTTAATCCCGAAATAAATATATAAACAAACAAACAAAATACATCTTCGGCAGCTTTTTTAAAAACAGCAATAAGGTAACAGAGGCGATTCATAACGGCGAAGAGACGAGTTTTGCGTCTTCACCTGCAGCTAATTTTAAACAATACGAATGGCTTCACTTAATGAGACTATCTCGATGTAATAATAGCAATAACATTTCTCCTCTTCGCTCATTACGTAATCAGTTTTAAACCTCGAGCTTGTCGGGTTTCTGGAAACACGAGCGAAACGCGTCGCAAATCCGACGTAATTTTTTTTTTTTAACTTAAGACCGCAACTAATTAGATTCCAAGAACATAAAATATAAGGAAAATAATGATGTAGCAGAAACGAGCTACTGCGCCGCATTACCCCCTGACACTGCAGGGTGATACTTAACACACAATTATCACAACTGGTTCGATGTTCTTGAGCCAAAAACTAGATTTAGTCTTTTTTTTTTGTTTTTATGTAAGTGATAAAGTCCATTCTATGCGTCCTGAACATCCTATTAGTCCCCATTCGCTGGTATAATAACCTCAGCTTCTGGGAAGATGTTCTACTAGATTTCGTGGAGATTTGCACCACAAGGATGTTAGTAAAGTCAGGTCCTGATGTAGGTGAGGCGAGGAGGCCTGGGGTGCAGTCAGGTTATCCCATTATTATTCAGTAGGGTTGATGGTCTGAGATCTTTAGGGGAAGATCTTCGATTCCATCCTATGTGTAGATCAATGTACTCTATGCGTTTTTTTTTTTTACATTTCATTCTCCTGGTATAATATCCTCCACTCTTCTGGGAAGATGTTCTGCTGTTCTAGGGTACGCAGGGGTCAGTATCTACCAAAAGTGGTCCAAAAAAGGACAATTGGTAAATCATGGACTCTGAAGACTCACTGATGAGTGTGAGGAGCAAAGTCTAGCCATACGGAAGAGTTCCTAAAGCACAAATTGCTGACAAAAAGTTCATGCTGGCTCTGATAGAAAGGTGTCAGAACAAACAGCTTGCTGTATATATAGCTGCAGACCAGCCAGAGTGCCCAAGCTGTTGGAAGTCTTGGAAAAACTGATTCACAGTGCCCTGACGTCGCAATTTCCAAGGTTCAAAGGATCTGGCTGTTAAAGACTTAGTGTTAGATACCTTCACACTTTCAGAGGTCTTGTGGAGTCCAGGGTCAGAGCAGATTTGTTGTACTGTATTTGCGTAGCAGTCTGATTATATGCTAATAATATGCTCATTTTGACATCTTTCCTTCAAGAAAACAATATGTTTCGATTTTTTTTCCCTCAGAAATCACATGAAACTGTATTGGTATTAAAAAAAAGCCCCGTTGAACATGTGCTTTAGAAGAAACAGCATTAACGGCTAAATCCTTGCTAGTCAAGTATTTCCTTTACGCAATAACTGTTATCGCAAATTAATTGTTGAAATATATGTATGCAGTAGAACGAGGGATAGGCACCAGATCTCTAGATCTCTTTAGTTTACGTTTATTGCTTTTAGCAGACGCCTTTATCCAGAAAGCATTTCAAAACCTTTATCAATACGTACATCTTGCTACTTATTTGTTAGAACGCAGATTATCATCAGGCTGATTTCTGATGATCGGGTTCGTCCCCTGAGGTAAAAGTCACTCATGGCATGTAAAATACCAGCCTTGTGTATCTCTTCACTCGTCTCAGTTTCTGTGAAGGCTGTTCTCTTGACGAAATCTCTTTCGAATAATGCCTTTTCGACACATCACTGCTTACAATCTCCCTTCGGCCCTCTAGCGCTGTTTGACCGCTCACATTGTCTCTCAAGGTGCAAGGAAGACCTGGTATCAAGATGGTGGATTTGGTTAAGCTAGCCATGTATGAGGATACCACTGTGTGTGTGTGTGTGTGTGTGAGGTAACATGTTGTGAGATTATTGTGTTTGCAAGCAGCAATTCCTTGAAATGAATGAAAAGACATTAGTTGAAAAAGATTTCGTCAACAAAGCCGCCAACCTTGACTGAGGCGAGTGAATAAACTTCTCGATTTAGATGCCATGTGCGAATTTTTACCTCAGGACATGATCCTGATCATCAGAACTGAGAACTTGTGTCCTGTTACTTATAATTGGAGGTAATGTGGTTGGTTTTTTGGTGGTAGGTACATTTGATTATAAGTTGAGAAAACAATCGCTCATTTGCTAGAACGTCTTTGCTGCTCAGCTCCATCCAAAAATCTGTATTTAATCTCTTTACAGTATTCAATATATTTAAAAGCTCATCATTCCAGGTAATTATGACTAGCTGATAGTAGACTATCCTGTATAGGCAGAAGTACTGAGACACCTGACTTTTCCAGCCAGAGGTGGATCTTTGGATATGCTAGCATAAAATATTCCCTTTGCTTTAACTGGAAGACCCAAACTTGACATGACAATGCCTGTGTGTACAAAACCAGCTCCATGAAAATATGCTATTCATTGGTTGAAGGGGAAGATCACCTGCTATAGAGCCAGGACCTCAACCCTATTGAACATGAATTGGAACCCTGACTACACCCCAAGCCTCCTCACGTGACCTCCATCTGTACCTGACTTTTATTTCCAAGAAAGTACCACGCATGAGCAACACCAAAGAGGGAGAAAAAATATTCGGATGTCACACTCGTTTCCTCATGTCACATCGCTGTAATTCACGAGACATATTGCAGAGAAAAAAACGGACACATCTGCAGTCAGGGTGAGTAAGGGAACACACTGTACGGGTTTTTTGGATCATTTTCATGAAAGGCTTCAAATTTAACACAGCTCGAGTGACTGATAGGGGGAAAAAGCAAACGCGAAGAGGAGCGATATTAAGATAGATAGAAGGAGTCGGAGGAAAGGAGTATAGAAAGATGTGTCGGGGATGAGGGAAATGGCTGAGAGAGTCATGTAGGAG
Source organism: Silurus lanzhouensis (assembly GCA_039877035.1). Classification (NCBI taxonomy): domain Eukaryota; kingdom Metazoa; phylum Chordata; class Actinopteri; order Siluriformes; family Siluridae; genus Silurus; species Silurus lanzhouensis. The sequence goes on along the minus strand of JBCEWE010000422.1, from coordinate 1,853,221 downwards.
GATGAAGGTGTGTGTGTTGGAAATCGGTTCTTCTTTTTTGTTTCTTTATATATATATATATATATATACACAAACACACATGTATATCAGTTTTGGGTCATGCATTTCACACCTTCTGTGGGCCTTCAGTGGTGTCCTCATACAGCGTGAATAAATGTCGTTACTAGAGCAAGAAACTCAACCAACACAATTCAACACGTCTCCTTTCACTGTAGCCACAACTGCACCTCCTGCATACATCATCTCTAGCAGAAGCATCAATATTCACCTCATAAAATCGGGTTTATCGTACATTTTTTCAGTGCTGTATGGCTTTTTCTGGGAAAAAAATAAAGGCAAATTGTGTGTTTTAACATGTGTGTGCCTGAAATCCGTTTTGAACTGTTCTGGGCCGACGTCAGGAAAAAACGACAATCCACACACATATATGTAGGCTTGTGCAGTTTGCTACAGATGCGTTTTGGGAGCTTAGACTAGCGTGCTAGTGAAAATGCTGTGTTCGTAGTAACCAATTTGCAGTCTGATTGGTTACATCAACGTAAGGTGACGGCAGAAATCTGATTTGGATAGAAACACCAATGTACATAGACAGAGGGAAACGAAGAGAATATATATATATAAATATAAAACACACTTTATTTTTTAATGAGCTCTCATACTGACACTATTCACAGAGATCCACTGACCCCGTGTGCTTCCCCTCATGTTGTCTTGACAAATTTACTGTAGGAAGTCATATTTTGCACTCTAATTCACATCTTCTTTATTTTGATCTTTCATACACATGAAGCTCTTTTTTTTCTCCGTAAATTGCCTCTCTGCTGGCGTCTTCATGATTCGAAATCCAGCCACTGAGCCGAAATGATTGGAGGGAAGAGGGCAGGAGTGGAGCGATCACACTAATGATAGATTAGTTCATGATTAGCACTTATTTCCTGATGTTTGGGCGTGAGTGTTAAAAAAAAAAAAAAAAAAATGACAAGGAGCCGGATCGCAGCTGTAACACTTGCGAGCGAAAGGACTTAAATATGCAACGAAGCAAATCTAAAAAGTGTGCGGAGCTAATTATGGGCTGTACGCAAGAACATGTGATATAAATCCATGTCTCGCCACTATGCTGACGAAAGTTTGTGGATATGAAATGTGCTTTTGGAGTATCCCATTCTATATCTTATGATAACCTTCACTCTTCTGGGAAGATGTTCCACTAGTTTTTGTCGGGTGATTGTGGAGATTTTGATAATACGCTGTATATAATTTGCTGATGTAGGTGAATCGGAGGCCATCCTATGCATTTGTGTGCCTTCAAATGTGTAGAAATCATTTGGTAAAGAACCACATATAACTGGAAAATTCAGGTGTCCCAATACTTTTGTCCTTAATATGCATTTAATGCTGTCGTCGCACTTTTTTGAAGCTCTTGGAATGAAAGAAGAACGTAGTTTAATAAGATCTAAGCTGAAATATTTTATTCCTACAGATAGGACTAGTCATATTAGCAGGAATTGACAGCGAAGCACAGCGCACCGATTTCAGTTTTCCATGACAAGTTTGCAGGGTCGCTTCTCGTCACCTGACTGGATCTGAAAGCTCTGAAATGTTCTCAGGGTACCGAAAGTGTAGAAATTCCATATTATACTTCGGTCTATTTTTTTTTTTTCAATTTGTATAATTAACGTCTGATGCTGTCTGTAGTTTTATATAATCAGGTATAATTTATTTAGCCAAATGATGCTAAATGTTGCGTTTGAATTGCTAGAACTTAAACCAAACTCTTACTACAACGTCGGCTTCGTTTCAAAAGTTTGGAAACACCTAGACTTCTATGGGTTTTTGAAAAACACTCGTATGCTCCATTTGTTCCTAGTCAACAAACTAGGGCATGTAACTGTCTGAAGATTTACTTTGACCAAACAATATAATATATGTCCAGACTTTATTTTCTTGTTGAGTTCCTCAGAAGCTCCTGGTCCAATGTCTATCGTGAAAAGCGCTACAGAAATGAACTTGAACTTTGAAAAAGCCTCCTTTAGCATGAACAACAGCTTTTCACACTCTCAGCATCCAGACAGTTAGTTTCTCCAAACATTCAGCTGAAATTTTTTTTTGCCGTGCTTTTTGTTCTTCTTCACTAGTTGGAGATCTCTTTGCGATCCAATTCATCCCAGAGCAGTTCGATAGGATTTAGGCGCGGTGACTGGGCAGCCCGTTCCATGAAAAATAACTCCAGACGACTGTCTGAGTTCTAAGTGACGCACAAAGAGCTCAGACGTACGCTTCGGCTCACTGAAGTCAGTTCCATTCAGCCAAATTGCATTGCATTGTATGGAACGGTTGCCATGTTGGTTCCTTTCACTCAGAAAAGGTATTTAACCTTCCTGGCTTTAAAACAAACCCAAACCATTTTAGCTTCCACCTTTCATGTTTGATTGTCTGAGACAGTCTGCTTATATCTTCTTTCCTGTTCTCCGCCTTACACGAGTTCTTCTTTTAGAGACAAATTTGGACTCATCTGTCCACTTCCACCCATTCACTGTCCGATTTTTGTGTGTTGTTGCTTTTTAATCAGGTTTGTTCCATAGAGACTGGATGTTTTGACAGGCACTCTATGTGGTGCATGTTTTCTTTCACATTCAACACTAAGCAGTCAACAATACACTCGGATGCTGGAGCGGTGGGATTCCGCAGGGCAGTCCCTCGTTTCCTCATGTTGTCTTATTTTGCTGTACTGCACGCTCTAAATTCAATTGATAGCTTATAGTTTGTGATTGAAATAAACACAGATTGGCTTGAAAGTGTAGTAAATGCATCTGATTTAATTATAATAGTATTCTACAGCCATCTTCTTACATTATGCCTGGGGGAAAGCAAAGAAATTGCGCTCAAAATGATTTTACGTGATTTTTTGGGTGTGAAATTGTTAATATTAAGAGGGACTCGCTCTTGTTTCTCTTAACAACACATTCCTAAGTTGTCTGCGCAATGTCAGTACAGTGTGTGCTTATTAAACATCGCATTCCACATTTAGTCCCAATTTACCCTTATAATTCCCTCCACACTTCTGGGAAGATGTTCCACTAGACTTTAGAGTGTGTTATGGATATTTCTGTTCATCAGACACAAGGGTGTTACGAAAGGCAGGTACTGATGTAGGTGAGGAGACCTGGGGTGCAGTCAGCGTTCACATTCATCCCAAAGGTGTTCAGTAGAGATGAGATCAGAGCTCAGCAAGATCTTCCTCTCCAAAGCATGTAAACCAGAAGGAGCTCACTTTGTGCACAGGGGCATCGCCATGCTGGAACAGGTTTATGGTTTCCAAGTTCAAGTGAATGCAACATTTTATTATAGCGCCATCTAAAGACGTCCTGTACGATTAAGTTCCTCCAGCTTTGTGGTAACAGTTTGGAACCACATGTAGCATGAAAGGTCAGGTGACCCAATACTTTTGAAAATATAGTGTATATCATCTACAACAATGTCTATATAACAATAATATATTATTGGATTTTTCCATAGGGGTGTTAGAAAGGTACCTGGGTACTGATGTGAGGTGAGGTGGCCTGGGGTGCAGTCAGCGTTCCAATTCATCCATTTGAGCTCTAAAGCAGGAGATCTTCCACTCCAACCCATAGAAACCACATCTTCATGGTGCTGGCTTTGTGCACAGGGACATTGTCATTCTGGAGCAGGTTTGGGTCTCCTAATTCAAGAAAAAAAAAAAGGTTTAGTGCATCTAAATACATCATATACACATTTTGGTGAAGAACCACACATGGCTGGAAAAATCAGTACTTTTGTGTTTAAAGTCACAACACGGAAAAAACCTTTTCATTATTTTGGAACCGTAGATCTGTGAATACGCTAATCTTTTGTGAAAGAACAACGGTGTGTACTGCATATGCTCTGCAAACGGAGAAGTCCTGATCCTGCCATTAGGATCATATTCCATCTCCAAGACCAAACTAGAGGCCAGATTTGACATTACCGCCCATATCGGGTCATTTCTCTTCTCCTATTTTTAAAAGGTTGAAAAAAATCTAACTATCAATCAACAGAATATTCCTTCTGATGGCTGGGGTTCACCTATGGCTTTTTTATTTTTTTTCCAGGTCATCCTTTAATCCTGAGAAATCCTGAGTCTCTTGATATATTTGATACCTGAGAAAACCAGTTTTTGGGGTTGCGTTGAAAAATGCGCTAAAACCCCTTTCCTGAACAACGTAGTCTATGGGTGCTTTTAAAAACTGTGTGGTCTATTTGCCGGACAAGTGCATGCACTTCCTGCACTGGATTGCTCTTAAGGAGGAACCGGTCCTCCACAATGTAGTTTGTCCGAGGTCCCGGGTGAAACGCTTGGATTTTTTTTTATACTATAAGAAAAAAGACATTAGTTTTTAATGTGATTCTCTTGAACGCAGCCACATGTGCTCTCCCAGTCAAAGTCTAATTACGGCAATTGGACGATTAGAAGCTTCGCTGCATCAATTTGAAGGATCTTTCAGACGGTTTAAAGAGACAACTTTTGACTCGAAGGAATTCCGAGATAGTAAATTAACGCTGAAATAAATCTCTGAGCGTTTTTTTTTTTTGAACGGTAATTAAGTGGATGTGCAAAATAAATCAGTGTATATTAAGATTAACATTAACTTTAGAAAAACACAAAAAAATACAAAATAAATCCAGAATTTGTGACTATTAAGGCCGGTTATTTAATTAACGGGGGATTCGTGTTAAAAGAGGAACCACAACCGGTAATATATCCTTCCTTCTGGGTGGTTTTTTGGGATAAAACTAACAGAGATGGAAAGAGTATTAAAATATTTTACTCAAGTAAAAGTACTTCAAATTTTACTTAAGTACAAGTAAAGTTACCCGTCCAAAAAATCGACCCATGTAAAAGTAAAAAGTAGCTCATAAAAAAATTAAGTACAATTTTCCGAGTAATTTTTTGTAACATGGGGGTGGGTGTGTGTGTTTGTCTGTCTGTCTGGTCCGTCTCCATCTTTCTTTCTGCCTAGCAGCTCTACAAATCAGAGCAGTAGTTTGCGGGAGGGTGTTTTAGTCGGCAGAAGGACGGAGATAAAGATTTTCCGAAGGATGCGATTCAGACATCCATCAACCAGATGTTTTGTATATCGCTAATGCTGTAAACTGTGATTTTCTAAAGATAAGATCCATTCATGTATAATAGGATCAATGCAGCACGATGAAAAAAATACGACGCTCCGCAATTCAATATGGTACAGATATTTCGCTTTTATTTCTTCAGACAGCAAGTCGTCAATTTACTTAAGCGCTTTTTGACTTCTAACGCATGGCCTTCTTCACAAATAGGCCTCTGTAGTGCGAAAAGAAAAAAGATGAAATAAAACCAGATGTTGTTTTCCTGTTCTGTGTGCAGGAAGACGCAGCTCTACCTCTGCCATGTTAAGAAGAAATTAAGAGAAGAAATCAATCTACAATAATTACTTTCTAAATAATAAAATGTAAATTAAATGTAAACTCGTATCCAACACTTTTTTTTTTAAATACAAGTACTGTATATACGAACAAAAGTATGGCTACGATAAAAAAAAAAAAAAAACAACCGGTGGAGATCGGATGGGTATCAAATCTGGCCAAAGACCAGAACTGTGATTGGACTGTAAACAATCGATCCTACTTAGCAAACCTAATTTCCTTTGTATGTGCGTCAATCCTTCATTTATACCACATAATATACCAAATATATATAAAAACCCTGTCCTCAGCAGAAATGCTCCCAATGTCAAACATGGATACTGTGTACAGGATAAACTGAGAAGAAAAAGGGAAATGATTTTTCTTTTTTTTGCTAATTCGCTCCTCACTTGCACATTTTTTGAGTAAGGCGAAGGGTTAACACGTATAGTTTTTCCCATCGCTGTTCATATGAAACCTCATCGAAATCCCTGCAGACACGGCGTGAAAGGAGGTAAAGTAGCCGTGCAATGCAGTGCTGCAGACCTCCACGGGCTCCACAGGATGGTCTGAAAGCAATGATCCTGACTCCGAGGAAAAAGGACACGCCGAGATAATTGAATGTCAATATTTACAGCCGGGCTTCTATCGATGTATACATCGCGTTCAAGCCTCTTTTTTTTTTACTCAAATGTACGTTAAAATACGCTTCACGGTCAGAAGAAATGGATAGGGAAAGCTTAGGTGATTGGAGACGGCCCACTTCCTTGAACGTCGTTCTTTTTGAGGGTCTTCAGGCAGACTGTTCTGGGAAGATGTTTCACTAGATTTCGTGGAGATTCGGCCTCATTCAGCCACAAGGGCATTAGTAAAGTGGTGTAGGTGAAGTGAGGAGGCCTGTCAGTGTTCCAAATTTATCCTGAAGGTCTTCAAAAAGGGTTGAGGTCAGAGCTCTGTAGCAGGAGATCAACTTCAGCTAGGGGTGTAACGGTACACAAAATCCACAGTTTGGTTTTAAAGTCACGGTTCGGTTCAATTTCGGGACATTTAGGGTGAAGAAATGCAAAATGTAATTAAGAGATTACATTTTTAAAAACGATTTTAAATAAAATGCTGGGTTTTTTATAAAAAGAATCTTTATAAATGCTCAGAAATGCTTCATAATTTTTTTTTATTTATTTAATATTTAAAAATAAAACAGAATAAATCAAATTAACGATTATTTCGATAATTGATTAATTGCATGATTTTTTTTTTTAATTATTTGATTAAATAGATTTTTTTGCTTATTATAACTATTTAAGATTCTAATTCAGAGAGTTTATGTATAAAAGTGTCCTTAAAAAAATGCAAAAGCCACATACTGGGTTTAACTATTTTCAATTTAGACATTTAAAAGCTTATTTATTTCCTGCTTTTGAGTGCATTTCACCTTGAAAAACAAAAAAAAAATGTAAATAATTAAAAAAGATTTGAATATGCGAGGTGAAGCAATTTGTGTAAAACTAGATTTCTATTGTTTTTACTGATAATTACAGATGGCAACTGTGCTTAATAAATCAATATAAAATATAGATTTTTTTTTTTTTTTTACCATTTTTGTTTAAAAAAATATACACATTTTGTTCAGTTGTAAAGATCTAAGCATCTAGAATATATGATGAATTAGATGTAGAATAATTAAATGTTATATGCATAAATTAAATATACGAACATTAAAAACAGGAATTTGAACTTAGTAAAGCCGCAGTAGATCGTGTTTGAGAACAGAAAAGTTCCTGTTGTAGTAGACGAATGCTATAAAAAGAGAACGTAACAGAGAAACGCAGCGAGCTAACAGGCTCGATTTAAAAAAATATGCGTTTGTAAGCAAATTGAATCATTCGTAGAAAAGCACTGCAGTGACTAAAAATGTAAACCGCTTTTAAATTTGAGTGTTTGTTTGCTATCGCTATCACTGTGTCGCGAGCGAACTGTTTATGCAACCTGATGCTAGCGAGTCACGCTAGAACAGGTTCGGTGCGACTGTCCCGAAGTTAGCAAACAAACGATTTGCACAGTAGCACTTCATTAAACTACACCATTTTCACACGATGAGGATTCTACAGTTTTTGTATACCGTGCTGATGTTTCGCCTTCATCCGAGACGCACATTTTGACCCTGAACTCGCCGCCATTTCGGAAGCGGCTGCGTTATCTTAGCGCCACGCTAACCCGTAACTTGAGCAGCCCAACTAATCGTTCGATGACAATGAATTCACCGATTAGTTGCTGCAGCCCTGATATATTAAATAATATGCATTAATATATATATCTTGCAATTGAAATAATAAAAAAACAACAATTTTTGTACGAATACGTGTACCGTTACTCCCCTATATTCAACTTATGGAAAGCATCTTAATGGAGCTGGTTCAGGGAATCATCATGGAGGATAACAACTGATTGGACCCCAATCAGTCCTGTACTTAGCTCTACTTACAATCTCATCCAATCACTCAGGATACATGTTAATGCCAGATGTGAACAGGGGGTTCATATGAACATACACTGTATGGATTAAAATATTGGGACACCCAACTTTTCCAACCACTTGGTTCTTCTTCAAACTGTTACCACAAAGTTGGAGGCACACAATTGCACAGATTGTCATTCGATGCTTTAGCTTTAGGATTTTCCCCTTACTTGAACTAGGAGACCCAAACCTTCTCACAAAGTGAGATCCATGAAGATAGGCTTTTCATGGGTTGGTGCTGAAGATCTCCTGCTCTCGAGCTAAAACCTGTTGCGCATCTTTGGGATGAATTTTAATCCCCCCCCAGTTCTCCTCACCTTACCCACTGTAAATCAGTACCTGACTTTACTAAATCCCTTGTGATCGAAAGTCTCCACAAAATCTAAAAAAAAATTCCCACAAGAGTGAAACTTATTACACCAGCAAATGGGAATAAATGTGGAAAGTTCAAAAAGAAGCACATGCCAATCTTACAGTCAGGTTTTAAAAACTTTTAACCTTTTATGATATATTTATAAAGACATAACAACGGTATTAATGCAAAATCTAATTAGTAGCATGTTATATTTAAACCGAACCTTAGCCGAAGCTCTTAACGAAGATGGAGTTCCAACAAAAGCTATAATATCAAACCTGTCAGATATTTTTAGCTATTGTCAGCATATACATTATATTCTCGAATGAGATCAAAACACGCCAGAATTATACATCTAAGTTGGAAAAAGTTTATCACCGGTGGTAGCACTGGGAGTAGAAGTGAAAAACAGGAACAATAATGACACTGGTTAAAGATAAGGCCAGTGAAATTCTTTTCTTCTCATATATTCTAAGTATGTTAGAAAGCTGGGATCAGAAACCAGAAGTTCCATCACTAATATAACACACACTTTTGGATATCCGTCAGGAACCTTGTCAAGGGGGGTCACAATTCTATCCGAGCTCTTGTTACATGACTGTTTGCGCCTGTGTCATGTTTTTTCTTTGTTTATCGAAATATCTTAAGGTTACATTCTTTCGTTATATTGTACATTCAACTTTAATCCATGCATCTGCAATCAAATCTGATTTTGCAAACATTTTTTTTTTTTTACCCTTTCAAGCTTTTACCAGCCGTTTGTTTCATTGGCGGCACTAACGTGAGCACCTTAAGTATATTCACAAAGGTGTGAAGTTTCCTGGACTACCAACTATTCCATAAATCTGAGGTCTTTAGTAAGACAGGTATACTAGATATTGGATGGGTTTACTAAGACGCTCTTAAATTCTGATATACAGGAAAGGCTTTAATAGCATTCTATCTTTAGCTAGCATTCTATATTATTCAATGATGCAGACAATGTGAAAGAGAGAGAGAGAGAGAGAGAGAGAGAGAGAGAGAGAGAGAGATATTTGACAAAGGCAATTTTGACTTTGCTTAGCTTAGTATTCGGTCCAGGAAGTAGCCGCTTAGATCAGGAAAGCTCAGTGTTTCAGCTTGTCAGGTTTTTTAAAATACCTGCAGGTGCATTTTAAGCAGCATATAAGGTAATACAGTGTTTTTACTGGTCACATTTATCTAAAAGGACACTACGTTCCTACGTTTTTTATGAAAAAGTATGAAATTTAATTCAACTTCATTTCAACTTCCATTTTCAATTGTTTCCCCAAAGTTGCTTATCGCTTCTGAAACACCTGAAAACGCTCACATCCCTGTACTGCGTCATTTCCGCCCGCCGTTTATTTACTTTGTGGCGCTTAAAAACGTTGCAGCGATGATTAAAAATGCGTCATTTCAAATTGATCCACTTCGGAGAGCGTTTTCGATAAGCGGCGTTTTTCGTAGACTGAAATCGGAATCTCTTCGTGGACGGAAGACCAAAAACGGAAAAAACAGTATGTGTTACTGCACACAAGGCCTGAAGGTGTCCAAAAGATCGGCAGTAGACAGGATGTGCACTGCTGTGATTGGTTGTTAGGTTGTGAGAGAGCAGTTGTAATGTCAGAACAGCGCCCCCACCCGACCGTGCGATTAAACACATGGGACCATTATGGAAAACAACATAACGCATGTTATAGCTGGAATTTAAAATCAGATTTAAAATATTGCAATTTTGAGATTTTCACACATTCAAATGTTAAATATGGTCTTCAAAATCTACAGGAAAGTCTGAGTCTGGAAAAGTCTGGAATTTTGTAATGAAAAATATGTAGGAACCCTGAGGAATGTGAAATCCTTTTCTTCGCATATCCTAGCGATGTTAGGAAGCTGGAGGTCAGAGCGCACCCCTGGAGAACCGAAGGTTAAGGGCCTGAAAGTGTCAGCTTGGCGATACTGGGACCTGAACTTCTGACGTTTCGATCAGTAAACCAAATCCTGAGCTACCTCTCCAAACACAAAGTGTTTCTGCGGATCACCTGAAAGGCCTGAAAAAACGTTTCTCTCTCAATAAAAAAGTGAGCTTGTAGTTATTGATTTGGCTCCGCCCTCTTTCCAAAGGTTATAAGGCCTTACTGATGTTTTGGTAAGTTATATAAACTCATATGATTGGACATTGGGCCTTTATTGTCACCAGATCTTAAGCCAAATGATTACCTATGGGAGGTTTTTCGGATCAACATCGCAAGGATTTGTTCTCATTAATGCCCTCTGTGATAGGTTGCTATAGTAACGGCTCATCTCATGCACAACAGCTTCAGATAATCTAAGCCTGATTATAAAAAAGAATATATTCATATATATGTGTTGTTTTTTCCAAGGAAGTATAATGATTGATGTGGATAAGATTTCATGGTATCCTTGCTATGAACTCATCTAGTCTTGAATGCTTCACTCCGAGCAATCTGTAGGTTTTATTTTTCCATCAACTAACACGATCATGCTTGAAAAAGCTCAAGGTTTCGAGCTTTATTTGTTTATTGAAAGGAAGGTGATAATCAATCTGAATGCCAGTTTCACCATTATGAAGCTTGGAGCCTGAAAGGTGTACAAAAGATCTCCAGCGTTTAACGTCCTGAAAAGTGGATGGTGATTGTAGAAAATTCCCACTGGTTCCATGCTGGAAGAAGGAAAGACCAAGCAGTTCACCAAGCAGAGCTTTCTTTATTTACTTTAGTTTCCCCTTCCGGCGCTTTCCTATCCAGTACTCACGCTGGGGTTCACCCACACACTTGTGCTTTAGGACACCTTTCCACCTTGACGTCTCGGCACTGTCTCGCTTGCGGACCGACAAGCTTTCTCTCGCCGGCTGGATGACCCTCCACCTGTCTCTGCTTGGTGTCTCTCTCCTCGAAGCTGGTGTCTCTCCTCACTGATTAGTCTCAACAGCTGCAGGTGTTTCTTACGTCTCGTTGCGTCCGGCTCCGCCCTCCACTCGATTACCGCTGGCACGGTGAGGAATTTAGATTTAATTGGATGCCTGGCCACAGTGGTGTTATTTTTGTTTCAGGTTTAGTCCCGTTTTGGCTTTTCTAATAACGTCCCTTCTTCTGCTAAGTCTTTCGCCAGTTTTTTGTAGCGCGGCTTTGGGGATTAGCGCTTATTTGGCAACTCATTCTGTGCTGTAAACTTTATGGAAGCAGTTTGATTGGGAAGATACTTGTGCGATGGTCAGGCGTGGACTTTTGCTCATTCGTTTACACTATAGAAGATCTGCAGAAGCACAGCAGCTGAAATTTCTGAATTTTATTTGTTATTTCATTATTTGTGTCTCACAAACCATCGGTCTGTGTCTGGCCACCGGAGCATAATGTGCTTTTTGAAAATCTCATTCCACATTTCCTCTCCATTCTTCAGGAAAAATGTTCCTCTAGATTTAGTAAAGATTTGTGTTTATTCAGACAAAAAGCTGTTAGTAAAGTCAGGTACTGAAGACCTGAGGGTCACCCAGCATTCCAATTCATTCCAAAGTTGTTTACTAGGGTTTATAGCAGGAGATCTTGAAAGAAAGTGAAAAAAATATCATGCTACCACATCCAAAGACATCTTGTGTGCCCCCAACTTCATGGTAACAGTTTGTAAAAAAAACACATCTGGAAAAGTCTGATTCCCCAATAAATTTTGTCTATATACGTTTATGCTGAAATGCATTTAAGCCGTTTGGACCAATCAGAATTGAGAACCCCACAGTGCTGTTCTCTGATCTAATTTGCAAAAAAAAAAAAAGAAGCTGCACTAGGAAGCGTCTCGGGTGTCCATACGAGCTTCCTTTCCAGCTTTCCGCGCTCTCCTCGACATCTTACTTGTGTTTTATTGATTCGTTTCAGCACAACAAGCGAGATACGAAAGATTGGTGCCAATTAACATTTGGCAAATCATCCAGACATACGCGGGGATTTGCACAGCGCTTGTTTACCAGCTCGATATCTCGTTTTGGAAAAAAATTAAAAAATAGACCCGACAGACAAACAATACAATGAGTGTTTGTGATTAATAAGCAAAGTGTGCTGAGTGAAGATATGAGACCATTGAACTTTGACATGCCATTCTTTCGGCATTGCTGTTATATCGATTTGATTGACATGGCATTTGGGAAACAAGAAGTATATGAATTTGATAAATCTCCATTCTGACTTAGTCAAGATTCATTAGTTTAATCTGTGACGATTTTACGAGGTGGTATCGGAAAGTACTTTATTTATCTACGTTTACACACTATCACCTTCAGAACATTCCCCTTGCACAGCAGTACAGCGCTCCCAGCGTTCCTGCCATTTCTGGAATGTGTCCTGGGAGTCGTCTTTGCCAAATCGCAGAAGGTGTTTGACGAGATGGTGTCAAAACGGTGACCTTTGAGCCGATCTTTATCTTCGGGAAGAGGGCGAATTCCGCAGAAGTCGTCCGGAGAAGTGAGATCATGAGGATCGTTCTCCGAATATCTTCATGCACGAGATGTTGATCGGAGGTTGAGCTCGTCGAAGGTCTTCCTGATCTCTCGTCATCTTCCAGCGCTGTTATGTCAAACGTCTCTGTGGCCGATTTCAGTTTCACGCAAATTTCACTTGCGTTGTCTTCTAACTTGCTGTCCACGATTAAATTGCAGACGTGGCAACCACATGCTCAGAATAGCACCAGTTAGCACCGTTACTCTTTAAACGTTTTGATACCACCATGTAGTGACCTCCATTCTTCTAGAAAGATGTTTCACTAGATTTTTGATTGTGCTTGTGGACATTTAGGTAGCGATGTAGGTGAGGTGAGAAGGCTTAGGGTGCATTTAGCATTCCATTGCATCCCAAAGGTCTCGATGTGGTCTATAGCTTTATAGCAGGCAACTCCAGATCTTTAGTCAAGCCATGGTGAAATCTCCAAGGTCTAAAAACAGGAATCAGGACTTCTCATGCTTGTCCAGAAAACTAAACATTAACCAACACTCTCCAGGCTCAGACTGAATCTCAACCACTGCTTTGTTGATCCCTCCATCTCTCAAGATACATATAAGATCAGATGTGCTCTTCTCTGGTTATGGTATCTAGGTGGTGGAATGAAGTTCTAGACATCCACAGTCACGAGCAACCAAAGTCTAAACACCTACCTACTCTCTTTGAACTATTTTTTTCTTTTACTATATTATGTCTCGAAGGGAGAATTTAGACTCCTAATTCTCTAAATCTGCGACCTACAGTTGGTATAATGAGGTATTTATTGATAAAGACTTCAAAGGCAGTCTGGATGAGCTCGTCTGCCAAACGTCACGAATGTAAATGAAATTACAGCCGTGGTGAAAGACCGAATATGAATCTGTAACCACACTGTGTATTATTGCCAGGAAAGAATAGGAAAAAAAAGAATATTGACAAAATAATTTGCAGTAATTGTTGCTTGCATTTGCAGTATTTTCGAAGGTTATTTGTTTTAGCCATATTGGCCGTTACAGAGTTAAAGGATCGTCAGGATTCGATTCGAGATTATGGCTGGCTGCCTTCTTTACTTCCTTTTTCCCTTCCTTGTTCGCTCCGAATACACTGCGTGTAGGTGGCATTCGTTGCGTTTCCGACACGCTGATTATGTACTGCTCCAGTAATCATCTATGTCAGCGGCACTTTTCCTTCTTCATACCGATCCCTAAATAATTGTCTCGGCACATCTCATTAGCCCACGTCTCAGTGGATCCTTTGCTTGTCAACAGCTACCGGTTCCTGTTTTATATCCTATTTTTGATCTCTATCAAGCATCTGATTATGGTGTCTCTCCAAGCATTTGATTATGGTAGCTGTCCGCTTCGCACCCCAAGTCCATAAAATCCAATATATGCACAAAAAAACTGGGACTTTTCCAGCTATATGTGGATTTCACCCTAAAATGATACCACAGAGTCAAAGGCACAGGAAGGAGCTTTTTTTGTGTATCTGTATCTTACTGAAGTATTTCCATAAAAATTTACTTAACTACTGTCCATTTTCAGCAATCCACCAATCAGGGCACTTGGTGATATCTACTTAACATACAGTTCAGCATCAGTTCAACAGCAAGAAGAACATTAAAAGAGGAATAAATGATGGATGAAACTTCTGACTTTACCACAAATGCACGAATGCACACGAATGCACACACTTGTACAGGAAGTCTGTAGCATGAAATGTTCCCTTCATTAAACTAGGAGACCCAAACCCTAAAAACCCCAGCATGGCAATTCCCCAGTGAACCAAGCTATCTCCATTAAGAAATAAGTTGGGGTGGAAGATCTCGAATGTCCTGCTCCAGAGCCCTGACCTCAACCCTATTGGGATAAAACCCCAGGCCTCCTCACTTCACCTCTATCAGTGACTGACTTTACTAACACCCTAATGACTGAAATCTACATAAACACACTCCAAAAATCTAGAAACAACTTCCCAGAAGAGCTAATTATACCAATTATATTATTATATTACTATTAAACCAATCTTACAGTTAAGGTGTCCACAAACTCTTTTCCATACTATGCTTATAGAGCAGATTTTTTCCCCTCATTCTCCTCAGCTGTAGATTCATTTCTCTGTCAGTTTCAATTGTATCTCGGTTGAAATACCACTACATCGGAATGTGCTGTCCAGTCTGGAGTGATATTCAGGAGCTAGCAGAGAGGCAGGTATGCACCAGGAAAGAATATGGAAACGAATAACGTGGGCGAACTATGCAACGAGTTGTTTTTTTTTGTTTTTTGAGACCTCTCAGAATATCGATGCTTCTCGATTAGGAATTCTACAACAATCTCGCTACGAGCGAAGGAGATAGTTTGAGAGATAGTCTCGAAGTTATGCAATGAGAACATACAGGTTTTTTCCCCCGATAATTAATCCGATTACGTGGACCAGCATGAAAAACAAAGAGAATCCGATTAGGTGTCTGAGTAGAGGGATTGAGAGATGGAGAGATGAAGGGTTTGAGAGAGGAGTGATGAGTAAACTGCGAGAGATTAATCCTGATCCCGGATAACACGAGTGTGTCTTCGAGACGCTGTGTTCTCTCACACCTTTCACTTTTTGTTCTTCCTTCCCCTGGCTTTTGTGTGGTTTCCTCTGAAGCTAGGTTCTCACCGCGGCGTCCGGCACGTGAAAGGCGTCCGAATTAACGCGAGGTGACGTTTCAACTCCTTGTACTGTATATCTGTCTCCTGCAATCAAGGAGATGAAAGAGAAGCTTGGTTTTCCCCCAGACTTGAACCGCTGACTCTGTACTGTTCGGTGATGGTCATCTGGAGGTTTCTGTCCGGTTTTATTTCCTTGTGGTTCTTCTGAGATCCTCAGCCTATAACAAACGCCTCTTTATATATACTGTATAGACATTTTCCAGCCCTATGTAGTTCTTCTTCAAACTGCTGGAGGCACACAGTTGTATAGGAGGTTTTTGGATGCTGTAGCGTGAAATTGTCTCTTCACTTGAACTAGAAGACCCAAACCTGTTCCAGTATGATGATGAGGGGGCATCGTCATGCTGGAACAGGTTTGGGTCTTCTCTAGTTCTTCTAGTGCACAAAAAAACAGATCCATAAAGATTTTGTTTATATGGGTTGGAGTGGAAGATCTCCAGCTATAGATGTCTGAACTCAAGCCTTTTGAACATGCTCCCCAGGCTTCCTCACCTACATCAGAACCTGATTGTAATAACACCATTGTTGCTCAATGAAATCTTTTAAATCTCCACAAATCTGGTGGAACATCTTCCCAGAAGAGTGAAGGTTCAGTGGAGAAGAGCAAATGAAGATTCAATGTGAAATTGGATGTTCAAAGAAGCACATATCAATCGTTTCTGCATAATAGTCTTGATAAGAGCACTATTTAGATTTCTGCAGAGCGACTCGTTTCTAACACTTCTTACTCACTTCATCCTCACTTATTCACAGATAACTGCGACGGATCGTTGGCATCTGGACTGCCTGCAGCCTCTTTCCAGAGTTCTTCACATTTCTCGGAAAGCAGGGCAGCGAACTTCGCCAGGCTGAACAGGAGAGATGGTAAGTGTCTACAATTCACTTTTTCGGTCTGCTCCGTTATCAATCAAGGCAAAAGGCAAATGTGTGTGAAATGTGAAAAAGTTTGTTGAAAAAAAGTTAAAAGATGTAAAAAATAAATAATAATAATAATAATAATAAATAAATAAATAAAAGGAAGTAGGATTGGACAGAGTATTTTTTGGAAAATGTTGCTTTCAAACATATAAAAAAATAAATAAATAAATAAATAAAAAAAAGATGTGAAATCAATATAAAGTGCATAAAAATGTACCAAAAAAAAAAAAAAAAAGAAAAAAAAAGAAAAATTAATTAAAACAAGGTCCACATACTTTGATCTAGAATGTCTGTTTGGTCGGATTGAAAAGTATAGTTTTCAGAAATATGAGAATGTGAAATAAAAAAAAGTAAAAAAAAAAATGTAAATAAAAATAAAACCCAACAAGTAAGAAAATACATAAAATGTAATAAATATTACAAACAATTATACAGAAAATGTGAAACAAATAATTTAAATTGTAATTTTTTTTTTTTTTTTATTAGGAAAAAAAAAAGGTTTTATTGTTTTTAGTGCTTAATCAAAACAGGCTCAACATTGTGAACAAGTTTCTGCTGATTAAATGGCAAGAAACAGTAAATGAGGCGTATTTTAAATATTGAAATGTCATTTTTAAAGCACAATAAATTAATGGATAAATAAATAAATCTGAATGAAAGCAACATACAGATACACAAAGAAATACACATTTCTTTTTTTTTTGACATTTACTGGAATAAAAAATATTGCAGGGGCTTATTCAGCGACTGAATATAAAGTTTTGGTTTTTTTTGGCTTGTTTTTTGTTGTTGTTGTCTAATACTTACACGGCTGTAAAAGCTGGAAAGACGAGTAAAAGCAGCACCAGGAGCAGACTCTGCACTATGATTAAAATGTCTGCGACATGCCGGAGTACAGCAGGTTTCTCTTTGCCGCTTGTCAGTAGTGACACAACAACAGACAGAACAAACAGGCTGCTCGCGTTGCTCTACACTTGACATTCGGCTTCAAATAATCAGGACAACTGTTTGGCTTGGCAAACATGATTCATCATGTGGAGCTGCTGGCTTGCTGGCTCGGAAAGAAGGCAAGGCTTCGTGACGTTTTTTTCCTCCGGAGACAGACAGAAGTGTACGTTATCTAAACAACAACAGCAGCGACAACAACAACAACATACAGTTGACTTTTGATCAACTGTAAATACCTAGTGAGAAAAAAACCCGCAACAGAAACCATTTTACAGCTGCAGCTTTTACAATCACAGCTGTCACTGTCACTGCAATCCACACACCCTCATATGTTATAGTGGCAGCTCTGATTCATCAAAGTTGTGAAATGCAACAACGGGTCACAACCACACTGCTTCTGTCCCTGATTTCCAATCAGAGCAGGGCTCCACTGTCTCCAATTCCAGGTAAAATCGGGTCAAAAATCACACGTTCTGTTCTATGATGATTTCTTCATGTTTCGTTTCATGTGCATTGTATGTAGCGTGTGATACGTGCAAGGTGAACAGGTGGGGACGAGGTGTTTCCACACAACTGACACCGATTCATCTGCCCACTCGAGCCGATGCGAATTTCATCCATCTGGTTTATAACGTAAAAGCAGACTGTACGCTGTCCAAGGTGCTGGAATCTTTCCCCCTGTTTCGATGCTTGGACTTTAATGGATGCTGCACAGATGTATAATGAGACATTTGCAAAGTCTCGATGTTACAAGAACATTAAAAAAATATTTAACTTGTACATGGCTTTGCCAATCCATCTGTCTCTCTTATAACAGTCTGGGCTATTTTGACAATAATAGAATCGAATCAGTGAAAGGAAGATGACGTGTGCCGAGCTTTTTTTTTTTTTTTGGGGCTCTTTTTAATGCCTTCCCAAGAAATTGAATAAAGACGAGCCCTTCACCCGGAGCAGATAAAACATAAAAAAATAAATAAAAAATACATAAAAAAAAAAAAAAACATCACACCTTTTCTGATTTCTTCCCCCCAAGTCCTCAACTGAGTAATTACTCTGGCTGCAGTGTCCAAGTTATTTTCAGCCTCCGCTGTGTGTGAGCGCCTTGCAAACAGAACACTTTTCCTCCCCGAGGGAGGCGAGGAGGCTGTGTAAATGTTACTCCCTGCGTGCTGGAGATCTCCGGTGTGATATTCATCTCTCGTTCCTCCTATAGTATTGACTCTCAGCCTACAGCCTCTAAGTAATGAACCATTCCGGTAGGTTCCTTCACACTTCCTTTACACTCAGATAGGCATGAGGGCATCCTCCATTTTTTTTTCTTTTTTGTCTAGATTCCTAGCCAACACACTATTTTATCCCTAAACCAAATTCAAATTTATCTGCTGATAAATTTCCAATGAAACTCAAAAAGGAAATGTTTGTCACCACACTTGTTTTTCTTTTTTTGCTACCATCTGTCCCTAATTTATTATGAGCAAGCTCCTCGAACGGAAACATCCGTCCCAATTGTCCCTCTATGTCCCTCATCCTGCTATTCTAGGATGAACTGCGGAGGCCCGGCCAGTCAGCAGTCCCTCCGAGTCGCTGCCAAGAGTCCTACAGCATTCTGCAGTTTCCTTCTACTGTATTGCCATCCTTGCTCACATTCTTGCTCAAACCGTGCATTCAAAATATAAAAAAAGAACGAAATACTGCCTACACAGGACGTATTTGAAGGCAAGGAAGTGCATGAGTGAATTTTTCAAGGCAGAAAAACAATGACGGCGGAAAAGCAGCAGGATGGAGTGAAGGGTTCGGGGCGGAAAGAGAACTTATTCGCAAGAATTAGCGTGACTTTCCCAGGGAGGAAATATCCGTTACGTTCTCTCGATTCAGGAATATTACAATTTAGTAGAATTGCTTTCTAAGATGCAGAGATACGCTGTATTGCCAAAAGTTTGCGGACACCTGTCATAAGACACCTGGTCGCATTCTACATTTAGTCCCGATTTGCTCTTATAATTCCCTTCCACTCTTCTGGTAAGATGTTCCTCTAGATTTTGTGGAGATTTGTGACATTTCATTGAGCCACAAGGGTGTTAGTAAAGTCAGCGGCCGACAAAGGAGGCCTTTGGTGTAGTCAGTGTTCACATTTATCCCAAAGGTTTTCAGTAGGGTGGAGATCACCTTCATGGAGCTCACTTTGTGCACAGGAGCATCGCTATGCTGGAAAAGGTTTGGGTTTCCAAGTTCAAGTAAACTGGAAGCGGGTTGTAAATTCAAATCCCTTCACAGCCACTTGTAATTTGCTTTTTGGGTGTCTGCCAAATGCCACAATAAAGGGGCGCGCAAACTTTTGCTCGTGTTTGTGATTATATTTTAAGCAACAACTACACAATTGAATGCAAGCACAATTTACGTACACATACACACGTAACTCATATTTCTCTCGTCAGGAGGTGGTGGGTGGAGCCCGCAGTTGTCAGACAGGACACCGTGGCTGCAGCTGGACCTCAGGGCGCGCATGGAGGTGACGGCTGTAGCCACGCAGGGCCGGCACGGCAGCCACGACTGGTCGAGCGGCTACACGCTTCTCTACAGCGACAGCGGGAGCGCCTGGAAGCAGTACAGGAACGAGGACAGGGTTGCGGTGAGTCTTTGGCTTTCGTTACACCGTTTCATCGAACCAGCAATTTGTGGCAAGGCAGAACTACGCCGTTTATTTTTTTTCCCCCGTGGTTTTTGATTGCGAAACTGATAGTAATTAACGACTCGGAGGCTGCCGCTGAAGAGCGACGTATTATTGGCCTCCTGACAATGTCCTTTTTAAAGAGTTTCTTTTTGCTTATTCAGCCAATCAATTACACACATCCCATGCCCTAGTAAGAAAAAAAAAATGGCTCAGTTATGTAATGCGGCTTAATATAGCCGTGTACAATTACGGACAAATGAATCCAGTAAAAAAACAAATGAAGCCGGGGAAAGGACGAGGTGCGAATTTGCTGCATGGTTAAGGAGCCGATAGTGACTAACGAATGGCATAATACATGCATCAAGATGCAAAGACGAGTTTAATTTTACAATTAGGGAACGGTCAAAGCTACGGTCTTTACGTCGACGCTTATCGTTTATCTCTCCGCTTACTGGATTTGAATGACGATCCCATCCGAGGAATGCAAACGTTTCAATAATTCCTGTGAAAATTGCGGATGATTGAAAACTTGGTGATACAGCCACAATATTTGCCTGTTTATTGAACCTATTTTTATCAAATTTTTCCATTTTAAGTGCGACGTTCTAGTTAAATTACTGCACCATCAGCTCCCACGCATTTCTCCCATTTTTCACCATTTCAAGTGACCTCCATAACCAGAAACTCTATCTTTAATATTTGTATGTTTTTAAGTGTTTTTAATATTTATGGATCGCCTCATTACACAATATGGACATTTGGTGAATTGGTGGTTTAGACAGAATAAAAGGGTCTCATGCTTGCATCCCTGAGCCCCTTTATCTTGGGGAGTTATCATGATCCAGAAAGTAGCATGAGGGTACAGGCATTTTTTCGTGATCGCATATCAGAAAAATGCCTACAGTGAATTTATTTGTAGAACAATCTAGGAAATGATTCAAACTATCGGGTAAGTTATCTGATGAGATCATCTGGAGATCTTGCATCCAGGTGCTTTGAGCTCACCAATATTTTGCATTTCGTTCATGGCATTTGTGTTTCTAGAGCGACTTTCCTATCACATTCATTCAACTAAGCAGTTATGGGGTTGCTCAGGGGACCAGAAGTGGCTTTTCGGTGTGCCTGGGATTTGAACTCATGACCTTTGGATCCAATGCCTTAACTACTAAGCTACCATTTCCTCCTGTCTCCAGGTAGCAAGACTATCTGAAAACTTCGTCCCCTAGTTTAAATGCGTTTTGCAGTACCTGAACATTTTTCTGGGAAGATGTTCCACCAGATTTTGGAGTTTGCTTGTGGGGATTTGGGCTCTTTCAGTCCAAAAAGCATCGGATTCTGATGAGGTGAGGAGGCCTGGGGTACCGTCAGCATTCCACAAAGGTTTTCAATAGGGTTGAAGTCAGAGCTCTAAAACAGGATCAGGATCTATCACCGGAATGAGAATCTCCTTTTAATTAACACCTTACTACCTCTAAGGGTTTCTGCATACACATGGCTCGAATCAAACACTTTTTTTTTTTTTTTTTTTTAATCCTTACACACTTTCATCAAACATGCACAGACCTGCAATGCTCTCGTCTTATAAATACAAACCCAGGAGTAAAAAAAAAAAAAAAAATGCAAGATCATCCTTAATGTCCTTTCATTACCATTCGGTTTGCAGAGTCACTCGTTTAAAATCGGGACTGCGTCTAACGATAACGAGGAAATGCATATAAACAATCTTAAAATGTAATTACGCTCGAAGCGGAGAAGCAGACGTGATACGGCGAGCTGCATTTCTTTTCTTTTTTTTTTTTGTTCTTTTCATCCTCCGTATACTCCTTCACTTCCACCCGTGAAATATCAAAGCGTAACGAAAAAACAGTATTGTGGCTATTAATTAATGACACAGATGGGCTCGTTTCGCCGCAGAGATGAAAGAGGGGCTAGGGGATGTGGCAGCGGTCTGAACTTCTTCAGAATAAATAAATAAATAAATAATCAGACAGATAAATAGATCAATAATTGGCTCATGTAGGAGGGAAGAATGTGCAGGTTGGGCATCTGTTTAGAAAAAATTTGATTGCACTTGTGTCATCGCACCTCTGATTCAAGACCCAAATAAAAAAATTAAAAATAAAAAAAAGAACAGTGGAAATTCCTATATGATTTTCTTTGGAATTTTTAAGGCTAAAAGAACTAAAAGTAAAAAAAAAAAAAAAAAAGAGGAACCTACAATCATTTCTAAGCACAACAATATTCAGTATGATTATATTTCAGCTTCTTATATGATACCGGGTTTGAATAATGGGGTTTGTGTACCGTATCCGCCCCTAACTCCTTCCCAATTTGAGCAAAAAAACGTATTACGCAGATTAATATACACGATTTGCATGAAAGTATTTGGACACCTGACTTTTCCAGCCATATGTGGGTTGGAGTGGAAGAGCTCCTGCCATAGAGCTCTAAATCCCATTTGGGATGAATGTGATGTGGTAGCTTAGATGTTGAGGCATTAGAAACAAAGGTCTTGAGTTCAAATCCAAGCCACACACCAAGGTGGCACTCCTGGGGCCCCCTGAGCAAGGTTCTAAACCCGATAGCTGCTCAGGTGTATGAATCAGGTAAATGGAAGTCGCTCTGGATAAGGGTGTCTTCCATTAATGAACTTGAACTAGGAGACCCAAACCTGTTCCACCTGGACAATGCTCCGTCCACCAAGCCAGTCCAATGAAAATATCGCTTATATGGGTTGAAGTGGAAGATCTTGAGTGGCCTTTTATAGAGTTCTGACCTCAACCCTATTTAACACCTTTGGGATGAATCGGAAAGCCGACTGCGCCCCAGGCCTCCTCGACTCCCCTATATCAGTACCCGACTTTACGATCCCCCTTGTGGGTGAACGAGCACAAATCTCCACAAGCACCCTGCGAAATCAAGCGCAACATCCTCGAATCTTCGCAGAAGAGTGCAATAAGGTGTTTAAAAAACAAAAATGAATCTCAGATGCCCACCAACTTTTTGTCCATCTATCAATTTTATTTTCTACACAAATAAAAGAAAAGAAACACAGAGCATTCAAGCGCCGCGGTGCGACCCGATCCTGTATAGGTGTTTCATTTTCCGAATCTACTTTTCATTACCGCGTAAAACAAAGCAAAGAAAATCTCCTTTGTGGACAAACAAACACAAAGTTCTTACCCGTTTCTGCCGCGTGCCTAATTAACATCTGAACCACATGCAATATTTCAGCGTGTCTTAAGTGGTCTCTTTTTAGACTGTAATATCTTTAAATAGCATTACCACCTTTTATATAACCGAGACGTCCGGATTGGGACGCGATTGCATTACGAATTCTACGGAACAAATGAATCTCTTGCTAGACAATTCTCCTCCATCATCATACGTACATTATAAGCGCGAAGGCCTAGCTTCGGGAGCGAGACTTTTTCTATTTCATCATCGCGTTCCACTCCGAGGTCTCTAATGTTCCTTAAAACGATTTCGTCTCGAAAAAATAAGCGGCGCCTCTCGAAAACTCGTCGAGTTTCATCATCTACATCGAGGCCTGCCACCGAAATCCGATCAAGCCGCTCGCTCCTGGAGATGGAAGATCTGATCTGAGCTTGTCGCTCCAATGGGAATGGGATCAACCCCACGGAGGACATCAAAATCCGAAAACAGCAGCGAGTGCGTGGGAGGCTTCAGCGATCAGATAGCGAGATGATCGCTGTGATCGGATGGCGGATTAAGGATGGTAATATGTGTGAGGGAAGAAATTTTCCATCTTTTGTGCAAATACGATACAAAACTCTTAGACGGGTCTTTTAGGCAAAGAGCCAAGCACAGAGACTGACAGCTAATCAGCATTAATAGCAGATTCTCCAAACAAGTCTGATCAAAAGCTTTGATTCTGGAGAAGAAACGCCATTAAAACGTGAATTATACATCACTTATTGGATGTAACATGATCTTACAAAGCATTGGCTTTTGTCCTGAGCGTCAATCATTCAGCATTATTTCTCTGGTGAACTCCCAGGCTTTAGCTCATCTTTAAACACTTCGGAAAAACTGCCAATACTCACTTTTAGGGATCACTATAATAAATGTCCTGGTTGAAAAAACATTTGTAAATTCTTATTACGAATACAATCTCAACATGGTCCACGATGGTCCATGAACATGACGCTTCTGAAAAAAGGACACGGGGTAGAAAAGTAATTCACAATTCTTTCCATAGCAAAGAAAAATGTTGAACTGGGACGTCTGGGTCTATTTTTTCTTTCTGTACTTTTTTTCTATTTAAAAACTTTAGTAGATAAAAAATAAACCAGCATGAACACAAACATTTCTGCTTTTTTTTAATAAATGTATTAACAGCGGTGTAGTCAGGAACTGCTTGATGGCGGTGCCAAGTGAGAAATGTTAACTGGATAATGGATTTTTATGTCAAAAGGATGGACTTTTACTCTTCTGGGGAGATGTTCCACTAGTTTTGGGGATTGTCATGTTGGAACATGTTTGGGGCCTCCTATGACCTTTAGTTCTACTGCAACCGAAGACTGAGAGCTGACTCTTTTTTCCAACATCCTACTTCCATCCAGACATCTAAATGTGTGGTAAGGTAATGCAGGTGGTAGCAGTTCAGGCTTAACTTTGGATCAGAAAGTTGTGAGTTCCAATCCCAGCCACACCAAACTGCCTCTTCTGGGCCCCCCGAGCAGGGCCCTTAACCCAGTAGCTGCTCAGTTGTATTTAGATCGCTCTGGATAAGGATGTCTGCCAAATGCCATAAATGTAAATGGTAACAGTTTGTGGAAGAACCACACATGCCTACCTTCAGATTGTGTCATTTTTGTACCTTTATCTAAGCATGCTTCAAGCCAGATAAATTCCCACCTTTGTAAGCCGTATGCTACTTCTTTCCTAGTGTGTGAGCAAAGAATATTAAATGCAAACAACGCGATACATGATACGATAAGCAAATGGGGATATCCGAGACGACGGAATTCTGTCTCGCGCCTAGATTGCACTCGTACAGCCATCCGTTGCATCAGAGGTTACTCCATGCGATGGGTTTTATGCCTACTTTGAAATAAGACACCCGCGGTTCTGGATGCAGGTCTTAATCTGAGACTGTGCTCACAGAATTCGGTGTTGGATCTGGAGATAAGAATGATTACACTGACATTTACATTATATAGCATATTTTCTGTTAATGTACTGTCATTTTCTCACACTTATGCCTTCAAAATATCACTTAAAAACCAATAAGCAGGGAGGAAAAAGGCCAAAAATGGCTTCTATAGAGATAAATGGATCCACTGAAATGACTTACGAATCAGCGAAGGGTTCAGTGTGATCTAAGTATCTTGAATTAATGGAAGGGTTGTTCCAGAAGGTCTACTCCAGTTTTTCAGAAACTGCTGATCTCTCTGTATTTCCATGTTGACATTAGAGAGAATGGTTCCTCTGTCACCTTGTCGATGACAGAGGTTAGAGGAGAACCAGACTGGTTCAAGCTGACAGGAACCTAATTAACCAGGTTTTGCAACTGTGCTGAGTTTAAAATCAACTGCAAATGCAGAATAAATCAAAGTTTGGAACTCAAATTTGAGATGAGCATATGAAGTGGCACAGTTTCACCATCAGAAGATGGTGACCTGGTCTGGTAAATCTCACTAGTAGATGGTACGTTAAAAATTGTTTGGTCAACGTCAGGAATTTGTAGACCTAATCTCTTTAGTGTCTAAAATACTACCTGGTGGGGGTAGTATAGTGGTGTGAGGAATACTTTGGCACACACCAAGCCACCTAATACCAATCAACCAACGATTGACTGCCACAGCTTTTAATATACTTTAACAGGCTCCACAGTGACTAGACTTGAATTCAGCAGAGCACATTTATCGAGTCACAAAATAAATGCACAGATGACAAAAAGTGGTTTTAGCAATTACACGCAATGTACAATCATGGAATCCATGCAAACGGCAAAGGGTCCTGAAGAGTAATGCTATGGTGTTCCTATTAAAGTGGCCATTGAGTATACTGGGATACTGCAAATTGGATACCCGTTTATCTTATTAGAGAAAAACATTGTTATCATTGTTCTCGGTCTTCCTGTGAAATAAGTAAACGCTACAGCTGGACTGCTGAGTCTCTGTTTTTAGTCCCAGTTGGCCCATATGCTGTCCATGTTTGGGGTCTACTGAAGTTTAATCGTTCTTTTCTCTTAATTGGTGCCAGCGGATGGCAGGGATTCCTTGTCAATTGTTGTGGCCTGGCACCGACTCGATCTTTAAAACATGTAGTTAGCATTTTACAGCCCACTGTGCTAAGCTACTCCACTGGGATAAAGAGAAAGCCCAAATGGAGACAGGAGTGTGATGATATCATCTTACGCCATACAAGGCAACGAGCGTATATTTCAGAAAAGTAAAAACAGCTGTTAAAGGCAATACGACGTGTTGAAGTTTTCCTGCTACGGACAGCTGACAGCGACACATTTCACTCGACGCAATTCACGGGCCTTGCGTCTTGTACGGCTGTCACCTAAACAGGGATTACCTCGTTTGGGAAAAACTGCTGAGTTCAGAGGCTTGGGCAAGTCCTTGCTTCAGGTCATTGCTCTCTTCTTATGAGCTGCCAAGGGCTTTTGAACTGCATCAAGAACTTCATGTCAGTCACTGCTGATGACTGTGCAGAGAGAAAGAGCGAGGGAGGGAGGAAGGCGGAAAAGGAGAAGAAGCGATATTTCCACTACAGTACCTCGCCTGAGATTGTGACTAGCTTCAGGGAACCGAGTAAAAACTTGAGCAAATCGGGCCATGCGAGATGTCATAGCAGTGACATTTAAATAAAAATAAAAAAAGAGGCTGGTTATGCTTCTTGATCAAGCGTTTTTATCCGAAGATTGTTTCATTTTCCGGTCTATTTCGGTTGCTTAAAAGTAATCCGCTCCCCTTAATTTTTCTGCAGGGATTCCTATTGCAAAATAGCCCAAGTTGTATGGCTTTTGCAAAAATTTCCAAGGCCGAAGAATCCAAAGAACTGTATAAAGAACAGCATGGAGTTTGTTCCAACCTGGTATGGCCCAAAACTTCCAAGACATTTTCCATGATGGCAGTCAAGTTTTTTTTGTGTTTGTTTAGTCCTCAAGCCAAAAATTTTTTGCAAAAATGTCATAAAACAAAAAAAAAAAGTGCTTTTAGCTTTATTCTGAACTTCCCAACGGATTCATTGGCCGCTCCAGGCAATAATTATCTTCCATTTACGAAAGGCCTCTACATCACCACCAGTCCACGCTCCTACTCCCCCTCCATCTTTCCTCTATCTCTCTATTCTCTCATTACACAGAGGCTTAAGCAGTGCACAGGTAATCGATATGAAAGACCCATCGTTTTGTTGGATTGCTTTGCTTGAAGCAGGAGCCTGCTGGCCCATTCCACCCCCATCAACTCTAATGATGCCTGAGACTCATTTGGGCTCGAGAATAAAAAAATTCGCAACCGATATCGCACCGCCTGCCGCTTTCCTCGAAGGTTTCTCGGGTGGTTTTGTAGAAGTTCACGGCCCTCTGTGTTTTTATAGACCTAGATATCCAATTCCATTCGGCTGCTCTCTGGCTTCTTGCTTGTACGTAGTCTTTATCATGCAACAGGCCACTGGGGAAAACATACAGTAGTAGGTTTGCATTCTAAATATATTTCGCTTCGGTTTGGTTGCTGGGAAAAAGGAATGCAGGCGATACAAACGACTGCACAGAATATCGTCGGTTAAGAAGGACTTTCTGCAGACATTTTGAAGAACATTCTAGAGACATTTATTCGTAATGAATGAACATTTCATTTTCTTCCTCCGTCAACCAGCTATTGGTAATTGTGTAGCTGCATTGGGGAGCATGGGGCAATACATTTGCTGAAATTGCAAAACTAACCTGAAGCATGAAAGACTTTTTTCTTAAATGCTCTACAAGATTGGTATGTGGCATTTTGAACATCTAATTCCACATTTAGTCCAATTTTGCTGTAATAATAACCTTCACTGTTCTATTGCTACATTTTGGAGGGTGAGCACAAATCTCTACAAGCAATCAGCTACAAGACTCAGGTACTGATGTAGGCTGAGGAGGCATGGGGTTCCTATTGGAGTTCAATATGGTTGGCACGCTACACTGTAGCAGAAGATTAGGGTTCTGATGTAGGTGTATCAGGTATTCGTGTAGGTGAGGTGAGGCGTCCTGGGGTGCAATTCCATCCCAAAGATATTCAATAAGGTTGGAGCTCAATAGAAGATCTTTCACTCCAACACATGTAAAGCATATCTGCATTGAGCTGGCTCTCTGCAACAGGGAAATTGTCATACCGGAA
Source organism: Silurus lanzhouensis (assembly GCA_039877035.1). Classification (NCBI taxonomy): domain Eukaryota; kingdom Metazoa; phylum Chordata; class Actinopteri; order Siluriformes; family Siluridae; genus Silurus; species Silurus lanzhouensis. The sequence continues at coordinate 1,824,829 of JBCEWE010000422.1, read as the reverse complement.
CAGGTTTGGGTCTCCTCTCGCTAGCGAATTTCATGCTAGCACATCCAAAGACGTCCGATACAATTGTGTGCCTTCATATTTGTGTCAAAAGTTTGTTGAAGACCACATATGACGACCAGAAGAACTCAGGTTTCCCAATACTTGTTGTACTTTCAATTCTAAAATACAACTTCAAAGGCTACAAAAACAGTTTTTGATTTGCAAATTACTTTTCACGGCATGAACGAGAACAAAATCGGTCAATCCTGAAGGTGTTGAGTACAGGAGTGATTTGGAAGGACTTCAACTGATTTGGGTCCATCATGCTAGCATTCCACAAGGTTGATTGTTTGTGCTATCATGCCGGCATTTGCATATCAATTGCCTTTTCTTTTTTAAACACAAGGTACTCCTTTAGCAGTATTTTCCCACTGTGGCACTTTAAATCTACCCTGATCGATTGCTCCCACTTTCGCTAGAGTGCAGCAAGGAATAAATTAAGAGACTCTTATTAGGATTTGGATCGAGAGCCTGCCTCATAACAGCCTTTTTAAGGAAAAAAAATATATAAGTTTATACCTTCGGCACTTGGGGACCAGAAGTTTCTTCTCGAACTTTTTTTGTGAAATCGATAAGCGGCACTAATAGTCCAGCTCCTTCTCTTCTCTGCTATAAAACTTCCCTAATTTGACTGTAACACAAAAGGGCACGCATAACTCCGGATGTGCCGCACATATTAATATCTTTTTTGATTTACGCCCTACTGAGTGTTTATTTTCATGTCCGCCGTTCGATCCGATTCCTTTGCATTACGCTTTGAACAACAGACAAACGTGGCAAAAGTCGCTTCAAATCGGAACGTAGATTTATATTTAGAGTTCTAATGAGCAAGCCAGAGGCGAGAGTGGCAAGAAAATGCCCCCTGAGACGACACGAAGAAGACGCCTTGAGGGGAAAACAGGCTCAAAAAGCGAACCTGTACACTTCTGGGTGACACCGGACAGTGCGATTAGAAAATCATTATGCTTCCACGGTTGTACACTATAAAGTCAAACAGTTCGATGTATACTAAAGGCAGCTGTGGCTCACGGCCACAACATTTTAGTGAGGAGCCTTGAAGTCGAGAGCCTTTCAAACTTGATTCATGCTGTAGGCTATGATAAAGTGAATACAGTAACCCCGTAATGGGCAGTTAAGTATTAACAACATGTAGTCATTCAGCGTACAGTCTGGCAGCTTGTTTTGACCTTCGGCCACCTGTGTCTGAACACAGCAATGGGGTTTAACCAGGGTTGTTTTTTTTTGTTGTTGCAAAATTTCCAGCCCAGAAATTAGCCCCATATCAATTTTGTAAATATTTTGTACAAGAAATTTTAAAAAAAAAAGAAATGGAAATATTTTAAATACAGAAACTTTCTTTCGGCCTCTCCCATTAGCGGTCGCCACAGTGGACCATCCGCATGTTTGATTTGGCACGTTTTTACGCTGGATGCCGTTCCTAACGCAACCCTCCCCATTTATCTGGGCTTGGGACTGGCACTAAGGCTTGTGCAACCCTAATAGCTGCGGTTTGTTCCCTGACCAGGGATCGAACCCGGGCCGCAGCGGTGAGAGCGCCGCATCCTAACCACTAGACCACCAGGAAACCTGAAATATTTAAAATACATATAATATAGAAATTGGAAATGATTTCATGAATGGTTTCCTCACAGTCACACTTTTATTATTAACTATCCTAATTTGGCAATAAAAAAAATGCCAGTCTACAATAATAGTGCATTTACTCATATAGGGGCAGGGTGTATCCTGTCCCAGTGGGTCACTATTCAGATGTGTTGCAGTTCCCATGTTTGACCACTAGGCACAGTGATAAATCTATAGTGCTAAACGAGGCAGTGAGCAGGTTAGCTGAAGATTGTGCCAAAAAAAAAAGGGGGGGGGGGCGGAATTCACTAGATCATCTGTCTAATAGAATTTTTTTTATTGTAAATTTCATTAAAAAAACTTTATAAAGATTTTCTGGCTGATATAAAGGTTCAATCCACGACTGGTTGAATGGATTTTCCATAAGAGCATCATAATCTTTATGATAATAGCAGCAGTTTTTAGGTCTCAAGGAGGTAGATGCCTTTACCGGGAGTGACATTTATACCACTGAGCAGTTCAGGGTAAAGGGCCTTGCTCAAGGGCCCAGCAATGGTAGCTAGCTGCTAATGGAATTTGAACTCAACCCCTTTCAAAGACCTACACATGATTAAAACAAACCCGCCACAAACAGAACCTGCAGTTTCTGATTTTCAAGCCCGACGCCTTCCCACTAGTTCTTTTGATTTGTTTTTAATTTTTTCTCCGCTTGTCAGCCGACGCGCAAAAGTGAAAAACGGCTAGCAATTTAATGTCTTTGCTTCATCCCTGCTCATACGTGTAAAATAGCTTTTGAGGAAAAAACTATCGCCTCAGGCGCTCGTTTTCCCACGACGCCAGCACAGCGTGATGGAATCATCTCCCGCATCTTTCTTTAAGATATTTTGTCTTTCCTTTATTCTAGCTCGTTGAGCAGCAGTAAATAAAACATGCACTCTGATGGCTCTCGGGCTGCAGAGGTCGATGCCCATCTGGAATGTAAGAAAGAAATGTGAAGGAAAAAAAAAAAAAAAGCAAAGGCGGAGGTGGAGGAAAGAGCAAGATAGATACGTCCAGATAGGCCTGGTGGTGCATTGTGTGTATACACATACACACATAGAATTCACTTAGACACCCATTGGTTCTATAGCAGATATTCGTTTTTCTATTCGTCTTTTTCGTGAATAGGTCCTGACAATCTGCAGTGTTTCCAAGACACCAAATCCTGCTGTTTTCTTCTACCAAGAAAGACAATATTTAGTTGCTCGTAGTATCAATACAAATGCGAATCCAATTTACAGTCAGAAAGAAAAGAGAGCCAGAATGGGGAGAGGAAGAGAGAGAAGGGAAGCGGAAAATAAAAGCCCGGAGACAGGTAAACAGAAGGAAATGTACACATCCATCCCCACACACACACACCAGTCCCTTTGGGAAAGCTGTCTCAGCTCTGCTGTTAGGTGCGCTCGCTCGCTATTTCTGACACACACTCGAGCCTTTGTCTCCTCTGCAAACATAGTCACTCATTTAACCCCTCGTTTTCGCATTGCACTTCCATTCCAAAGAGTAGACTCTTTCCTCCGAAAAAGCAGAGATGAATTTTTTTAAATAATCCTTTTTATTTCTAGCCACATCAGTTGCCTTGAGAAGACTAGATGAACTTTTTCTGGTTTAAAAATGAACAGGAAAGTAAAAGGATCCATTAGAAAGCTCTCAGGAATGAATTAAAGCGCACGACTCGGCAAATCGTTTGCATTTCGTTTCCTCGGCGCCCGGTCTCTGGAATCTTTCTCGGGATACGTGATTATTAGCAGCCTGATATAGACAAGACGATCCTTTGAATGTTAAGAAAGTGAGGTCAAATTCAATCAATGAGGACGATCCTACCAGAAGGGGGAAAAAATAAAAAAAAAAATAAATTATAATAATAATAATAATAATAAAAATAATAATAAATAAATATATATATTATATATAAAATTATATGTTGGGTGGCCCTTATTGATTTTATATCTATATCCATCTTTCCATCTATCTACAGTACAATATTTGAGACTCGTGTCGTTTCTTTTTTCCACCGCGCTCCTCCTACACTCCACTTCCTGATCCCAGTGCCGTCTCTGACGCAAGCGCTTCCCCCCCATCGCATCTCATTCTTCCCCCAATTACACCCAATTACCTTCATTTACCTAGTTCCTGCCCTCCTGGGGCACATTTACCTCATTGAGGGCTTTAGCAGCTTGATAAAGGTCTAACAGAGGCGACAACGTGACGTATGACCCAAAGGATCGGACGTAAACGGCTGATGAAACGCGCTCTGGGAGGAAATGACGAGGCGGAGGATAATGAAGCGTTCTGGGGAAGATGTTTACACGGGCATGGCATCTGAGCACGGTATGCCGTCGCACCGTGCCCCCCCCCCGGGGGGGTGAAGGGAACTGTATTGTTATGGTTGAAATCCCTGAGGTGAATGAAGAGAGGTAATTCTGGAAAAGGAACATGTTTCATCATATCACAGAGGAGAGGATATGAGGACGTAATGGAAGGAGTGACACAGACAGTGTCTCATTTCTTTCCCCCCACAGGATATACAAAAGTAATATCAAAAACATAGGTGTAGCAGCCTGGGAACCTCCATATGGTCCAACAAGACATTTTGCACTACATCATTTTTTAAGGAGAAAAAAAAATCTTTAGTAACTGCCTGGCACATTTTATTATTATTTCGAGGTCAAAGGAACTGCCTGCAGAGCTCCGAGACAGTATTGTTGTAATGCATAGATCTGGGGAAGAGCACAGTCACTCTGAGTTTCAAAGTTTCAGAAGGAGAACCATCACTGCAGCCTTTTACAAATCTGGGCTGTATATAGCAGAGCGGCTAGATAGTTGCCTCTTTCTACTGCAAATCCCATGGAAGCCTACTTGGTGTTTGCCAACAACTCACCTGCCCATCCATCCATTCACCCATCCACCCATATTTCCATCCATCCACCCATCCATCCATCCATCCATCACTGCAGCCTTCTTCCAATCTGGGCTGTATATAGCAGAGCGGCTAGATGGAAGCAGCATCTCACTGCAAATCTTATGGAAGCCTACTTGGTGTTTGCCAACAACCGACCTACCCACCCACCTATTCACCCAACCATCCATCCATCCATCCATCCATCCATCCATCCATCCATCCATGCATCCACCAATCTGGGCTGTATATAGCAGAGCAGCTAGATGAAAGCCTCTTCTCACTGCAAATACTATGAAATCCTATTTGGTGTTTGAGAACATCTCACCTACCCATTAATTTATTCACCAATCCATCTATCCATGCATCCACTCATATATCCATCAACCCTTCCATACATGCATTCATCCATCCACCCATCCATCACAGCAGCCTTCTACCATTCTTGGTTTTTGTGTAGCAGAGTGGCTAGATGGAAGCCTTACCTCAATGCAAAACAAATGAAAGTCCACTTGGAGTTTTTCCAACAACCCCCTCCCATCCATCCATCGGATCAATAAAGTATTTTTAGTCTGTCTGTCTGTCTGTCTGTCTGTCTGTCTGTCTGTCTGTCTGTCTATCTATCTATCTATCCTTATTTTATCCTATCTAGTCTCATCAGATCTAGTATCTGATTACAGCCTGAACTGATCAGGTTTGTGTCTGTGTGAGGAAACGACAGAAAGCTTTTAGACGTCATTAGGCAGATGAGCCGTATTTACTGCTGTTTCTAACACTGGTTTGTTATTCGATGTGACCTTTGAAGGCAGATGGCAAGCCAGAGTCAGTGTTTACAACAGTCAGACACTTTATACAGACAAACGGATCTGACTTTTCCAGCCGTATGTGGTTGGAACTGTTATCACAAAGCTATTGGCAGAAGATAGTAGAGGATGCCGTTGGATGCAGTAGCTTTACAGTTGCTTTTCTTTTCAAACTAGGAGACCAAAACCTGTAGAAGATGATTTAAGATCATTTTTTCACACTGATTGCACCCCAGACTTCGTCACGTCTCCTTTCCACCTTCTGAAAATACATTACATACAATTACATACAATACGTACATTGTATGGACAAAAGTATTGGGACACCTGATTTTCTTCAGCCACAAGAGTGAAGGTTATTATAACAGAAAAAGGGGAAAAGTTTTGACTGGGATGTTCAGAAAGCACATTTGAACTTATGATCAGGTTTCCACCAACGTTCCTCCATACAGTGGGTGTGCTTCTGATATTGTTAAGCAAAAAGAAAGAAAGAAAGAAAATATAAAGAAAGAAAATGTATTGTTTTTCATTATACCTCATTATCATCATCATCCTCATTATTATACGCATTATTAGTAGTAATATTATTAACCTTCGTGTATTCACAACATAATGATCCCTTTTTTCTTAGCTTTTTTTTTTCCCCCCACTGTTCACATTTCTGTGGGTGGAAGCGGAAGTGTAGAAGGGTGAGGGTTTAATTACAAGATCGGGTAGACAAACTCATAAAGCAGGTGGGTAAGAAGCAGAAACGAAACCAAAAACCTGAAAAAAGATGAAACCTGTACCATTAGCAGCTTGAACCGGGTTCTTGGCAGAAATCAACAGGAAACGAAGGTGTGTGTGTGTGTGTGTGTGTGTGTGTGTGTGTGTGTGTGTGTGTGTGTATATATATATATATATATGGACATAAAATAAACAGCTTCAGTTCCTAAAGTAATAATGGGCCGTCTTTTCACTTTACGTTCTTGTGAAGTGTTGCAATGCTAATAGGGCTACTGAGTCTGGACTCACCCTCTCTTCTGCACAAACCCAATGAGAACTGTTACAAATGAACTCATAAAATGAACAAAATGAACTACTTCATAAATCTAGAGAGAGAACGGAATGAGTGTGCCAAGCCAACATCACAACAGGCATCAAAGCTAAATGGAGCTAATTTGGACAATAAAAAAAATAAATATATAAAGTTTTTTAGGTTAATATAATTTTATAAATTTTTGTCATAGTATTAAGGTACAATGTTGAAAAGCAAAACAAACACACACATATTCCCAAATGAAAAATGCATGTAATAGCTAGCTAGCTAGCTAGCCAGCCAGACAGCCAGCCAGACAGACAGCCTGGTTTGGAAACTATACCGTACAGAGGATCGCGAGGACGGCCGAGATCATTGGAGTCACACTCCTCTCTATAATGGACATTTACACCACACGCTGCATCCCCAAAGCCGACACCATTGTGGACGACCCCACACACCCGTAACACACCCCTCACACACACTCTTTACACACACCCCTCACACACACAACCTACCATCAGAAAAGAGGTTCCGAAGCATTCGATTTTTTCCTTCAAGAATACTGAGTTATTAAACTGCTCTATGTTGTGTGGTGTGATGCATCTCTATGTTGTGTGACGTGATGCAGCTCTATGTTTTTTTTTGTACTGTAGCACCAGGGTTCTGGAGAAGCGTCTGTACTGTGTCAGTTATATAGAATTGAAATGACAATAAAAGATTCTGGACTTGACTCTTGACTTACAATTTAACATCGATCAAAAAATGCTGCATAGAAGTTTGGAAGCTTCACCTGAATAACATTTTAATAACATTGTTTTAGTGGATCTGTTAGGACATTTCCTGTGATAACACATTTTAGAGAATGAACCCCACCCCCCCACCCCCACACGTTCAGCCTGACGTCTGCGCACCATTGTGACGGCTCGCCGATGAATCCAATTAAATCGTACTTTATTCCTCACATATGGTTTGCCAAATGACAAACTACACACCTTTTCTTAGACACTCTGTCTGACAATCGCAGACAGGATTATTGTGCGAAAAAATCTGGCGACCGATTTAGCTGCACGAGTTGTGTATTGTGTGCATCCTCAGCCCACTCCAATATGTCGAGTTTGGCTCGGTAGACTCAGTAGACAAAAAAAAAAGTTCTTCAAACTAGAATAAAGCATTTTATCAGTTACAGTGAAGATACAGAGAATTGAATTTTCAATTGATATATAAACATTGTCTCATAGCAGCTTTACATAGATAAATTCAGTGCCTGTAAGTTATAGTGGCAACACCCTGAGATGCACGAGGAAGAAACCTTGAGAGGAACCAATGAGGATCAATGGGGCTTTCTGGCAGGTCAGTGGTTCATCCTAAAGAGTTGAATTCGGAGCTCGATAGCTGGAGATCTTCCACTCCATCCCATGTAAAGCATTACTTTATGGAGCTGGTTTTGTGCACAGGGGCATAGTCATGCTGGAATCAGAAGGTCAGAGGTTCAGCACTGCCACTGTTGGGCTCTTGAGCAAGACCTTTAACCTTCTGTGCTCCAGGAGTACCATATGACTGTGACTTCAATTTTCAGAATCAGAAAGCGCTTTAGTGGCAAGTATGTTTGCACTTACAAGAAATGTCAAAAGGTCCGAGTTGCTCATTTTTAAAAATAAAATAATAAAATGAAAATACAGTTCATGCAATGGAAAAGTCGTCCTATTCACCATCAGCGATATTGACCCGATTAATATTCTTTATAATACAATAAATACAATCTTCAAATCTCCTCCCTCTGAAACGCTAAATGTTTTGTTTGCGGATTGCAGAACGCATTACTTCACAATGACACACTCAAAGAATAAGTGGCTGGCACCAGAACAATGTAGGTGGCAGGACAGATTTGTGAGGGAGTGCGCTTCACGATATTCTCCCGAATTATCATTACGCGCCGTTTATTTGTCGCGCTTTTCGTGTTGCACGTTCGCAGAAAAAATGAAATAACTAAGACGGGGAAAAAAAAAAGTTTCTCAAGTTCTTACCACTTCGTGTGATTCACTGTGAATCATGTGGGCTTCTCTTAATATGTTCTCCGCGTTCCTGTAGAGTGAGTCAAACGCTAATCAGTGGGCATTAGGGGGATTACCAGATGAGATTAGGTTGACATTTATGCACACTGTTGAGGCGTTTAATTTTTTTAATATCCTCATTAGGTTGTGTTTTTTTCTTTGTTCAGGTCATTGTTTATTAAGTTTATTAAGTCAGGATCGCTCGGATATTAGCCGTGGTGTAAAGTATTTGAGTAAATGTACTTTGTTACTATACGAAAGTTTATTATTGGCTACTTTCCAGTTTCAGAATTAAGCAACTTTTTCTCTCAACTACATTTATGATTCCGTATCTCACAAAAGTCCACAGGAGCCAAATCTGGCGAGTAGGTCGGGTGCGGAAGTGAGATCACGTGGCTCGTTGTGCACGACCGACGATCGGTATGCACGAGTTGTTGAACGGTTTCAACATTTTTGTTGATTGCGGCTTGTCGAAGGTCCTCCTGATCTCTCACAGTCTTCCAACGATGTTCTTCCGCTCTCAGAATAGAACCAGTTATGTAGCACTAATAGTCTCGTATCTACTGTATACTTTTTACTCTACTATATTTCAATTGACAATAAGGGGTGACTAATTACATTCTGCACCTCTGTTGAAAAGGTCATTAACACTCCTCGACTGGCATCTGCTGCCTGTGAGCGACTTTTTAGCACCGCTGACCTCATTTTTAGTCCAACGGTATAAAAAAAACAAAAATAATGAGTTCACATCAAATCACATTCAACTCTAAATATTTGATTTGACTTTTTCTAAAAATAATTCAATTTGATTTGTCCATTGATTACTAATATTCCTTTCGAATATTTTGTGACAAGATCCCATCCTTTTATTTGCTTCTTGAAAGTTTTTATTTTTTATTTTTCTTTGTTTCATGGCATGTTCAAGAGGCGGTTGTGTTGATCGTAATGTTGTTAATGCAGTGTTGATGTGCACAATTTGAGTTGTGTTTTAGAAAATAATACCTCGCAAAATCACGTGTCCGGCTTTTCGTTAGCGTGTCTTGGTGTTTTGATAACTGGCGCATCTTTGAGCCTATGAGTCAAATGAAAAGACTTTTACTCAAATCGAATAGGAATTGGTGAATTTTAACTTGTTTGGCAGTAACATTTACTCGAGTAGGATTTTTCAGGTACTCTTTACACTCTTCCTGAGTGGTGTCACGTCTTTCTTTTCTGTCAGCCATGCGTCTATCTTTTAATCGCAGAACAACCGCCAAGTCTGGCTTTCAAAACGGTATATTCCACAGAGGCTGCCCTTTTGGCCATCAATGAGACGTTACATGCTGGTAGATCTGCCAAACTGTCATCAGTCCTTGACCTTTCAACAGCATTTGAAACAGTCAGCCACAAAACTCTCTTGTCCATCCTTATGTGGCTAGGAATTCATGGCACAGCATAATAATGATGGTTCGCTTCTACCTGGGTCATACCGTATGACGTAAAGGGGATCTATACAGTATCTGCTCCACAACTCTCCAAACCTCAGTACTCGGTTCTCTTCGTTTTTTTTCCTTTAAACCTGATCGAATGCTATATGGAGCAAGACCCTTTAGTCATTCTCTCCCCCCTCACACATTTTTCCACCCAGATCTCAGCACGTCTGGCAGACATCACGTCACGGATGACACATCAGAAACCATTCCTCCCATGTGATTCATCTTCAACGCCCAGGATCTTTTGATCTCCACGGACAACTTTTTGATCTCACCGTCTGACACTGAGCACAACCTTGGACAACCTTTTTTTTTTTCCTTTCTTCATAGTGCTAATTTGACACGCTCATGTCTATATCTCCTAAAACATCAAACAAGATTCATCTATGTGAATCCACACAGGTCTCTCAGATGCCCGTTCAGTGCCCAGTGTCATTTAAGAGCAGGTTACGGGGACTCGCGTTTAGCAGTCGTTTCACTATTCAAAATAAGGTGTGTTGTGTCAGATTTAATCGCGCATTTTTACCCATTCTAAACGTACCGTAAATGAATACATTTCAAGTTTTTTAAATTCAATCCACATACGGACAAATATTGACGCTCTATGTTATGCAAATGTATGTTAATTATTAGTGGAACCGAACTCAACATAGAGCATGACGACAAAATATTCTTGTCAATGGTTTTAAAGTAATGATGGCGTTTAAAAAAAATCTTCAGGACAGTGAATGGAACTTTTGCCGTGTTTCCGCGGGGACGGTTTTGAGTGCCGGATGCGTGCGTCGTGGAGGATTTTGGTGCGTCGGTAAAACAAAGGTTTATTGACTTTAAAATGATTTTCCGGTGGAGTTTATTTTTTGTTTTTTTTATATCAGAGTAAAGTGATGACGACGTGAATAAATGTGCGTTGCATTGGTTTTTATTTCGCCTGGTTTATATTGAATTATATTCTGAATACAAAATGAATGCACGCTGCATTAATCGCGTGTTTATAAAATTAGTGCCGTTAAAAACGGATTCGCGTTACCGTGTTATTAACGTGTTGATTTTAACAGCCCTAATATATACATAGTGTTAACGCGAATTCATTTGAATTTATTTTTACAGCCCTAATATATATATATATATACACACATATATGCATATATACATTTATTTGATTATGATTATTCATCTCTGCTCTTGAAATCATTCCAACCAATTTCATCTGATCCTCCACACTCCCAGGACCAATCCCACCTGCTCTAACAGTTCCTTTTTCTCTCTATATATGAATTTTCTCGGTTCTTTTTCCAGGAAAATATAAACAAACGAGTAATTTTTGAGCCTCTGAACAGGAGGAACTGTTACTGGAACTGAAGTAGTTACATGATGTCAGATTAATGAACAAATGTAAAACAAGTGTGGTTTGGACATCTCCATCCATCAATACTCCAATACTCATGACCTTTTTTTTTTTTTTCACGTGAGCTCCATACCTGAACGTCTGCAGGATAATAAATACTAAGCGGAATAAATATATACAAATCAAATCACTCAGAACTCAGCGTCGCTATGACAACAGCTATCAGGCGAGCCTTTTTAATAGGATATATTTCCAGACTCGTTGTTTGAAAGTGTTCGAAGTGCTGCTTTCAAAGGCATTACGCACAATAAAAAAGTAAAAAAAAAAAAAAATCCATGAAAAATGATGTGAATTCTACAACCAAGCCACGTCTAAAAAATTCTTCTCCTCTCTCCCTTTCTCATTTTTCTTTTTCCAGAGATTGGTGGGGAACACAAATCCCGACAGCGTGGTCTATCACAAACTCAGCCGAGCCGTTCGAACTCGCTTTGTGAAATTTGTTCCTCTCGAATGGAACCCCAGTGGCAGAATCGGGCTCAGGATCGACGTCTACGGCTGCGCGTACAGTGAGTAGCTGATGAGAGATGTGCAGAGATGATTTTGTTTTTTGTTGTTTTTTTTTTCCCACCCACAGCACTCGGAGTCACGCACTTCACGTGGAATAGCTTCCGTTTTAATCTGATTAGAGACGAGCCGTCCAAATGGGGCTTGGAGCGGCCTTGCTAAATATATCGCGATGCTTTTTTGGTGAGGGCGAAAAGCATTTTTCTGAATTTGGAACGCTCACTGCACCCCATTCCCAGCTCCAGTCACCTCCCACCTCGTGATGATTACGGACCTTTGAAGAAGTAGATGCCGAACTCACAAACATCCCGAACCATCTAGAGACGTACCAGTGCCATTTGGATCCCGCTACATGTGTGGAGTTTGGCATTGGACCTCCTGGAGTGTTAAAGGCTCTGGCATGGAGAAGCTGATGCTGGATCTGTGATGATCACAAATGCTGAGCTCATAAAACTCGGAGCTACTAACCATATAGACTGTATAAGACTGCAGAAAGAACATCACTTATAATCTTATACTCCAGTATCATGTTAGTCTCACTCTCCAGTGTTCTGTACTGTTGAAAGATTTATGATCAAACTCTTGATGTCACCCAAAATGAGGATGGGTTTCCCTTTTGAGTCTGGTTCCTCTCAAGGTTTCTTCCTCATAACATCTAAGGGAGTTTTTCCTTGCCACAGTCGCCACGGCTGCTCATCAGGGACAAATTCACACCATTCACCATCACTGTTGATTTGTGTAAAGCTGCTTTGAGACAATGTCTGTTGTGAAAAGCGCTATACAAATAAACCTGACTTGACTTGACCCCAGCCCTCATCACCTCACCTCACCTCACCCTACATCAGTACCTGAATGACTATAAATCTCCACAAATACCCTCCAATATCTAGCGGAACATCTTCCCAGAAAAGTGGAGGTTACTAGGTTAGGGTGGAAAAAAACAGAGCTCCAAAGGGCTAAAATGCCCTACTTCAATGTCATTCTGAGGGATCATTGCCTCCACTCTTCTGGGAAGATGTTCCACTAGATTTTGGAGTGTCCTCCTTCAGAGACCAATGTGTTAGTAAATTCAGGGAACTGATGTAGGTAAGATGAGGAGGCCTGGTGCTATCAGCGTTCCCATTCATCTCATTTCATTAGGGTTAAGGGTCGAAGTCAAGGCTCTAAAGCGGGCCGTTCAAGATCTTTCACTTCAACCCATCTTCATAAAGCTGGCTTTGTTGGTGCACATTTGATGCGCATGGGAAAACTCCATGATACCGCATCCAAAGACATTGTATACAGTCGTGGGCCTCCAACTTTGTGGGAACAGTTTTGGACAAGAACCACATTTAGCTGAAAAACTCAGGTCAAAGGTTCTATAGGGTTGGAGCTCTATAGCAGGAGATCAACTCCAACTCCAAAGCATATCTCTTTATGGAGCAGACTTTGTCCACACTGTCATGCTGGAACAAGTTTGGGTATCCTAGTTTAAGAGAATATTTTATGCCCATCCAAATACTTATACAATTGTGTCTCCTTTTTTGTGGTTATAGTTTGAGGAAGAACCACATACACCTGGAAAATCTCAATACTTGTGCCTGTACTGTATATTGTATGTTCTGCTTTCATCTTTATAGCACCGTTTGCAGTTACATTAATCTTTCAAATATCCGGATCAAATCTGGATTATTTTTACGCAATAAAAAGTCCAGCAGGATCACCGAATTCTTGTTTTTTCTTCAAAATCCTTGGTATTTCTTAAAAATCGCATTAAGTTATATAAATCACACCCGCTGCTTTTAACTGAATGTTGCTTCATAGATAAGAATTATCTAGAAAACGCCCACGCGCACGTATTTTTAAAGCGAACGTCTATACAGGAGCCTGAAGGTTTTTGCTGTTGAAAACAGGCCGAGCAACAAAAGCACCAGTTTTTTCCACGTTATTGGGTTGTGTATCGTGTAGCAGGGAGATGAATAGACGAAGGACAGACGCTGTTGCTTTTCAGTTCGAGATTTTCACCGAGTCAGGATTTCCAGTCCAACCGTTCGACTTAGTGTTTCATAATTTTTTTTTTTTTTATTTTTTTATTTTTTTTTTTTTACAAGTGCTTCATGTAAAGGATATAAAACGAATGACTTTATATTTGTAGTAGCCAAATGATGCATATAATAAAATACGAGAATTGGCGATATTCGGGGAAAAGCCAAGAGGAATGATGACTCAAGCAATGTTATCTTCACTCATCGATGCTGAAGATCTACACAAGATTGGGTTTTGGAGCTTAAGATTTGTGTGTTTTTGAACATTCCATATTTAGTCACCGTTTGCTATTATAATAATCTTTGCTCATCTGGGAAGATGTTTCACTCGATTTTGGAGTGTGTTTGCGGAGATTTTGTGCTCAATCATTCAATCATAATGGCAGTTCATCTCCAAGGCAGTGGAGGACAGCGATGACGTAAACGTAATTCGTTCCTGTACTTAAGCTTTTTTGTCGTATCTGCACTTTACTGAAGTATTTCAATTTGAGGAGACTTTAACTTCACTACATTTCAAAGTCAAATATCATTTAACTTTACATGAAATATCTATAATTTTGCGAAATCATTATTTATGAGCGGATACAAACTCAACTGGTCAAACACGCAGCAATCCACCAATCAGGATCGAGCGCACGCTCTGTTTTGAACTTGTTTGGATTGGCGCTTGGTGTATCTACTGATCACCAACATACAGTTCAACATCAAGCAGAACATTTAGAGAGGAATAAATTATGAAGAAACTTCAGACTCGAACTCTTCCCAGCGCACGTGGACGTATTTTTCTTAAAAGTAGTTGAAAAGAAGGTTTTGTGCTCATGACAATTGTAATAGAAATCAGTGTTTGACTCATTAATATCATTCTATTAATAGTTCCGTGTGCTGAGAGTCACATTCGAGTCTTTACACATAAACTGAGGTGATTAAGTAAAGAATCTTGTGACAAAAACGATAATAGGAACATTAAAGTTTTAATAAATCAGTACTTTGGATACTCAAGTACATTTGAAGGTCAAGTTAGAGCTTAAAGGAAGTAACTTTTACTGGAGTCATATTTTATGTTAATATGAGTTAATAAGGTTTTGAATAAGGTTAAGGTCAGAGCTTTACAGCAGGCCAATCAAGATCTTCTATTCAAACCCAAATCTTTATGGTGGAACAGGTCTCCTAGTTTAATTTGAACTCCTGGATTTTTCAGCCATTTTTCTGAATGGAAAATTCCATTCAGGATGGAATGGAATTTTCCATTCAGAAAAATGGCTAAAAAATCCAGGAGTTCAAATACTATTGTCAACACAGTATGGGATGAATCAGGATGCTCTCTAGAATCAATGTCTTACTGCTTTTGTCAATTATTTTCTTCAGCACTTATGACACTAATATACAGTATAATGGATCATATATAAGTAAAGAAACTCTCATTACTGTTGCCTTAGTGACCATTCGTGCACATAGGTGTGACCAGTTGAGCGAGCGAGATGCAGTTAAACAGTCTAGTACAGATGTGCACCTGCAAACATTCGCCTAATGAACATATGGCGAGCTCGTTTGTAACCGGCGTGTGCCTTCCTGTCAAGAAAAAACAAGGCTCTTGAGTTTTTCTTTCAGCCAAGGCTTCTGCTGGTACACATCTTAATTGCGTTTTAACCTAAACCTTCGTGGAAAATTGTGCGATTGCGATGTCGAACCTAGATTTCGAAATCTAGCTTTGAATTGTGGCTTTGAAGAAGTTTCTCTGGAAAATCCTCAAGATCATAATCGACTTTTTAAAGTGAAGCAGTGTGTTCTAAGAAGTTCCCTGGACCATGATACCTCTTTCCTCTCTGATTAGCGCTAATAGCGACACCTTCACCAGATCTGGAGCGTCACCGTGCCAGCCGAGTCACGACAGCGCAATCGAAAACCAAGACGGCGGTGCGTGACCATGGAGTATAATTCTACACTTCATAGACATAAGTATTGAGGTGTCTGACTTTCCAAGACATATGAGGTTCTTCTTAAAATCGTTTGTGTCATCATTTTCCCTTCACAAGACCCAAACCTTCTCTAGCATGACGGTGCACAAAGCCAAGTCCATGAAGATCTGCTTTACATGGATTGGTGTTAAAGATCTCCTCCTATACAACTCTATTAAACACCTCGGAATGAATGTGAAGGCTGACTGGACCCCAAGCCTTCTCACTTTACCCAAAATCTAGTGGAACAACATCTCAGAAGAGTGAAGGTTCTTTCTGTAGGAAAAGAAAATGCCCCACTGTGAACTTGTTCAGGTATTTCATACATATATTACATGGACAAGAGTACTGGGACCTTTTAGAACATCTTCCCAGAAGAGTGAAGGTTATTCTAACAGCAAATGGGGACTAAATGTGCAATGGGAAGCTCAGGTGCCCATATAGTGCAAATGCTTGATCCATTTTGAAGGTGTCTGAAATGTATTTGGTTTCACTCTTCGTGCTTTAATCAATAATGTGTTTTAAAGACCATTAAGCCCTGAGCTTTATACACATTTTTTATTGAATATATTTTTATTTTCCTTCAAGAACTCTATAATGCGTGCTATTCCGTTCGATTTTTAATACGTTCTTATGCTTCCATGCAGAGATCTAAAAAAACAACAAAAATAAACGCCTGAATTTACGTCATCCTGACATTTCGAATGGCCGATAAACAGCCTGAAATCAGTGTGACAGGTGTCTCCAGGTGTCTCCTTTAAGAAAGAACTCCTAATATCAACTCCTTATGTGTCTAAAAGACACTGGTCACAGAATCAACCTCTTCCAAAATCCATGGAATTGCATAGGAGGGCATGAAGAATAAGCCTGAGTGCATAACAACGATTAGCGATTTGCCTCCTGTCACCTTGCCGAAGCAGCACACTGATATGATGATTGCAAGCAATAAATAAATAAATAAATATATAAATCTCCTCGAACTCTTCGAGGTGTTTGACAGGTTGCGACTTAATCCGCGTTTGAACTCGAACCCCTTCAAAGGGATGTTCAAAGTTAACTCTTGTGCTTCATTTCAAAGCCTCTATTCCGTCTTTGTTTTGCCCTTCAGAAACAATGCTGGCGTTTGCATTATTTATTCCGACAGCATTATCTTCCACATAAAAGTAAAACCTAGGCCACGTAGGTAAATATACAGTGCGCTGTGTTTCTATAGGAACGGTTTACTGGGTCCTACTGGAAACATATCCGATATGGATTTCCAGTGGCGGGTTATCAGAACCCGCTCCATATAGGTTTTAATGTATTTTTGTTCATGAATATGTATTATTATTCAATCAGGGTTGCAAACGGGCGGAAAATTTTTGTCAACATTCCAGAAAAATGTCAACGGGAACTTCATATGGAAAATTCCAAGTTCCAAGAATTTATAGGAATTTCTTTTTGGTCAAATGACGATACATTTATTACAATATTTGTGCGCAGGAGACTCAAAAACGCTCGATATCTGAATATTTCGTGGGAATGAAAGCAAACACGCGAGGTACGTATACACACGTGAATTTGACGTGGAAGTAGAGACAGGTGTGAATGGGGAAACCACGTGACCACAAGACGAGGCAGAAACTTTACACAAACAAATGCATGGGGCAAGTCCCTAAAAGTGTGAGCCATTCGGCATTTTTTGGTTGCCAGTACTATGAAAACTCCAACTAGCTGCATTCCATGGGAGGGGGATTATATCCTGACAGTTATAAAAAAAAAATAATAATAATAAAAAAAAAAGACTATTGTAATATGTATCTGTGTGCATCATCTATGTACAGGATCTCTCCCTGAAACCTGAAACAAATGATACAAAAAGATCTACACTAGGTCTGAAATGGACTAGTCCTTGTTTGATACATTTGTAGAGCTTCTGGAGTTTGTATACTAAATCACGGAATGATAATGAAATACAAATTGACCCCAAACCTTATTTTCTCTCTGTGCTAAGAATCATATGTGGCGGATTTCGATGGCAGAAGCTCTCTGCTCTACCGGTTCAACCAGAAGTCCATGAGCACGGTGAAGGACGTGATCTCACTGCGCTTCAAGAGCCGACAGACCGAGGGCGTCCTGCTGCACGGCGAGGGTCAGAGAGGAGATTATATCACACTGGAGCTACACCGTGGGAGACTAGCGTTACATCTCAACCTGGGTAAGGAGTAGCTAGTTATATTACAGAAAAACGGAGAGAAAAATGTTAACATCGCACAGCTTTGATATCAAATCTATTATAAATTATAAATAAGTATTAAAATATTCACAAAGTGTACTAAAAAAAAATCCTACAACCTAGAAATATAAAGAACTAAGACTTGATTCAATTAAGGAGCAACACGAAACAGATGCACACAATAGGACAGCAAAGGGGCGGAGACAGGGCGGAGACAGGGGCGGAGACGGAAACAAAATTGCAAAACATGGTGTTGCTATTAAAAATATAATGCAAATTATGTATTGTTTGCGGAAAAAAAACGTTTTTTTTTCACTCCTAATGTTTTTTTACTAGTGATTTCGGTTGCCAAAGTTGAAATTAAGACTCCTGTAGCAAAACTGTAGTTTTCTTAGTTTTCCAGCATAATCATAAATCTAAATTAGGGTTCCAAAGTCTCTCTCTCTCTCTCTCTCTCTCTCTCTCTCTCTCTCTACATATATCTCTAAATACTCTAGATACTTTATTTTAGACATTACATGGAGATTATATAGAAATGGTTTAAAAACCCTTATTTTTAGGTCGAAACCCCTTTTCAAGCTGTTTTCTTTTTTTGCTGATTTTCACAGTTTATTATGCATTTTTTTTCTTCCTCTAAATCAAATAAAGTCTCGGCTTTCATGCTGTGTCAATACTGTTGTGAAATTTGCGCTGCAATTATAGATTCGTGGCTCTCGAGGAGAAAAAAACGAGATAATGGCTCCGCTATTTCGGATGGAGAACGCCGCAATTAGCTGCGGATGGAGAGATGAGTGTGAGTGTGTGTCGCGTCACACTTGGCTGGGGGGGTGCGACTGATACCTTATGCCTTAAATAAAAATATACTCGGAACGATCGAAGCGGCTCAGTGGACGTCTTGTGTAATAGCAGGGGAACGAGGAAGATCAGAAACATTAGAGGTCATACTGTACATGTACCATGGTCAGTGTGAAGACTGGATCGGAACGCTGATTTCACCCCAGGCCTCCTCAGAACCTGACTTTGCTATTATGGCTGAATGAGCACAAAAGAAATGAAAAAGAGCATTCCAAAATCTAGTGGAACTTCTTCCCAGAAGACTGGAGGTTATTACATGAATAAATGAGGACTAGATGTGTTCACAAAGCAGACATTCTGCTCAGGGTGTCCACATACGTTTGCTATATAGTGTATAAATACTGTTGGGGGGGAAAATCCTGACCCTGTGCTGTCCTGTTTCTCGCATCCATCTTTCTGTGTGTCAGATGATACCCGGGTGAGGTCGAGCAGCGGCCGTATGGTGGTTACACTGGGCAGTCTGCTTGATGACCAGCACTGGCACTCGGTGCTCATCGAACGCTTTAACAAGCAGGTCAACTTCACCTTGGACCGACACACACAGCATTTCAGGACCAAAGGGGACGGAGACTCTCTGGAGGTCGACTATGAGGTAGCTTTCCTTGTTCTTGCTTTTATTTCTTTTCCTTTGCAGGAGTGGAGCCGATGCCAGGCAAAAGAAAAAAAAAGAGCAAACTGTACTTTTGCTGATGTTGGAACATTATCTACAGAATTATTCAGTAGAAATAAAAATCGAAATCTACCACCTGGATATTTAGTAAGTCAGGTTTCAGATTTATCACAAGTAAAAACTATTCAAATCTGGATAGAGAGAAGATCTATCAGTCAGGTAGATGGATAGATGGACAGACAGATACAGTAGCTAAACAGACGGTTGGACAGACAGGCAGACGGTTGGACAGACGGATGAACTGACCGACAAATTGACAGCTCAGTCATGAGATCAAGATGTTCAACTTTTGTTTATACACTTATGCACAATGTGATAGATGTGATGGATCAGTCTGAATTTTTGTCCTTAAAGCTCAGCTTTGGTGGGATCCCACTCCCCGGAAAGCCCGGAACGTTCCTCAGACGGAACTTTCACGGCTGCGTGGAGAACCTCTACTACAACGGCGTGAACGTCATCGATCTCGCCAAGCGACGCAAGCCTCAGATATACACAGTGGTAAGGAACGTATGATGTTCAAACTTATTCGAACCAGAGAGCTCCAGTATGTTAAATAATGTAGGGGGGGAGGTGACTGAGCCATTTGTCTATATTTTGAATACAATTATCGCCATCAGGAGTCATTTTCACCATGGCAACCGGCAATTAGTCTGGATTCTTCATGGCTCCAAAGAGCAAGAGACTGTTCTCTCGTAGCAAATTGTCCGCACGTCCGTGTTTTGCAAGCAATTTTGCGAAAATGGCCGCTTTTATAATCGCCCGATCCCCATTCACTTAACATCCTTCTGATGTAAATTTTACCGGTGACTTTAACAATAACGTGGTCGTCTCGTTCAGACCGCCATATTCATACGGTAATTACGCTCTACTGTCAGTCAGGAGAACGTCGAAACCGTGTGTCTGGATTTCGCGGTTAAGCAGACAAGCTAGTTAAGTCATTTTCAAACAAAAAAAAGAAAGAGAAAAAAAAAAAAAAGAGAGAAAGTGAATAAAATACTGGTCGAATTGGCAGGTCTCGTGAGCCAGCAGGTCCTTCGAGGTTGTAGTTCCCTGATCTGGGATCAATGAGGTACCGCTAACCTTTTCACGCTTATGTGAGCTCGTGTCCTGCGGATATGCTCACAGCAGAGCAGTGGCGCTGACATTTATACAGACCACCTGCCCTCCGCCATGACGCCGGTCCATCCTCCCCGAACATCCCAAACGTGTTTTTTCCGTTTACTCTTCCAGCTGTTCTGAGATCCTTTAACTTGGATGTTATTGTGGATTCTCGAATTGCCGTGGCTTTTAGTCTATTATAAAATAACTTTCTTTCGGCTTCTCCCGTTAGGGGGCGCCACAGCAGACTATCCGCATGTTTGATTTGGCACGTTTTTACGCTGGATGCCCTTCCTAACGCAACCCTCCCCATTTATCCGGGCTTGGGAACGGCACTAAGAGTGGCTGGGGTTGGTTTCCTGACCGGGGATCAAACCCGGGCCGCATCGGTGAGAGCGCCGCATCCTAACCACTAGACCACCATAAAATCACAGCTATAACACAGTCATGTTCCCCACACTATATGGACAAAAGTTCAATTGACCATAGGATGCTAATGCTTCTTAAACGTCCCATTTCACATCTAGTCCTCATTTGCTGTTATAATACTTTCCACTCTTTTGGGAAGATGTTCCACTAGATTTTGTAGAAATTTGCCCTCATTCAGACACAAGGGCGTTAGAAAAGTTAGGTATGAAAAGTAGGTGAGGTGAGGAGGCCTTGGGTGCAGGCAGGCGTTCACAGTGTTCGATAATGTTGGAGGCTCTACGGCACTATGATCTAAGGCGATCTTCCAGTTCAACCCATAGAAAGCAGATCTTCGTGGTGCTTAATTTGGGGACGTTTGGCGAACAGGTTCTTGTATGGCTGGAAAAGTCAATACTTTTGTCCATATAGTGCACCACAGATCCACAAAGAATGAGGAAGCTATTGGAAAGATTTCTGAATGAACTTATTGGGGCGCAAGACGAATTTGACGTAAAAAATCTAATCATTCAAATAGGAAATATATCGATAAATCAGCACCAGGATTCAACACCAAAAGCTTCATCATTAGTAGAAACTAAGGATGCGCATCTCCATATCTGAGGCCGATGCGATTCGCATCATGATGCATAGCCAACGATATGATACTTTAAAGACACATATGAAGCATCTCCCGATACGATGCGAATTCCCGCTATTACGATGCAGTGCGATCAGATTTCGGTTCGATTCAACATTTCAACAATATTTCTTCGGTTCAGACAGACAGCAAACCATCAACGTACTTACGTGCCTTCTGACTTCTAACGCATGGCCCTTTCACAAACACGCCTTTGTAGTGCAAAAAAATCTAAAGTAAAAAAATCCAGATGTTTTTGTGTCTGCAGGAAGATGCAGCTCTACCTCTGCCATGTTAATCTGTATTCTATGTGACTCTCAGGACACGCTTTGGTCTCCTTAGTGTTGTCATAGTTACGTTTTTTTTACCGAAAGTGTATCCGGTGCACACTCGTTGCATCGCATCGTTAACTTTTATGGCCTTTTTATCTTTTATGATCGCTGAACCTTACCAGTAGAAACGCAACGTTAAAATGTTAATGGAAAATCAGCACCAGGAGTAAAAACAGCTTTATTATAAGTAGAAGTGTAAAGCATGTGCACTCTCTCTCTCTCTCTCTCTCTCTCTCTCTCTCTCATAATTATTGAGATTGAGAATGAATTCTAAACCCGTACACAAGTCAAGTTTATTTCTATTGCGCTTTTCATAACAGACATTGTCTCAAAGCAGCTTTACAGAAATCAACAGTTGAGGTGAACGATGTGTATTTATCCCTGATGAGCAGCCGTGGCGACTGTGGCAAGAAAAAACTCCTTTAGATGTTATGAGGAAGGAACCTTGAGAGGAACCAGACTCAAAAGGGGAACCTGATCCTCATTTGGGTGACAAGAGTTTGATTATAGTCTTTACACAATAAGAACACTGGAGAGTGAGAACTAACATGAGCACTGGAATGTAAGATTATGAGTAATGTTCTTTCTACAGTCTCATTTGTGGTTATAAAACCAGGAGCTACTGAGCAACATAACAGAAATATGCAGAATTATTTTTCCCTTTTGTGAAATTTCTCACTGGAAAGCACCGACAAAAGCTTCAACTTATCAATACTGGTGAGTTACCATTGTATAACAGTATAATCCACAGTTAGGTTGTTCCATCAGTATTGCGTAATGCACGACTCTCCATTTATTCGGAGTTGTTAATATTATTATAATAATTATTATTCATTAAAAAAAACACCTGAACTCGTTTCGAGAAAAATGAAACGATCGCTAAAATGATTGATGCCGACAAATACGGCCGACTTTCGCCCCGCTGTCCTTTTCCGCCGTTCCCCCATCGGCGTCCAATCTGACATGCCGCTTGGCTCTCTTTCTGCCTCAGGGAAATGTGACCTTTTCGTGCTCGGAGCCGCAGCTGGTGGCCGTTACCTTCCTGAGCTCGAGCAGCAGCTTCCTGTCCTTTCCAGCTCCATCTCACTCTCCAGACAGGCTCTCGGTGCGCCTGCAGTTCCGAACCTGGAATCCCGACGGCCTGCTGCTGTCCAGCCGGCTGGCGTCCGACCCGGAACAGCATTACCTGTTACTTCACATCGACAGCGGCCGGCTCCGGCTCACGCACCACGCCTCGGACCTCAAAACGCTGGAAGTGTCGATCGGTAAGCGAACGAGTCGCCGGTTCAATAATACGTTGCGTGTTTCTGTTTCCAGGACTGTGTGTCGCCAAAAGTATTGGGACACCCGAACCTTCCAGCCGTATGTAGTTCTTTCACAAACTGAACCACAAAATTGGAGGTGCACAATAGCACAAGACGGTATGACATTTTCCCTCCACTCGAACTAGGAGACACACCGAGGCTGTGACGGCTGATGATCTGGTTCGCATGGGTTGAAGTGGAAGATCTCCTGCTACAGAGCTCTCCCAAAGCACACTCCACAATCTAGTGAAAGCAGGAGATGGAAATGTTCCCTTCACGTGGACTATTGTTCCAGACATGATAATGCCTCTTGTACATAAAGCCAGCTCTATGAATATATGGGCTGGAGTGGAAGATCTTCTGCTAAAGATCTCTAAAGCCTATTGAAACATCAGTACCTGACTTTACTAACACACTTGCCCACTCCAGAATCTACTGAATCTTCCCAGAAAAGTGGATGATATATATATAATCATCCATTTTTCTTTCCAAATTTTTTTCATTCCCTCTTCTTCTCTCCTCCTTTAAGGCAGAATAAAGATCCTTGAATTACATAAAACTGGATCGGATTCAGCGCTCGCCGTTTTGCGTATTAGAATAATGCAAATCGCCCATCACTTCGTTTGACACTGGCTTTGCAGAGGCTGCACACGTTCGAACGTAAAGGGGGGGATTTTAATATTAAACAATCTACGCGCTGACATCGAAACCGTCATTGAGATTAAACAGCGCCGGTGCTGATCTTAACCCCGTGTGCCCTGGCTCTGAGGCGGCCTTAATTGAAAAGAAAAGAAAAAAAAAAACTCTCGGCCTTGCCAATCATACTTGCACGAGGATCAGAAGTATAAATACGCTTTTTTTTTCTTGAACTTCTTCTCAAACATGACCTGAATCTCTGAAAGTGCTTTCGTGCCTGTACTTTATTGCGTTTACGAAAAGAAAAAAAAAGAGCAAATCACGTACTTTCTGGCTTATCAGTCAGTTCACAAAGCCAGGCAGCAGCCCAGGTTTCTTTCTTTTTCTTCCTCCTAAGATGAATGTGAGGAACGTATGGTCATGGCAGCCCAGCCAAACAGGATTAGCATGTCGCACGCATGCATACAGACACACACAGTCGCGTTTTTCAACCCAGCGGTGAAGCGCAGTGCTTTCATAAGAAAAAAGTCGAAATAAAATAAAAAATCTCCATCTGTTGCCTTTTTTTTGGGGCTCATCAGATTTTTTTGTCCTTTTTTTTGCGGTGTCATGGGAATTTTCTGTGAAATTCAGAGCGCTCTGTAATTACGGTCAACAGGAAATGGAGGTACGGTGAGGGTGATCTTAGTCGAGGCGCAATCGAACGATCACAGTCGAGCGCTAAGCAGATGGCTGGCACAGGGGGGACCACCGACACACAGCAGCCACACACAGCTTGGGCGCCCTTCATGTGTAATGGCTGGACTTAATTAAATCAAATTGAGCAAAGGTTTTTTTTTGGGGGGGTGGGGGAGGGAGGGGTTTGTTTGTGTGTTGGGTTGCAGTGCTGTAAAACCAGTGTATCGTCTGTATTATTATTATTATTATTATTATTATTATCATTATCATTATTAATAATTAATAATAATAAATCTAGTAAAACTATTAAATATTTTTTAATTGCAATTATTTTATAATAGTAAAACAATTTTTGTATTAATTATTTTAGGAGTAAAAATTAGGAGTATTAGCATCATAATCATCCTCACCACCATCACCATCGTATCTTCATCATCAGCAGTATTATTATGTAATAGTAGTAGCATCATAATCGTTTTTCATTATTGTTGTTATTATTATTTAATCTGATGCACTTTACACTTCTAACAGTTAAAAAAAAAACCTCACTTTCTCCTTTTCCTCGTTGTCGTTTGGGCGAACTGTGACGGTGAGTCGTGTAACCGTTCTACCGTCTTTGCAGGTCAACGTGTGAACGATGGTCTGTGGCACTCGGTGAGCCTCAGCAGCAGAGGTCTGCAGATCATCATGACGCTGGATAATGAGCCAGCTTCCACCATCCAGCTGGAGGACTACCTCGAACCAAGGGACAGTTACTACTTTGGTGGTGAGAACAAAACAAAAAAAAAACCAGAGATGAAATAAACATTATTCAGATATTAGACAATACTTGCACTCAATTTTTCACACTTCCTAAAGAACTCTCGTTGGCCGAACGTGTTTGGACACCTGACTTCTCCGACCAGGTACGGTTCTTTCCCAAACAGTTCCCACAAAGTCTGAGGAGCACGTGAATTTTTTCCTTCTTTTAAATTACAAGACCCAAAACCTGTTCCAGCATGACAATGCACCTGTCCACGAAGCCAGCTCCATGAAGATATGGGTTTTTGTAGAAGATCTCCTGCTATAGATCTCCTCACCTATTTAGGTATCTGAAGCTGAAATTACTTCATGAATGAGCACAAACCTCCAAAAATATCCAGTGGAACATCTTCCCAGGAGAGCGGAGCTTTTTATAAGAGCAAATAGGGACTAAATATGGAATAGGAAGTTCAAAAAGAAGCACGTAGCAATCTAATACTGTGTCCACAAACTTTTGAGCGCCCTTGGAACGAGAATTATTAAGGGACTCGATTAAGGGCCCAGCAGGTCCAGCTTCTGATCATTAACTCAGAGCTTTAACCATTGAACTTCCTTTCTTCCTGTTCATCTAGGTGACTAGGAACAGAAAAAAAAAATTTTAAAGGGGAATAAATACGAGGTAACACATACTCCAAATTTCAAGAAATTAGTCCAAGTCCAAAAAAAATACAGCTGTGATCTACAACAATAGGTTTCTGAGCTTCACAAAAGAGGAAATGACTATTAAAAAAAAAGGAATGCAATGAAAATGTTCCTTTGAGAAGCAGAGTATCTTTGAGAATATCAGTACAGACGATTTCCACAGCCGAGGGTGCCAATATTAACGGAGATCCTCGTAAATATATGACCCGTTTCGCAGTAAAGCGCAGGGACGGAGATACGACCCAAAATCCTGCAGCGTGCGTGCGAGACGACGCGACTGCGGCAGAGACAGACGCAGCGCCGATGCGATACAGCGAGGGCATTAAATATCACAACTGCAGTGTTTCTCTTGAAGAAAAAAAAAATGAAAGAAAGAAAGGGGGGAAAAAAAGGAGGAGGAGGAGGGGGGGATTGAGAGAAAGGTCAACAGAGCCATAAAGAATTCGATAGCGAGCGCCACAAGACGACATCATCATTATCGTCATCGTCGTTGAACCCTTTTCGAGAATACTTTTCGGTGTAAATCAGATAAGATTGTAATACTGCTTTTTTTTTTATCCGTATTTCATAAAACATCGTTCTTATCGTATATCCGGCGAAATGCCGGTGGGTTTCTCAGAGGTTTTGGATTTTATGAAATTCTTTTCTGAAAGGAAGAATATGAAAAAGCTCAAACTGGCGGTCGTAAGACAATGCGACTTTGAAAACATAGGGATGCTAATTCTCCTCTCTGATGTGTTTACGTGTGGTTCTTCCACGAACTGTACCTATGAGAGTCGAAGGCGCACGATTGTATTGGACGTCTTCGGATGTGTTTGCAGAAAATTTGTCCCTTCGCTTGAACCAGGTGACCCCGAAAACTACGAAATTCACATGTACAGCATTTAGCAGATGCTCTTATGCAAAGCGACTAGCATTTTATTTATACAACCGAACAGCCATGGGGTTAAGGGGCCTTGCTCAGGGGACCCAGGAGGGGCAGCTTGGTGTGGGTGGGATTTGAACTCATGACCTTCAGATACAAAGTCCAATGCCTTAACCATTAAGGCACTTAACCAACACCCCCCATGACCATACCTCTGAGCACAAAGTCAGCTCCATGAAAACTCAAGGGTTCACATCCTTTTCTTAGGTTTTTATGGTTGTTCTCAATAAAGACATGAAAAATCTGATCATGGTCAGGAAAGTAATAGATCAATAATTAAGATGTTGGACTTCTGATCAGAATGGCATGAGTTCAAATCCTAGCACCGCCAAGCTGGGCCCTTGAGAAAGGCCTCCTCACCGGTGACTGCTCAGCTGCATAAATGAGATCATTGTGGATCCCCAAAGTTCGACTTTTGGCCCTTTTTAATATTAATATTAGTTTTAAGAGTGCATTTCATTTTTCACGTTTAAAGAAGCTCCATTTATTTTTAACAAAAGATCACTACTATAAACAGTTTATTACACTCAAAATGAACTCGGATGCATGTCGTATCCATCACCCTCCTGACCCGGTACTCAGACCGTGCAGATTTCTATGTCGACTTGACATACTTAAAAAAAAAATAAAATAAACCTCAAGCAGCATCTCCCAGCTGAGCTGTAATATCACACACATTTCCATTAATATAGATTTTCCTTGAATCTAAAACACCAAAGCATAAGCGCAAGATAAGCAGACATTCCCCACAGGGTTGGGAGTATTAAGTGGGACCCCTGGAGGCTGATCACTTAAAGTCGATGGAAATGTCAGATGTTAGAAGCAAAAAAAAAGAGAAAAAAAAGCCGACACAAAATAGCACCATTTATTCAAGCGGTTCTTCTCAGTTCGCGTTTTTTCGGGCCGTAATTACTTTCAGGCCTAGAGCATGAATTAATGAAGGTGCTCTTTAAAGAAGACATTGGTTTTTTTTGCCTGATATTATGTTACTGGAGTGTAAAATAAATGCTTTTAGTGTTTATTTAATAGGATTATTGATAGGAGTAATATATTGCCAAGGACCTGAAATTGAATTCGTTAATGGGAATAAAAAAAAAAGGCATAAAGAAAAAAATTGAAGTATAAATGCAAAAGTAAAATGCATTATTTCAGTCCATTGTCTAATTATTAAACGTGTTTAGCTGTGCATTTCACACCCAGGCCTTCAGTGGTGTCTAAATCAATCCGCCTCTTAATATATTCATTACGAGGCCACGGCTCTAGAAAGCATCAATATTCTAGAGAAATGTAGTAGAACACACAGAAATCTCATACAGTGAGTATGAATGTTTTTACTACAGCAGGAAACTCAATGAACACAATTCAACATAAAGTCTCCTTTCACTGGAGCCACAACTGCATATTAACCTCGACGAGTGCATTTTTTCCCTGGGGATTTGAAACAAGGCAAATTGTGTGCTTTTCACGCAAAAGTTTTACACGTAAACTTTCTTTCGGCTTCTCCCGTTAGGGGTCGCCACAGCGGATCCTCCGCACGTTTGATTTGGCATGTTTTACGCTGGATGCCCTTCCTAACGCAACCCTCCCCAATTTATCCGGGCTTGGGACCGGCACTGAGAGTGGCTGGGGATGGTTCCCTAACCAGGAATCGAACCCGGGTCGCAGCAGTGAGAGCGCTGCATCTTAACCACTAAACCACTAGACCACCAGGGGACCTAAAAGTTTTACACGTAAACAAAAAAGAAAAAAGATCAACAACTCAACAACTGTTTGGGTCGACCTTTTCTCAAGATGTCCGGCTTTTCTTTAAAAAAATAAAAAGGGACCAAATTGTATTTTTTAAATGTCAACTTTTGATGGTTACAAATATTAATAAAAAAAAAAAAAATGCGTTAATAAAAAAACGACAAACAATCTTAGGTTTTGCATTTCTTCCCCTTGATTTTACCGAAATCGAACCAAACTGTGACTTAAAAACCAATGTACGTACCGAACCGTGAATTTTGTGTACTGTTACAACCCTAATACACAGTACAGACCAAAAGTTTGGACACACCTTCTCATTCAAAGAGTTTTCTTTACTTTCATGACTATGAAAATTGTAGATTCACACTGAAGGCATCAAAACTATGAATTAACACATGTGGAATTATATATGGAATTATATACATAACAAAAAAGTGTGAAACAACTGAAAAATGTCATATTCTAGGTTCTTCAAAGTAGCCACCTTTTGCTTTGATTACTGCTTTGCACACTCTTGGCATTCTCTTGATGAGCTTCAAGAGGTAGTCACCTGAAATGGTCTTCCAACAGTCTTGAAGGAGTTCCCCGAGAGATGCTTGGCACTTGTTGGCCCTTTTGCCTTCACTCTGCGGTCCAGCTTACCCCTAAACCATCTCGATTGGGTTCAGGTCCGGTGACTGTGGAGGCCAGGTCATCTGGCGCAGCACCCCATCACTCTCCTTCTTGGTCAAATAGCCCTTGATGCCTTCAGTGTGACTCTACAATTTTCATAGTCATGAAAATAAAGAAAACTCTTTGAATGAGAAGGTGTGTCCAAACTTTTGGTTTTACTGTATATATATATATACACACACACACATACACACACACACACACACACACACACATAGTCCTCTACTTATGATGGAGATACGTTACAACGACCCCTTTGTAAGTCAAAAATATCCTAAGTCGAACACGGTATTGATTTATACGCAAACTATAGCACATCGTACGCAATTTTTACAATTTTGTTGTACCGCTTTTGTCATCATAAGATGACAAAAAACGAACCGTCGTACCTCTGGGACAATCTGTATATTTATATATATATGAGTTTATTCCATTAGATTGGATTCGACTTTATTGTCATTGTGCAAGGTACATGTACAGAGCCAATGAAATGCAGTTAGCATCTAACCAGAACTGCCCTATTTACAATAATAAACATCCATGTGATAAATAAGGGTCCATATATACAGGGTTAAGGCTGAATAATGTACAGAAGGTGCAGTAGGTAATAATATATGTATATAGTAATATAGTGCATAGATGTGTGGAGATGACACTCAAATGACATGATGTAGTTACGCACTGAGTATGAATGCTGTATGATACACAGAATAGATTCGGGTGGAATATACAGTAGTGCAGTGATCAGTTGTGGAAGATGCAAAAATGCATAGCGGATAAGACTTTTTTTTTTTTTTTTACATGTTATGACAAAACCTGTCTTTGCTTATCTGTGTTCTTGGATAGAATCCTATCGCTGCTTCATACCAGGGATTATTGTTATGGATTATCAGGTCGGCTTTACTGATACGCAACACAAGCGGAAACAAAGTAACTCCTGCTATTTGAAACATCTGACACCGAGTGGTACAATGCATGTTCCTCGTGTGGTGCAAACGCAGAGTGGACTTCTATGATCTATATCGGTCCTCCTGATGGTGAGAAAGTGCATTGGCGTTTATACACCCGTAGGTGCGATTCACACCCGCCGAGTCGCGGAAGACCGATAGGTGCGAAACCGCCGCGTCGAGACGCCGGATCATTTCAGTTCGACACACATGGCCTACTTTGTTCCCCCTTTCGAACTGTCTTTGTCGTAAAAAAAAATATACAATTATAACGTGAACGTACTGTCCTTGAAAGTGTGTCCTTTGACATCCCTTAGATGGAGCTTGTTCTGACTTAAGGGAATAACTGTTCTCTGTCAGGGTCATGTGATTATAGGGCAAAAGTTTTTGTCTCAAGAGTAGCTTTTTTTTTATGGACTATATGTATATATATATATGCTTATTCATACTGTTTTAGCTTTCGCGGATAATTAAAGTAGACTTCCAAAAGTTTTTGGACACCTTACTATAAGATTCATACATAATGTTCCACATAAGAACCTCCACTCTTTTGGGAAGATGATCCATCAGACTTTTTTAGGGGGTCATCCACAAATGAGGTGAAGATGATTTGTGGCAATACTTTTGTGGAAAGAACCACATTTGGTTGTAAAAAAAAATTGGGTAGCTTTATTACACATTTTTTGCTAGTTACAAAAAAATAAAATAAATCCAATCCCTATGAACAGAGCACACAAAGGATGCGGTGCTGAACAAGGCAATTTCTGATATATGATGTATTACAATGCCCTTGTATTATATCGTAGGGACGTTTTAGCTAAGATCTGGCAACCCTGCCTCCCGGCTCGCTTCAGGATTTCATTGTGTGAAAAACACCATTTTTTTTTTTTAAATATTTTCTTATTCATGCAAACAAATTGGAGTTTTCTCCACCTTTGGAGGTTGGAAAAAAGCTGGAGATCATCATCGACAGAAGAATGGATACATACATGTCCTTAGTGTGTTGTTGAGTCGGAAACGTTAGAAGAAACCACGATTTGTGGTAATACTTTTGGGGAAAGAACCACATATGGGGTGGAAAATGTGGGTCTCCCAATACTTTTGCCAACACTAGAGCTTTAAGGTGGGATGCATTGAACCTGAACAGCCTAAACCAGTCTATAGTTTAGGGGGCATCAGAAGAAAAAAGGCCGTGTCACCTGCGGAGCGTGAACAAATCTGAGGTGCAGACTGAGAAGAGCGAAGGTTGTATTTTGAGGTGTTAAGCATCAGGAGCTCAGGCACATACTGGAGAGCCGGGCCATGCGGAGAGAATTTAGGTGTCAGCATGAGTGCCTGAGACGTGACAGGAAGCCAAATAAAGGCTTGTTCTGTTAAACAAACAGAGAGATGTTTGGAATCATGGTGTTGCAGGGGAGTAAGAGTGATCGAAGAGTGATTATGTAGCAGATCTATGCAGGCCTAACCTTTAAGGCTTGTCTTCTCTGTACTTTGGTATTGTTTTTTTTTTTTTGAAAGGGTAGAGATGTTGAGCAGAGATTCTGCCCAGCTAGAAGTAAAAATATCCTATACTACACTGTCTGTGTGGGCAGGAGGATTCATACACCTGCCTACCTAGTTGGAGGCTCACAATCATAACGGATTCCCTTGCATTAAATTTTCCCTTCTTGAACCGGAGGCCCAAACCTGTTCCACATATGGCAACGTCCCTGTGCACCAAGCGACGTCCATGAACATGCATCTTACATGCATTGGAATGGAAGATCTCCTGCTACAGAGCTCCGACCTCGACCCAATCGAGGGACGAATTGGAACGCCTACTTCACCCGGGCTTCCTCACCTGACCCACATCAGTACGTGATGTACCTTCTGGAGGAATGAGCACAAATCTCCAAAAGCGCACTCTTAGAAGAGTGGAGAGGAGTTATTATAAGGGCAAATCAGACTGGATGTGATATGTTAGGAATAAATCCTGGACCTCGTTAAAACAAATAGTGCTCCGTCCTCGGATTCATAGAATCGTAATGAACTCGGTCGTCCAACAAGCAGGGTTGCCAGGGTCATGCCAGCAGGGAGAAAACATTTTTTTTGCTTGTTAAAAATAAGCTAATTCAGTTCCTATAAACATAATACACAAAGGGGAAGAGAGGAGTAATACAGCTATGATGTACAAGAGCATTTCTGTGGTATGATGTATTACAGTCCCCTTGTATTATAACGTAGATGTAAGCGAGATGGGAATTGTTGGACTTATACCTGGCAACCCTGGCGAAAAACATTATACGTTTGTTTCTATCGTATATATCCGTGGTTGTGGAAAAGCCTAAGACTTTTAGATACAGCTGCCAAATAAATTGTAATGATCCTGTCACCTCTGCTCTGTTTCTTCATTCCTTACATCAGCCTGCGATTCCTTCCAGACTTTGCTCCTGATCTGGAAATATCCATATCTGGATGGTTGCACGTCAGTGTTATGAAGTGGGGTGTGTCTCAAACCAGCATCAGATCAGTGTGAGAAGATACAAATGGTGCCAGATGCAAATTTATAGAAGTAAAGACGTGACCAAAGTGAAAAAGAAGGGGAAAAAACCCTAAATAAATAGAAGCACCTGATGGCCTAAAGCGAAGAGCATACAATCATGAAGCAGAAACGAAAAAAAAGAAAAAACAGTGCTTGTTTTTTTTACTTCACTCCCTCAATTCTTGACTGTAATTACCGCCGTAATGCACAGAGTTTCTGACGGAATTGCCTTTTTCTCTTTTTCCTCTCTCTCTCTCAGGTTGTCCGGCGTCTCAAAATGGCTCTGCTTGTATGAACACTGTAATGGCCTTCCAGGGCTGCATGCGCCTCATCCTCATCAACAACCAACCCATGGACCTTATGCACATCCAGCAAGGCATTCTGGGAAGCTGGAATCAAATAGAGTTCGACATCTGTGGCATTCAGGACAGGTACTCGTTTACATGCTATTATTCTTCCTATCGTATTTCTTGCGTTGTTTGTATGTGCGTATACACTGTACAGAGAAATGGATTGGGACACGGAACTTTTCCAGGCATATCCGTTTTTGATTTTTTCCCCAAAAAACCCCAAAAATGTTACTAAGGATGTGACGCTCTGCAGTTTAATATGGTACAGATCATTTGAGTTCAGACAGACTAAAATCATCAATTTACTTAATTGCCTTCTGACTTCACAAACAGGCCTTCATAGTGCAACAAAAGGAAAAGAAAAAGACCAGACCAGACCTGTTGTGTCTGCAGGAATTTACAGCCTTACCTCTGCCATGTTAATCCGTATTCTATGTGACTCTCAGGACGCGCCTCGGTCTCCGTAGTATTGCGATAAATCATATTCAGAAACAGTAGAGGAGAAATCGATCTACATATCAAATATTGGTCAAAAATTATTGGACACTTTCTAAATACCGTATTTTCCAGACTATAAGCCGCTACCTTTTTTCCCCACTCTTTTAACCCTGCAGCTTAAACAACGAAGCGGCTAATTTATGGATTTTTCCTGGGTTTTTCCCGGTTTCACAAACTTCATGCCAAAAAACTGAGCCCCAAAACATTAGACAAATGAAATTGAGGAACGGGTTCAAGTGAACCAATGAAACTCTTTATATTAAATCAGATGCGCTCCCACTGAATCGGGCCGCACCACATCATAAATATGGATGATGTTCCTCTGACGTTTGACCTGCCGCTCACTCGGATTGTCTACAGGAAATGTGAATCATTCGTCACGCTGAAAACAACCGGGCATGAAAACACACTTCACCTGTGTTCTGAGCTGCACGGCATCGGGAGAAAAGCTTCACCGATGGTGATTTTTAAACGCACGACGACGCCAAAAGAAAAACTCTCGAGAGAAATAGTTGTGAAAGGAAGGAGGAAGACAGTGAACAATGACTTTCTTGGTAGGCTACTGTTTAGATACAAGCCGTGTAACAGACACTGTCTTTCATTAAAGCCTGTGTAAAGTTCATTAGTTTCAATGTAGACACCTGCGGCATATTTATGTTCAAAATAAAAATCTTTGTCAAAATCAGTGGGTGTGGCTTATATTTGGGTGCGATTAATAGTCCGGAAATTACGGTAATAGAGATGTAGTGCATCTACTAATAATTACATACAAAAATCTAACATTTTTACCGATGCTTTGAGATAAACATGGCAACTTGGATGTATGTATATAAATATGTATTTTTCCCCTAAATATCAGTATTTATAAATTACAGAACATCTGGAAATATATGACTGAATAATAAATAAAAAAGTAAAAAAACAACCGCCAGCATTACAAAAAAAACCTTCCGTATATAAACCCTGTATATAACTTACCCCTGATAACCTCCATCCACCAGACGTTTCCTCCAGGTTCTGATCAGCCTTCTGAGGAGATATTTTAGATCATTTCTCTGGATAAATACCCAGGATCTCGCACACGGACGGCCCTCCTCAGGTCATGACACAGCATTTTGGTAAGGTTAAGCCAGAGGTCTTTGGTTGTTATCCGCAAAGGGCCGATGTGGTTGCGGGTTTCCATTCCAGACAAACAAGTCACACATGGGTTCACCTGCCTAATGAGTCTATCTTGATCTTAAATTGACTATTAGGTTTTGGATTTATTTGTTTTAAATGAAAGTCTGCAGCCACATTGACCTTCTTAGAGCTCCTGGCTTGACACTGTTTGTTAAAAAAAATAAAAATAAATAAAAATAAAAATAAATAAATAAATAAAAAAAAAGGAAGATTTTCCTGCTGCCTTCAATGATAATGCGCATGCCCTTTTATGCGTTATGGTCTATACAAACACAAAACTGACTTAAACACAAAGTAATTTTTAAACACTATTTTATTAAAGTCAGAGCAGCACAAACTGAATATATCACAAGGATTTCTGAAATAAATAACAAAACAAGCTGAATTATATATTCACAATCAAAAACTAAAGTGGCTTCTGCATCATAAAAGCTGTTGTGTTGAGCTCTTAAAAATGTTCCTTTCACAGATTAAGTATGAAAACTATCAACAATGTAGAACAGAACCCCGGGTTAGCTTCTAGCTTGTAGCCTCGTCGAGGCATGGAGTTTCTGGAGGAGCTTCAACAGATTGGAGTTGCTCTTAATCGCAGTAGATACGAGCTTCGAACCGGAAAGACACAGCTTACATTTGACTAAAAGGTTTTTGTCTTTATGCACAACTAAAGTGGAAATAATGAGCATATTTCCACTTTGAGAAACTCGTCTTGCTCTCGCCTCGACTCGCCATTACTGCCGATAAGACCTGAATAAACGGAGACACGCCCACAGTGCGTCTTCTTCGTGTTTACAGTGGTTCATCCACCAATCCTACAATGCGTCGCTGCTGTAAACAGGTCAGACTGTAAGCTACACTTCAGCCCAAATTTAATTCATTTAAAAAAGTAACGGACACACGCACCATACGCTAACGGAGTTACTTTATTTAAAAAGTAATCCGTTAACGGTATTGGTTACTGTCAAAAGTAACTGCGTTACAGTAACGCGTTACTGCCCAACACTTCTGACAACGTATTTGTTTGTGTATTTTTGATGTTGTGATATAGGCACTTAAATATCATCCTCTTAAAAATTTGACTTTGTGAAACTTGTAGAAACCCTAAATCCATAGGCCACTTTTTTATCAACTGGTCTAGCGCTTCCTTTACCTGGGCTTTTACTTGGGTTCTTGGGTTTCTTGAGCTTTTTATTTACCATTTCCTTGTTGTCCTTGTGGTGTATTCTTTGCAAAACTATACTTTTCTAAAGGACAACAGCAACATTAGGTCCCCTGGATACGTTTCAACCAGGCAATCATTTGACACGTTAACATACAATATACGGATAAATATTCTGTGTCGCTTTATTTTTTTGGTCCATTTGTAGTTCTTTCCAAAATGCACAGGAGCATGGAATTGTCCCTTAACTTGAGCTATGACTCAAAAGATATGGTTCATGTGGGTTGGAGTGGTAGATCTTCTGCTACAGAGCTCTGAATTTAACCCTACTAGGAAGAATTGGAAAGCTGACTGCACCCCAGGCCTCCTCACCTCATCTACATCAGTACCTGACTTTATAAGTCCTACCTTTATTCGTCCCACAGTGGGAATATTTCTATGTGGCAGCAGCAAAGAAAAAATTGCAAATAGAGCGCCCTTCTGAACACCCTTGTGGGTGAATGAGCCCAAATCTCCACAAGAAACTCTCAAAAATCTAGTCAAACATCTTCCCAGAAGAGTGAAGGATATTATAAGAGCAAACGGGGACTAAATGTGTAAAAAAGCACATATGGATTTTAAGTTCAGGTTTGTACATATAAAGTATAAAAGAGCAAATAGAGCAAATATACAGAACATAGCCTCCACTAGATGTTATAACTTCTAACAGGAGGTAATTGAGTGTGACTTCCTGTTGGAAAACACATTGTGGCTTATTACCATTGTTGCGTGTCTGCCCTTGCGAGAGAAACATCGTTTTGTTCTTGTTACACAATACAAAACGGAAAACGTGGCTTTCATAACTTTCATAACAAACAGCTCGTTTGGCGCTCAGGCCTCCAGCAGTGGCAGCGGAGCCAGCGCGAACTATCCGAGGCCTATTTATAAACTGGAAGATGTTCGTTTTGTAATGCAGCTCAGGTTAGTGGCTCTTCTAACGAGCTCAGCGTTACGTCCTCCTGTCTCTCTCATTACCGGTTGCTCGAGTGAGGGGGCCTCAATCAACCCGCTGCTGGATGGCAGTGTGTATGGCAGTCTACAGATCCTGAGTGAAGGAAACAAAACGAGCAAGGACATGATTTTTTGTTTGTTTGTTCTTCTTAATTAACCAAGCTTTTGGAGATGCATGTTTTTGCATTTAATTTGGCTTGAATGGTATTTCAGTATGACCTGGTTTCATATAATATACTCTTTAGATGCCTTCAAAAATGTTAACGCTTTAAATTTAATTGCGTCTACGTATAGTGTATATACTGCATATTTTCTTTCTATTTTTCCAACCAGTGCCACGTAACGGAGGCAAAAGCGCCTGATGTAGAGTTTTAATTTAAAAAAGTGTTTAAAAAAAATACTAAGGCATTAAATATTTTCAAAATGTACAAAAAAAGCTGAACATACAGTCTACGGCCAAGACTACAGTCAAAATTAGGTGCAAGACCATGGGCAGAACCGCATTCAAGACCACAGGCAGGACCATAGCCAAGACCCCGGCCAGGACCATGTTCAAGACCACAGCCATGACCAACCCCAAGAGCACGGTTCAAGAGCACGGTTCAGGACCACGGCCAGGACCAAGGCAAAGACCGCGGTCAGGAACACGGCCAGGACCAAGGCAAAGACCGCGGTCAGGACCAAGGCCAGGACCACGTTCAAAATCATGGCCAGGCTCTATGAATATATATATATTGGAGAGAAAGATCTTCTGCCATAGAGCTCTGACCTTAACTCTATTGAACATGATGAATGTGAACGCTGACAGCAACTTATCTACATGAGTACCCGTATTTACTAACACCCTAGTGACTGAATTATTCACAAATCTCCTTAAAATCTACTGGAACATCTTCAGAGATAAGTGAACTTTATACAGCAAATTGGGACTTAATGCAGACTGGGATGTCTACAAACATTTCTCCATAGAATGGGAGGATATACTACATATAAACATTCTACCAGAAATAACTGTGGTATAATCATAGCAATAAAACATAATAAAACAAGGAGCTAAATGATATTTCACTTAATTCCTGCTGGAAAATGCTTAAAACAGATGGTTATCATAATTAATTTGCAATACATTAGAAAGGAGTTTGCTAGCTAGGCATATTTTGAAACACACAAACTGTATACTTTCTGGACAAAAGAAAAAAAAACAGTTTACAATTAGTATCGCCATCTGTTTCATAGCAGCATATCTCATGTTATGTAAATCTATTGGAAGAAATGCTAATTATCCTTCGCTAACTAAAGTTAGGACGAAGCACACGAGTCCTCGGTTTGGACATTCGGACATTTGGACATTAAGTCGCCTCTTAAAGCGGATTAGCATATTCCCTGGGAACTCTCCCTGATGCATTGATATCTCGAGGCGGAGGCATGGCCCCGCCGCCTCGTCCACCGAGAGTACTTTTTATTAATAGTGAACTCGTGCGAACACGATGAAACCCCTCCATCAACGGCGCTTCTAAATCATTCATGACCAGCTGTCACGGTGCACCGGGTGACTGTCTCGGGGAGTTTCCGTGCCAGCTTGAGAGCTTGCCAGAAGGCAGAAGTGCTGCAAACTGTTAGACGTGGGCCGTTTCTCTCTTCGGTGCTGTCTTTTGTGAGCGGCTTTAGCCTGTGTAGCTTTTGCCCGAGTGCCAAAAGCGACTAATCTTGCAGTGAAGAAAAAAAAAAGCTCTGTGTAGACAAGTCAGGATGTCGAGTCTGTTCTAAATGTGTTATCACTGAGTAAGATGTTTTTGTTCTGTTATTTGTGGGGGTCTACGGTGCGGTTTGTTTTCCTTTGCATGACTGGGCAACTTTGATGTATTCCCAGAATCCTCTTGGCAGTCGCTCGAAAGGATGAGCTCAGTGTAAACAAGGGGACAGCCCAAGTAGCCATTAGTGCATTGGGAGGCACATGACCTATTGCTTTCCTGGCCAGGCTTTCCCAATATCATCAAGTGCTAGAGATTAGGAGGACAGTTCATTTATCTGAAGCAGCCTGGAGCCCAAACAACTTGCTTTTTTACATTAAGCTGGATGTACATATGATCCATAAATCACATAGACAATCACCTGACCCAAACAGTGGTGCTTTCTTGAACATCTCATTCCACACTTAGTCCCTATTTGCTCTTATAATAACCTCTACGCTTCTGGGAAGATGTTCCACTAGATTTTGGAGTGTCCTTGTGGACGTGCCCATTTAGCCTTTTACTGAATGTAGGGGAGTTGAGAAGGCCTGGAGTGCACTCAGCATGTAAAATACATCCCAAAGGTTTCCAATAGGGTTGAGGTCAGAGCTCTTGAGCAGGAGATCTTCCACTCCAACCCATGTACATTAAAGCATATCTTCATGCAGCTGGCTTTGCGCTTTGTCATGCCAGAACAAGTTTGGAAAATGGTACGCTACCACATCCAAAGACATCCGGTACAATTATGTGCGTCCAATTTTGTTTACCAGTTTGAGGAAGAACCTAGGGGGTAGGGGTAGCTCAGTGGCTAAGATGTTGGACTTCTGATCGGGTTTAAATCCCAGCCCCACCAAGTTGCTGGGCTATTTAACAAGGCTCATAACCCCCAATTGCTCAACTGTTTAACTGAGATAACTGTAAATCATTTCGGATTATGCGTCTGCTAAAAACCATAAATGTAAACCTCATATGGCTGGAAACCACATCTGGTATCCCAATAAGATTGTTCATATATTGTATGATGTTACACGAAAATAATCTCCATTTTATGGGAGTTTGTGTGTTTACCATCATTTTATTTATTTTTTGCTAATAATAAACCGGAAAACGTTCTTAACCGTAGCAACGAGCTGAACACCGGAGACCAGGGTGATTCCAGATCTTCTGAAGATTTCTTCTCCATGACCTCTCATGGTGTTTTTTCTTGCCATCATCAACTCTGGTTTGCTCCATAGGGATAAAAATACACATTAAACCATGTACAGTAATACCTCGGTGAGTGCTTCAGTCTGGCGGTAAAACGGATTCAATGTCAAACCATTCGAATCATTTTTATTTTGCAATCATATAAACTCATTATACAATGGCCTTTTTTTTTTTTTTTTTTTTTTTTTTTTACAAGAGACTCATGTTAGCTTGTGAACAGTGCCTTTTGTGCTTTCTGTGCATTTTAAGCCTAAAACAAGTGGTTAAAAATGCCACCTACGTGTTTGGTCCTGAGTGCCAAAGTATTACTGCATATATCGAATATCTGTCTGTTTAAAAGCAGCTTGACAGAAAATGTAATTTTTAATAAACGCTATACAAATAAACCTAAAGTGAATTCTATTGCATTAATTGATTCCTTGTTAAATGGAGTCCCTGTAATAATAATAATAATCCGGTATTATCATTCTAATACTTGAAAAATGAAGTATAGTATTGAAAATCTATGAATCCCCTCGTAAACAGAGTAGAACATTTGTGGGATTGCGGTATAATATATATAATATATATATACACACAGTACGTCCACGGTTTCAATAGAAACGGTTGGATTTTCGTTTCTTATAGTCCTCCCTTTGATTTGGTGCTCCACAGGGGGAAACCACATGATTAATCCTGAAATAGCAACGCTTACTCATCCTAATATCCATTAGCAGACATTACAGGCAGTTATAGAGAGGAAGTAACATAATTATCTAATTAAATTAGGTACGAACACGGGCAGGAAATGAGGGAGCCTAAAGCAACAGTTTCGTGCCCTTCTCCGAACCACCATCGCTCAAAGCCGTGAGGAATTCCCACCGCCATTCGTTTCTTTCCTTTCCTTCCCCTGCATTTACATGTCCTCTCAACCCGTAGGTGTGGGGTATTGGGTTACAGCCACACAGGAATCGCTAAACATGAGCAAACACTTCTACGAGTGGGAGCGTAATTATCTGTGCTTGCACGCTCATTACCAGGTTGATGGTGTTCAGTCAATTTTCAGGTGAAACGCATGTTAATTCAGCTCTAGTGTCCAATAAGGAGTCGATGTTTTGTTGACCCAATTCATGTTGGCAGAAAATCCATTGGCCTCATGTTATTATGGGGCCGGCAGGACTTGTAATAGAGGCTTTGGTTAGGTTTTTTTTGGTTTTTGGCACTTTACCTAGGAGCTGTGTCTGCAGTTCTGGAAGACATTTGCTTAACTCGCTCTTAACGTTCCTCCTCGGCCGTCTGCTCGCTTGGCTCACCGGATTTTCCGCCCGATATCAGAGTGTGCAATACGGTCTCGTTCCAGCAGGTTTTACTCCCCCCCACACCACCCCCACTCCCCCCAAAAAAACTAGCCAAACACTTTGCTAATGTACTCTATCCATTGTTTATCATCCGATTCGGGTGGCTTTTTGCGATGCTGGCTCTCCTGCTTTTAGCCGTCCTGGAAATAACAGGAGGTACTTCACAATTGGATTTCAGACATCTCTGTGAAATTGCTGGATCGAAAGTATTTATAGTGCACTTCAACTAATCCTTTTTTTTCTGCAAAAAAGGGTGGATCAGGTGACCAACCGGATCGCGTTTCTACCCAGATTTCTGAATTCAGTGAAGCGTACACAGTTCCTGAATGTTCGAAAAATATGCGACATGTAACTTTATTCCACCGAGCGGATCGTCTGTAGATAAAGAACATTTACACTATATTGTCAAAAGTTTGTGGACACCTGATCAGCATGTCATGCGGGTCTTCACCATATTCGCTGCTTTGAGACAATGCCCATTGTTAAAGCTCTATGCAAATAATGAATTTGAACGAAATATAAAATAGTATAAAATGTCTATTCTGTAGCATTTCAAGTTTTGGTCACTGGAATTTATGGGTCCAGATATAGAATAGATTTGTCACATATACCTTATAAGATTCTTTTCTTCACACATATCAGCTTCTTCAGAAGCAGTGAGCGCAGGGTCAACCATGGTACAGCACCTCTGGAGCACAGAGGGTTAGGAGCCTTACTCAGGGGCCCACGAGTGGCAGCTTGGCAACACCGGAGCTTGAACCCCCGACCTTCAGATCTTAAACCCGGATCTTTAACCACATAGAATGTCGATTGCACACCATCACTTTCAGGGCCACTATAATGCTCTTGTGGCTTAAAATACAAAATGATTGAAAGTCCTTTTCAGATGTACTACAGGAAGCAGGTGAGGGTCAGGTGTTCGAACAATTCAAACACACTCGTCCATAGTGTGTAAGTACGTTCGAAACTCGAAATTATATCGTCATTTTGGGGTTCATCCTAAAAGGGGCCAGTGCGTTGATTGGCCCCTAGATTTAAATACCTAACAAGTTTTTTTGCTTAACAATGTAAAATACAATCTAAAATATTAGTCGAGTTCAATTTTTTTTCTCTTTAGATCTGTTTGGAATTCGTTTAGAGTCTTTTTTAGCTCTTAAAACATGGTAAAAGTTTAATTGCAGTCAGGTATGAATGATTTTGTGTCTTTCCGGGATAAATTCGATTCATTTCATTGAAACGCTTTTAACAATGGACATTGTCTTGCAGCAGGTTTACAGAGGTAAAGTGGGTATAAAAGAATACAAATGTTGGCGTCTTATGATTTAAAATTTTTCCCTAATGAATGACCGCCTGGTGACGATTACAAGGAAAAACTCTCTTAGATGGCATGAGGAAGAAACCTTAAGAGGAACCAGACTCAAAAAGAGAGTAGGGGAACCCATCCTCATCTGGGTGGTACTTCCTACTCATCCTACTTTGCAGTAACCTCTGGCTTTAGTCCATAATATGCATTTTCATTCCAAATATGTGCACATCTAATGAAAATAAATTGCAATTGTGTACTGAATGTAGTTTTTTTTTGTCAACACTTCATTGATGGAAAGGAAAATCAGTCCAAATTGCAGCTTGATATAAAAAGAAAAAATTCATATTTCCAAACCGTCGACCTTGTGTACAAACATTTGATCTGCCTGCCCCATCACCCGGCCCTCTAAAGCCCCTCTGTTTCATATTATCACCAGTGTGCAACTCCTGGATCATTTTATAGCCCACCAAAGACCTTCCATCCTGTGCCTGACTAGAAATAACACAGCGGTAATTAAACCATCACCTGAAACATTATCTGGCACGCAGTCGACTCGCCGCTATGGCAGCTAATGGCTTCGGAAAACGTGTCGCGTCGTACGGCGTGAGCTTCATAAAGCAGCGCCCTCGCGGGACTCTTCTGTGCTTCCTGTGCGTAATAATATATGCTGCACTAAAAGGCTGGTAATTGTGAAATTTAAGCAGCTAGCACCCAAACGAGCTATTAATCAAAATGTCTTGGGGAAGCTCGTACATCTGAGCGCTATCTGAGCGTATGAAGAGATTCATTTTATTATACAGTTTACAATGAAATGTCAGCAGGTCAAACAGCTTTTTCTTCGGGAATGGAAGTAAATACATTGTGATTCAGATGATTGCAGAGGTCAAGATCTTGTTTCCGTTATATGGGCGAAGGTTTGTGGACACCTGACCGTTTTGAATTCTACATTCAGTTCCTGTTTCCTGTTCTAATAAGCTCCAATCTTTCTGGGAAGATGTTCCACTAGATTTTGTGAAGATTTGTGCTCAAGAAGGTGAGGTGAGGAGGTGTTTTGATTCATACCAAATTGGGTTGAGGTTCAAAGCTTTATAGTAGGTGATCTTTCACTCCAAGCCATGGAAGGCAGATCTTTATGAAACTGGCTTAATCTGAACATGAGTGAAAATTGGAGTCACTAGAGTTAAGATCCTGCCTATACTACACGATATGGAGAAAAGTTTAGGATGTGCTTTTTCTGGACATCCAATTCCACATTTAGTCTACATTTGCAGTTATAAGAACCTTCTTGGAAGATGTTTCGCTAGAGTTTGGAGGATAAATCTAAAGATTTGTGCTCGTTTAACCACATGGGTGCTGATATACATCCCAAAGGTGTTCAATAGGGTTGAGGTTGACACATCTATAGCAGGATCTTCTATAGAACTTCTTTAGGAGATCTTCCAATTCAACCCATGGAAAGCATATCTTCACGGAGCTGGCTTTGTGCACAGCAGCATTGTAATGGTGGAACAGGTTTGGGTCTCCTAAAGTAAAGGAAAAATCATATGCCAGAGCATCCAAAGTTGTTCTAACTGATTGGTTGAAGAAAGACATATGGCTGGATTGGAGGTGTTCCAATGCTTTTGCTCATAAATTTACAGATTTTTTAACAGGATACATGAGCATACATAACTGTTTTTTTTTTTGGATGTTCCGAGCCTCCAAGTCCTTCAAACACCCAGCTTGGCATTCTGTGTATCTGCACTTCAGAGTAAAGCCAGCTGTGATGGAAAAGAAAGAAAA
This sequence comes from Silurus lanzhouensis, assembly GCA_039877035.1. Classification (NCBI taxonomy): domain Eukaryota; kingdom Metazoa; phylum Chordata; class Actinopteri; order Siluriformes; family Siluridae; genus Silurus; species Silurus lanzhouensis. The sequence continues at coordinate 1,780,412 of JBCEWE010000422.1, read as the reverse complement.
AAAAAAGCGAGAAGAAGCCGAGTTAATTGAACGCTGCCATCTTCGTTCAGTCTCATCAAACTGGCTTTTTGAATTTGCGTCAGGCAATAATACCCCGGCAAACACGGATGCCGTTTTCCTCCCCCGTGAGATTTTTATTGAAACCTAAATTGAGTTTCACAGGTAAACACCGGCCCGGCTTGGAATTTAAGGCGGTCCGCCTGATACGCCATCATAACTTCATTACCGTCGCATTTTTTTGTTTGGCCTTTTTATTTGACGAATTGTTTGTCTGATGTGCTTTTTTTTCCCTCTCCTCCCTTTCTTTCTATTCATTCAGATGCCTCCCTAATTTCTGCGAAAACAGTGGGCGTTGCTCTCAGACGTGGTCTGCGTTCTACTGCGACTGCGCGGGGACGGGATACAGCGGCCCGACGTGCCACAACTGTACGTACCTCGAGGAACTCCGAAATGGCCAATTTGTTGATGCACTTTTAGTCTAAACATGTACAGATCTGGTAAGCAAATGGCGTTTATGTGGACCAATTTGCCGGAGATGCTGTAGAAGCTGGATTAGTGCGTTTTATTCATGGTCATGGCAACCATAGAAAAAATTCTCATGTTATGAAACATAAGCGTGTAAAGAACAAAAAGGCTCTTGAAGGTCATGGTGAATTTTCATTACTGGACCAGTGGATGAAGCATCTTCTGTGTATGTCTGTCTTTCAAAGAAAGTCTAGACTTGCACTTATAACCTTGACCTTTTTTTCGTCCTTTTAGTGACAAAATGATCTAATGCGAATGTAAGATTCCACTGTCAACCTGAAATATTCAGTAATATATCTACCTGTTTTTTCCTCTCTTTTTTTGTCCCCCCTTCAGCCATTTATGAAGCCTCGTGCGAGGCCTACAGGCTTGCAGGAAGCACCTCGGGCTACTTCTCTGTGGATCCCGACGGGAGTGGCCCTCTGGGTCCTATTCAGGTCTACTGCAATATGACAGGTGAGATGTTTCCACCATGTTAAAAAAAAAAACCCTGGTGGATCATAGGACATTATTTGGCCTGTGTCCTTTAAATACGTGATGTTTTAATACTTTCAGTAGACTCACACGAGAAAACTTGGGTTTATATGGTTGTGTAATACTTATTGTAGAGGAAAATTATCTACCAGTAAAAGCAGAAAAATGGCCAACAATCAATATCTCATCTCAATATTTCAAATGGCCAGCAATCGATATCTCATCCCAGTCTATATATAGTTCTCCCCATCGGATCCCTATCACATTGAGGGCTTGCAAAATTGAAAAAAAATTTAAGGTGGTCTTTATACGTTCCGAGTGCACTGTATATAGGTGTTTTGGATGGCAATAAAAATCGACTCGGCTTTGTTCCTCATCATCATTGTTTTTTTTTTTTCTAGAGGACAAAGTATGGACTGTGGTCCACCACAACACCACCGAGCCGGTCCGAGTCCAAGGGTCGACCCTGGAGAAACCCCACAAAGCGCACTTCGACTACGGAGCCTCACCGGATCAACTCCGAGCGCTCGTCACGCAGTCGGAATACTGCCAGCAGACGCTGACCTATCAGTGCAGGAGATCTCGACTCTTCAACACATGGGGTGAGTTCGGATTCTATACAAGACAGTGTTTTTTTTTTTTTTTGGGGACAAAACTTGGTTTGTTGCTCGATAAACCGCCGTGAGTCATATAATAATTACACAAGAGTCAGCTGCAAATTGCAGGTTTTGGCAGATTAAATAAAACGATATAAATACGTGAGATGAAAAAAATATACTAAAATAAATAAAACAGACAATAATCAGGAGAGTCACAGACTAGACTGAGCAAAAGCATCAGTGAGCTCCCCCTAGGACCCCCGACCTCGCCCTCACCCATTATTAATTATAAACTTCTCCTTCTGCCGAAGTTTATTATACAGTATTTGTTTGCATACTTGAATTCAGGCAGTTTTGCAATGATTAATAAATGTTTTTAACCTATTTTAATGCAAGGTTGTAAATAATTTGTACGGTCTCAGGGCAGAGCCATGGGGGTGACGATAGAACTCTTGCTTATGGTGCCACAAAAGCTAGAAACCGCCCTGTTCAAAATTATTTTTTGATGACAGTCTCTTTTATAGTTCATATTATGAGTTCACTAGAGTTAAGATGTGATGCTGCCAAAACACTGACTATGCTACATGGAAAAAAGCTGGTGGACATCTGAACATAAGATTGGACATCTCAGTCCACATTTGCTGTGCAATGAAAGATGTTCCATGAGATTTTGTTTAGATCTGTGCTCCTTCAGCCATAAAGGTGTTAAAAATCAGGTGCATTCATATTTAACCCAAAGGTGTTGAGTTCAGAGCTCCTTAGCAGAAGATCTTCCACTCCAAACCATGTATCTTCAAGGATATGGCTTTGTGCTTAATGCTGAAGCAGGTTTGGGTCTCCTAGTTTGAGTGAATGGAAATTTTTTTTCCAAAGATACAATTGTGTGAGAACATTTTTGAGAAAGAAGCACAACATGGCTGGAAAAAGTCAGGTGTCCCAAATCTTTTGTTCAATAAAGCGTACCTTTGCGTTCATGGCGCTTTGGGGAAATTTATCTGGGATGGTCAGCTAATCATAAAAGCCCCCTGATTAGTCGTTACCTAAGCGTGTGCACTTCTGCGAGTCCCTTGGACCTGCAAAAAAAAAAAATATCGGGTTGCACTTTTCCTCACTTCTCCCCAGTTTTCCGCTATTATTGTACAAATTACGTCACTCTAACCTCTAAACTATCGCTGGTACTTTGTTCAAAAACGTTAGCGAATCAAAATCCTTCCTTGGTAGTGTTTCGAAAACAGACCAGGACTAGAAACCTTCTAGTACTCCTTCTTGTATATCAAATGATGATATATGCTAATCAAACCCTGTAGCCTAGCTGTTTTTTTTTTTCCCTTTCTTCCTTCGTTCTTCTTCTGTGCAGTCTTTCATCCGTCTTGTCCTTTAAACAAAGTTTGCACGCGCTTCCCCCAGGACTTTAACACGACTGTTGAAAAACTTTTCTCCCAGGCTGCTTTATGGCAGAAATATGCACACGGTTGTGATTTATTAAAAAAAAAGAAAGAAAGAAAGAAATGAAAAAAAAGAAGAGCTGTACTGTAGGCTCGCGCTCCTCCGAGGCAGGTGTAGTGTCATGGCAGATAATAAGATTGTTATTCTGCCATTAAAAGCGAACATTCCCACTTTTGTTTAGTTTTTTGTGTGTGTCGTCTGGTTCACTGAGCTTGAAAAAAAAAAACATAATTAGTCGCATTGTTCTGTGACACCACATAAACCATCCCTCTCTCTTTCTCTTTCTCATTCTCTCTCTCTCTTCATTTATCACTCTTTTACACAAGCTCGGCCCCGGGGTTGTGTGATGAGGAGAACTACACTCGTCTGTAGAAAATATGTGTTTTGCAGCTCGTTTCATTTCTTTTAGGCGGAAGTCACTTCCTGGTTCCTGTTGTGTGATGGTTATAGAGGAAACGAGTGATAATGAAGAAGAAGGAGAAGAATATGTTAAGGATGCGTTCTTTGGCTCTCCATTAATTTTTTTCCTTATCTGCCTTCTTCTCTCATCTCTGTCTCTTTCTCTTCCTCTCCTCATCTTTTCCTTTTGCTGTCTTAGTCTCTCTCTTTTATTCTTCCAGCTCGTTTTCTTTCTTGTTTCCATTTTTGTCTCCTTCTCTCCTATTTCTCTGTCTTTTTTTTTGTCTCCGCCTTTCTGCCTCTCTCTCATTTCTCTCTTATTGCCCTCGTCTCCCGCTCTCATTTCTTTCCCCCTTTTTTTCTCTTTATCTCTCCCTTTCTGTCTCCCTCTCTTTTTCCTATCCTACTGTCTCTCTATTCTGTCTTCCTTTGTGTCTTCCTTTCTTTCTTTTTATCCCTCTCTCATCTTTCCATTTCTCACTCGTTTTCGTCACTCCGAATTCTTAAAGGTTCTTATTTTATTGTGATGGAAGTTTTTCTTTCTTTCTATTTCTTTCCTATGCTTCAAAAATGAAAAAAAATTTTTTTTTGTTCAATAATAATTTTCCAGTGATGCTTTTTCCTCCTGCACCAGTAAAAATCACAGCTCGAACACGGTACACACCAAATTTCTCATTTTCAAGTATACGCCCGGTTCCCCCCTATGGGTGAAATTACCATCAATTTGCCCAATATCATTCTTTTTTTTCTCATTCCGCCGAGAACAATGCCCAAAGAACGCCCTCCTTTGTAATTCCGCCTGTAACCGGAAAAAACATCTCGGAGCTCCTCGGCTGCTGAATATTCCGCCAGCTGTAGAACATCTTTCTTTGATTTCTAATCTGGCTTTTGTCCCAGACACCTCATAAATTACATAGTGACGAAATTCCACTTGACACTAATGAAGCTTAAGCCGAAGATTTTTTGTAGCACGTCCCGATTACTGCACTTTATTACATACGTTCGGATATGAAGCTTTAAAGTATTACGTTATTATAGGCATCAATCACTGTTGCCTGGTTACCGTGTGTCCGTCGCGTGCAAGCGTTATCCTCAAACAAATTAAGGGCTTTACCGTGTCTGACGCATGCCGTGGACGCTGGAACTCCACGCTATTCTTTTCTCTATACTCCAAACTGCCTCCTTTTATCCTTGATAAAATACACTAGATGGCAAAAGTATTGGGACACCTGCCTTTTTTTTTTGCCATATACCACAAAGTCGGAGCCCCGCGGATGTGAAATTGTGTGTTGCTTATATTTTAACTAGGGGAACCGAATCTGTTTCAGCATGACCAATTCATAGATGAGTTGGGGTGGAAGATCTCCTGCTATGGAGCTCTAAACCTTTGGGATGAAGTAGAACGGCACCCCAGACCTCCTCACCTCACCTACTGTACATCAGTACCTCCAAAGTCTAGCGGAACCTCTTCCAAGAAGAATGGAGCTTATTAAAACGGCAGATTGGGACCGAACTTCTATTCGGGTGTCCGCAAATGTTTGGCCATGATTTTGAGCAGAAAAAACGCTTTTTCCCCCAAAGCCGTAGTTTCTTCATAACTCAGCTGTGTAAAAGTTACGTTTAAGGGAAACCTTAAAGGTTTTCTATAGCAAGTCGAAAACACTTGACAGAGAAATATATATATAAAAATATAAAAACTCTGGGGATGAGTGTTTCAGAACAGCAACAGCAGGCAGTCGGTGAGCAGACGTAGCTTCAAGAGCCAGAACTGACTCACTTTGATCTCCATCTCAGTCAAAGATGACCTCGTTTTAGCAGCTAAGAATTTCAACTTCCCCCCCGTCCGTGCCTGAGGTGAGAGGAAGAGGCTGAGATGGATGGACTGATCTTTAGTGCAAAGAAATTAAGGTCAGAAAATGAAACGATTTGAACTGAATAAACAAAGTGGCTGATTTTTTTGGGGGGGATGGGAAGAAAAAAGAGAGCTGTGAAGTCGGATAAAGTGGCCTACTTCAGCGGCCTTGTTCATGTATTCCATTGGAATAAACGTGGAATGTACACAAATTTTGTATCATCTTATATTAAGGTGTCCACAAACTTTTATCCGTATAAAGCGCAGGCTCACATTTTTCATGTATGTTACTGAAGCATTTCTATTCGGAGGACTTTAACTTCACTACATTACTCCACTACATTTATCAAAATCAGTCGTTCCTTTTTATTTCTAAATGGATAAAAACTGGTCAAGCACAAAGCAAGCCACCAATCAAGGTAGAGCACGTGCTCCGTTTTGAATTTTTTTCGGTTGGCGCAGAACAATTTGAGAGGAATAAACGACCTTTTGGAATGAAAAACAGATATTAAATCCACATGGAATATATTCGAGCTTGTGCAGTTTGCTACAGATGCGGTTTGCAAGTTCTGACTAGGGCACTCATTGACCATCCAATCAAAAGGACATGAAAAAATGAGTCAGGATTCAGATTGGTTAAAGCAACTGCTTCAAGACCCAATGCGCCTGAGAGAAACGATCAAATGTAAAGAATAATTAGAGAATAATTAATTACACATTCATAAAGAAAATAGATTTAAACTAAAGTCAATGATTATAAAATGTTTAGTCCAGCAGAGAATACCTAGTTGGACCTCCTGATGGACCTCCACCATGGACCTGTATCCATTCATTATTCATATTTAGTTATTAGTATTAGCCTACTGACGCTGAGATTCACGGCTACTTTCAAACGCAACCAATAAGAGAGAGTCTTTAGACTTGTCGACGTCTCTCTTAACAGAACGAGGTCTATATTAGTATTATTCGGGCGAAGTGGATCTATTCCACCCAGCAATTCTTCTTCATTTGCTCAACTATGGCTGAAATTGTTTCATGAAAGCTTCTTCTGGCTCCTAAGTGACTGAGTAATCCTCGTCGTCATGCTCGCGCTCATCCTCGTCCGCTCAGCACACAGCTGCGACTCGAAACACACGCCTCATGATTCACGCTAACGAACAGCGCAGATGTCGAGAAGAGCATTTAGCGGAAGCGTTTTAATTAAATTGCGCTGCGTGTGTCGCGCTATTGCTTACATCTGTCAGACAAAAAAGGCTAATCAGCCCCAAAACATTCCCATAAAAGATCAAACCTCGGGCATGTCGGCCGGTTCGTCAAAATAGACCGATCGTATGACGATGACTTTCTTATCCATGTTTCATTTTTTTTCTTTCCTAATTTGGCCAATTCCCATCTCTTTATAACACTTAGATGGCTAATATCTGCAGAAGGTCTTAGCCCCAGAACACATGACGTATCTTTTATATAGCTGCAGTTGGCTAGTTTCTCTGTAACTGAAAGGGCAGAGGGAGGGCAAGAAAGAGAGAAAAAGAACTTCGAATGCACGGTCATTCGGCTTCACGGAGCAAGTGGGTGAATGAGCTTCAGCAACACAAATAAAAGGCAAAAGTGGAGTGACGCGAAAAAACGTTGTCGGCGAGAGGCTACAGCAGATTCGGATGCAGAGCATTAAAGTGTATAAGTTGTAAAGTATTCACAGGTGTAGGAATCACTAGAAGGAGGCTTGAGTGAGTCAAATCATTTGGTTCGGTTCACAGTGCTCATTTGACTCAGTTGATTCTGTTCTTTTATTTGAGTCAGGTAACTGTTGATTTAGTAGACTATGTTCTAGTATGTTCTAATGTTCCCTCAGTACATACTCTAAAGTCACAGTTCACTTTGTTGACTCTGTTTAATCTGAGGACACCATATTCTCAGTTGACACTGTTCCCTCAAGTGAATCTGTTCACTCTGTTCTATGTTGACTCACTTCAATCTGTTGACTCAGTTCACTCTGTTGACATGGCTTTCTCATTGACTTAGTTGACTCTATTGGCTCATTTCACCCTGTTGAATCTTTTTTCTCAGTTGACTCTGTTGCCTCAAATGACTCAGTTCACCCTGTTGACTCTATTCTTTCATTAAAATCAGTTCACTCAGTTAAACACTTCTCATAGTTGACTCTGTTCACTTATTTGACTCAGTTTGTTCTGTTGACTCTGCTCGCTCCGTTCCTTCAGTTTTCTCTGTCGCTTAAGTAGATTCTCTTGACTTTATTCTCTCAGTTGACTCACTTTAAACACTTCATGGCGATTTCTGGGGGTAATCTCGTGTGTTTTTGTGTGTATAGATGGTGCCCCATTGTCCTGGTGGTTGGAGCGTGGTGGTGAGAGGAGGACGTATTGGGGGGGTTTACTGCCTGGCGTTCAGCACTGCGCCTGCAGTCTGGAGGAGAACTGCCTCGATATGAACTTCTTCTGCAACTGCGATGCAGACCGAGACTCCTGGTAACCGAAAAAACCAAAGTGTGCAAGCAACCGGGACCTCACATTGTGTCGCCATCTAACCCGATACTCTCCTGACTTGCAGGGAAAACGATACGGGGCTCCTGTCCTACAAAGACGACTTACCGGTGAGCGGAATAGTAATAGGAGACACGAACCGAGCGAGATCTGAAGCGGTCTACACCGTCGGACCCCTGCGATGCTCTGGTGACAGTAGGTGATCCTTTTTCTCTTTTTTTGTATTAGACGTGGAATCTACTGCACCGAATGAGATCCAGCTGTGAATCAAAGATGAATAAAAAATTCTGAGAATCGTTCTTTTTATCCCCCCTCAGAATCTCTGTGGAATGCTGCGTCCTTTTATGACGAGGCTTCGTACCTGCTCTTCCCTGCTTCGCAAATGGAGCTGTCCTTCGACGTTTCTTTCTACTTCAAGACCGGCTCGGCATCGGGAGTCTTCGTCGAGAACGTCGGCGCACGAGACTTCATCAGAATCGAGCTGAGCTGTGAGTCCTTCCCTTCCTTAATCCGTTTGTTCAGTGTAGTATGACGCCTCTCGGGATGTCTACGAGGCGTCTGGTTTCGACTTCATGTTCAGTCGAGGAAGCGATAAAACCCCAAGCGATACGGAGTGGAACGATACAGTCGAGATTAACACGGGCGTTAGTTTATCAGCACTTTAAATCCTATAATACACTTCGAATGAAGCATTTAGAAAAAAAGTGATTGGATAGATATCATAGTCACACCTCAGAATTTTGTCTTTTGGAGGTCAATTTGCAATACAAGGCAATAGAAACACACTACATGGATGTACTATGGAACATCCCATTCCATATTTAGTCCCTATTTGCTTTTCATTCTTCAGGGAAGATGTTCCACCAGATTTTAGAGGTGGGCTTGTGAAGTTTTGTGGAGATTAATTCAGCCACAAGGGCATTAGTAGGTTCCGTGAGGAGGCCTGGGGTGCAGTCAGCTTTCCTAAGTATTGAGAGACCTGACATCAGCCCATATGTGGTTCTTACCCGAAGTGTTCCCCCAAACTTGTACAAGATGTCTTGGTAGCTAGAACTAAGAAAAATAAACCTGCTCCAGCATGACACTTTGCGCAAAGCTAGCTCCATGAAGATATCACTTACATGGGTTTGGAGCGGAAGATCTCCTGCTGTAGCCCCAAATCAGTTCCAGCATGACAATGCCACTGTGCGCAAAGCCAACTACATGAAGATACATGGGTCGGAGTGGAAGATCTCAACCCCATCAAACAACTTTGGAATGAATTGACTGTAACCCAGGCCTCCTCACCCCAAAACATCAGTACCTGACTTTACTAAAAGCCTTGTGACTCGCCAGAATCTATTGGAACATCTTTTCAGAAGATTATAACAGCAAGAAAGGGACTAGATGAATGCGATGTTAAAAAAAAACATACCAATCTTACGGTTAGGTAAACCTCTTCGCACCTCCAGCCATGGTCAAGTTCCTAAACTTCTGAATGTACCCCCATGTTTTTCCTCCCTCAGCCCCATCGGTCGCCACCTTCACGTTTGACGCGGGCTACGGGCCCACCGTGCTCAACCTGAAATCCCCGGTGCCGCTAAACGACCGGCAGTGGCACTGGGTCCGCGCTGAGAGGAACGTCAAGGAGGCGTCGCTGCAGGTCGACCAGCTGCCTCTGCGCTTCCTGGAGTCTCCAGCGCACACGCACATACGCCTGCAACTCAACAGCCAGCTCTTCGTAGGTAAGCTGGCGAACGATTCGAAAAACGGTGGAGGCAAACGTATCGTCTCTGCATTTTATAGTGCAAACGTTGTGCATGAAAATATAGACATTTTTCTTTGGCTTTATGCACCTTTCTGTTTGTAATCCATTTCTAAAGCCACTTAAAGCCATAGCAGCATTGCATTATCATTATTCTGGGAGGGTTTTAATAAACTGTTTTTTTTACCTTAATCGAAATACATTTGCTGGAATAATATAGTGTGTATTTACAATCCTAAGAGGAAACAAAGGGACAAAGACTTTTTTTCAGACAAAATTGAATTTCAAATACTGCACGAGTTTTTTTTCCCCTCTGACATTCGTTTGCATTCATAATTAGTGCAATAACTAATTATATTACTGTTCATCAACTTACCCTAAAAATCCAAACAGACTTCTGAAAAGACATTGAAAGACCTACTACTAAGCATTTCTTTATTAATACAGTAAATGGCTTTTCTAGTTATATCACCTCCTGGTCTGAGTATTGAAGTCAAGTTTATTTCTATAGCGCTTTTCACAACAGACATTGTCTGAAAGCAGCTTTACAGAAATCAACAGTCAAGGTGAACGGTGTGCATTTATTCCTGATGAGCAGCCGTGGCGACTGTGGCAAGGAAAAACTCCCTGTTATGAGGAAGAAATCTTGAGAGGAACCAGACTCAAAAGGGGAACCCATCCTCATTTGGGTGACATCAAGAATGTGATTATAGTCTTTAAACAATACAGAACACTGGAGAGAGAGAACTAACATGAGCACTGGAGTATAAGATTATAAGTAATGTTCTTTCTACAAACGTAGACTCCTCTGGCGAAGGGTATCAGGATCTAGTGAATATAAGAGTAACTTGTCGAACTCTGCATTATTTTGGGGGGAAAAAAGGAGAAAAAATGGCTGGTGTGATGCGTTTAAAGCTTCTCAGTTTTCAGGCTACTGCGCATCGGGTTGCGTTCTGTCAGACGGACCTGGTGGTCATGAAGGTCATTGTTGGGAGGAAAAAAAAAATGAAACAAACAGTGCATGTCCTCCACAGCATTGGAGATTTTTGGGGCGTTTGAGGCACTATATACCTAGGACTATATATATATATATATATATATATATATATATAGTAAGTAGAGTATATACACACACTATTTGGACAAAAGTATTGAGACACCTGACTTTTCAAGCCAAAATTTGGAAGCACACAATAGCACAGGATGTCTTTTTGCATTCAAATTTCCCTTAATTTTGGGATCCATGAAGATATGCTTTATATAGGTTGAAGCTAAAAGATCTCCTGCTATTGAGCGCCAACCCTTTTGATCAGGGGTAAATTGTGCCTGAAATCTCCACGATCACACTCCAAAATCTAGTGGAACATCTAGTCAAAAGTGAGGAGGTCATAGCGAATGTGAAATAGAATGCTCAATAAGGACATACATATCACCAATGTTTATTGTTGTGTAGGCGGAACCCCTTCCAGACAGAGAGGTTTCTTGGGTTGCTTGCGAGCTCTTAATATCAACGGCGCGGCCTTCGACCTAGACGAGCGAGCCAAGGCGACCCCAGGTGTGAGCTCGGGCTGCGCCGGTTACTGCAGCAGCTCTGCGGGTGTCTGCCACAACCGGGGCAGGTGCGTGGAGAAGAGCACCGGCTACGTGTGCGACTGCACGCACTCGGCGTACGGAGGGCCCTCCTGCAAAGAAGGTATGGCGGCAATACTTCTCAAAAGTAGCTCGCGCTCGGAGAAAAGTGAGAGAAAGGCTGGAAAAGTTTTATTCCTTAGCAGCTTATAAGTCTAAGACACATGCACACGTGGGCAATTATCTGCTATTTAGTGTCAATGAGTGGATTCACAAGTTCTAAAGTGCTTTCTCCTTAATGAACGTCGCAGGAATAATCGGATGAAAAAAATTCCGAGCTCCACTTTTACAAGATTGCAAACACTAAAATATGGTAATTAACGTCGCGCCGCTAATGAGCAACACTTGCCTTCGCACTCACCTCTCAGAAGTGATAAAACGCCGGCGCAACGTCTCTTCGTCAGGTGTTCGACTGTCATTCACTTAAGTGAACTGGGTAATATGGAACGCGTTCTGCTTTGGGATGTAGGTTTTCCGGAATACATTAAATTCGCCGCGAGGAAACGGCCGCCGTGTTTGGAGTGTTTTTTGTTGTTTTTATAAGGCTCGTGCACGTTTCTGGTTTACTAGCACTACCGCTCGATAAATGTCCAGATGCTACGCTTTATTTTTAGCCAAAAATCCCACCTTAGCATGAATCACAGCTTTACACACTCGGCATCCAAACTTTATTTAAAAAACTTACCAAAGGTGTTCTTTACTAGTTGGAGATTTCTTTCTTGTGCACCAGTTCATCCCAGAGCAGTTCAATAGGATTTAGGTGCAGTGACTGGGCAGATAGATAACACTCCAGACGACTGTTTACTCTCTAAATAACGCTTACAGGGCTGTGATGTGTGCGTCCATGTCGCTTTCAATAAGCCGCAGTCCAGACGAAATTGCATTGAGCTAAAGCATGGACTGGTTGCCATGTTGATTTCTTACACCCAAATGTCTCCAACCTTTCCCCCGCAAAAACAACCCCAAACTATTAAGCTTTCACCTTCATTCCACTGTCCAATTGCTGTGTCTTTTCTGCCTTTTATCTGAACAGATATGTCTCAAAAACCATGAAGGACTTGGTCACAAAAACAACATAATATATATTAGGGGTGAAAAGGTACAAGGCTTTTTACTGAACTTTTTCGGTACAGGGAAGAAACTAGAGAAGCGCAGAGTAACTGCGGCTACTCACTCTGTACTGGAAATACGATTTGTAGGACTTTTTTCTTTTTTTGCTCATGCATGAATTTGTGCACTACCTGGTTATTGCTAACGCTAGCAATATAGTTTCATTAGCATTTCTTTTGCGCAGCTACAAGAACACTTCCATATATCGAGGGTGTGAAATAATAAATTAAGAAAAGAATAAAGAGGAATGGTAAAGTTTACTGAAATAAGTAGAACAGGTAAGTAAAAAAATATCTTTAGTAAATTGAATATTAAATGTAAAACATACAAAAATCAGTATTAACACACAGAAATAAATGCAAGATTTTTGCATTCATTTAATTTTAATTAATGAATTTAATTTGTGCCAATTTAATCGCTTACATAATTAAATCAATATGATTTATTCATATGTGTATTGCATTAATTTGATTTATTCTATTTTAATATATTAGACTCTTTTTGAAATATTCTAAAATATTATTTTATATATAATTTAAACTTTAATATATAATTTTAAATTTAAGTGGGCATTTGATTTTAAATTGTTTAAAAAATGTCAGGTGTTGATGTTCACAAATGTGATTCCTTCGCTCTAAATGAACCGAAATTCAACCGAACCGTGACTTAAAAACCGAGGTACGTACCGAACCGTGAATTTTGTGTACCCCTCAATATACATATTAGATACACACTTTTTAAAATTGAAAACAAAACCACTTTCCTTTTCACATCTTTTCAAGTCAATAAAAACCCCGGCCTCCCATCGCGACAATGCGATTATCCGATATTGACTCGTCTTAACCTCGTTACACATCTGGAGCTGATGGTTCTCGCTCCTCGAGGCCTGGCTCGGGCGTGGGCCGGACCTGACCGTCTCGCGCTGCTCTTTAAGACAGAGCTCGTTCCGCTTATTACGAAATGGACACAGAAACCATCAAATATTCATAGATAGCAGGAGATATGGCCGGGCTAAATGAAATAGTGAAGAAATTCGAGTGGAGGAAAAAAAAAGTGTCCTTTTACCTCGGCCTTGCACGACGCTGCCAAGATCTGCATGCAAATCCAGCCCTCGGAGAGCTGATCAAAGCCTGCGCCGATAAGACGAGAAAGAAAAACTGCTATTCTTCATCTCGTCTTTGTGCAAGTCCATTACTCATCTTGGTTTTGCTATTATAATCATGCACGCTATTCTGTGCTGGGGAGGAAAAGAAAAAGAAAGGAGGAAAAAAAAAAAAACATCAAGCCAGCCAAGGTACTTTACATAAATATATGCCACTTCTGGTATAGCCTTCCAGACTTCCAGACTTCCTGCATGGCATAATTTCTTGGTTTAAATAAAAGGAAAGGGGACTTTATCAGAGAGAATGCGGCTTGAGTGCTTTTCATATAAAATGCTTGTCTTGATGCGCTCTGAAGAGCTGTCATGTTCCCGTCACCGCAGCTGTAAGTAATCCGACGCTCATCCGTTTCTCGTGGAGAGAATATGCTGCACGCTGGGAAACGTTATACGCGATTTATAACTGACAGTTGTGTAAATAGATCACGGATGTCAAAAATACCTATTTGAGCAGATCCGTAAAGGTCCTGAGATTTACAGCTCATTCAGGAAGCCCTTTTTTTTGTTCTTTTTTATTTATCTCGCATCGCTTTACACGGGCGAAATACATTCTCATCGATCGGCGTCGTGGAAAAGCGCAGGCGAAGTTTTCACATCTCGGTGCTTTGATAATAAACATTAAATCGTGCCTAGTGTGATTTCTCTGCGGAGAACCCGAGATTCCCGAGCTCGATTTTCATGTCACCCTCTAAATATCCGTCCGACCAGGTTTAGTGTCGTTCCTTGCCTTGTGATGTCTTTCAGATTAAGATGTTTGAGGGTGAACCTTCGGCCCTGTCCGAGGTCCTGAAGGCTCTCGAGCAGGTTCTCCCTCAAGGATGTCTCTGTACTCTTGGTCTATTGATATTTCTTTGCCTTTTGTCAAGTCTGACATGCCTTCCAGTCCTGCTACTACAAAAAATCAGCACTGCTTGTATTCTTTTTTTCCCCCCCAGGTGTAATGCTTAGTATTCAGTCCATTGTGGCTGAAAAATCCTGCTTCTCATGAGGTTTAGGTAACTTTTGATGACGGCGAGGAAGATATCTGTGTGCCATTTGCTCGAGTGTGGCTTTTATCTGCTGACACACACACGTTTGACATGGTTGTCCTTCTGTCCTAATAGTTTTTCAGTGTGTTAGAGTCACTTCCCTGGTTGCCAGTCCCTTGTTTTTAAACACCTTTCTTTCAAAATAAATAAAAAATGGAAGCCATGTTGGTCTGTCAGAATGCAAATGCTGCAAGAAGTATTTTGCTACAGTTTTCCCATGATTTGTTTCTTTACACAGTCCTGTCCATAAGGTCTGTTGTCAATGGTTATTTTTTTTTTCTCCTTCCCCTGCAATCAACCAAAAAAAAAAAAAAAAGAAAACGCAGGATGCACTTGAGTGCACCTCAATTTTTAGAAAAACGGTTTCAAATACTTGTGTAAATGTGATATTTCGGTCTTATCTCTAGTGCAAACTCAGGTTTTACGGACTTTGTGCTTCTCTAGATAGTCTTTGCTTTTGTAGGATGAGTCTTGACGGTAAATGCCAAAAAATGCTCAGGGTTTTACAACAAAAAAGTGTGGACAGCAAACAAACACTATACGGTTTCTCATTTATAATCTGCTAACAAAGCGTCTTTTCCCCCCACCAGAGGTATCTGTGTCCTTCGAAAGGGGATCGTCGGTGACGTACACCTTCCAAGAACCTTTCTCGGTGATCCAAAACCGGACGGCGCAAGTTTCCTCCTCATCTTCTGCTTACAGCAAATCTAGAGACAACATGGCACTGAGTTTCCTCACCACGCAGAGTCCAGCCATGCTGCTCACCGCCGACACCTTCACCCAGCAGTACGTCGCCGTGATCCTCGCCCGTAACGGTAAGGGGCCTCCAAAAGTGCTCTACAACCGGCCATTTCAATAAGCCGGCTTTGTTGCCCGGTGCGTGATAACGTGTGGCCTGGATTGCATTCGTCTCTGATTTGAAAACAATTAGCCCGCGAGAGATTTATAACTCTCATATTGATATTGTCTCACGCTAATGAGACGGGTGCCACGAGGCCATCGACTTCTAGAGGCTGCTCTATAATCATGGGCTCTTTCCAAATGTCAGCTCGAGCAGCCTTGCGGTTAAAACGGTTTCTTTGTTGAACGAGCGCGGCCTCGCCGCCGGAGCCATTAAACGCGATTTATGTTGCGTTCGAGCGCCCTCGCCGAAGTGCCCATCTACTATTTGCCTAAACGCCATGCCAAGGTGACTGTTGATTTGCTTTGCTTGGGGACATTGTTTTTTTTTTTTCCTTTGCAGGAACTCTGTCTTGCATTGCACAGGGTTTAGTAACAAAAAAATAATATGGGATTTAAATAAGGAAAAATGTACGAGAATATGACCATTATTGCAAAATCCCATAGTAAGTAGTTATTATTGACCTGCATCTAGTAATTGGATGAGGGTGAAGAAGTAATAATATATAGTTAATAGATTTGTTGAGGCCTTTTCGAGCATCCTTCCGCATTTAGTTCCCATTTGCTGTCATGCAGATGTTCCAAATTGGTCCGTGCTGCAATTCGTATCAAAGGTGTTGATCAAAGCTCTGTAGCAGGAGATCTTTCTCGCCGACCCACTGAAAGCAGATCTTCATAGAGCCGGCTTTGTGCGCTGGAGCATTGTGGTGCTGGTACAAGTTCGGGTCTCGTAGTTCAAGGAGAAAGGAACCACATATGGCTGGTAAAGTCAGGTGCCCCATACAGTTTAACTGATGCATCATTAAAAGCTAGAAGGGAAGAGGGACCTTTGCGAAAGGTTGTGCAATAAATTATTTGAGTGTGATTTTTGTATTTTTTTTTGGACCAAGACAAAAAAACTGTTGAGTTACACTTCATTTGGAAGGTTGACAGATCTGAGCTCCAGTAACTTGCAATATAAATAGATACGAGATTGAGAGATTAAAATGAGTAGCAGCCGACTGCAGCTGATAGCCTGAAGCGTTGTATGTTGTAGAACGTTTTGATTGATCTGGATGTCAATAAAATGTGGAAAGATGGAAAATATAGTTTCTTGCACATTAAGTAGAGACTTTTGAGTTATTTGGATTCATGGGACTCATGAACAATTTAAAGAAAAGTAAAAGACCCGATCGACCATCAGCGTATAATCTATCCAAGATCTTGACTTCACTCTTTTTGAAAGCAACATGACAGTGAGAGCAAATGGAAGTCGAAACCATGTCCTTTTCCTAACTCTGTCACACCCCACTGGATCCCAATACCATTCTGCTCAGGGAATGAACGCATTTTAATTCGTATTTGGTTTTTCAAATTCGGAAAAAAAATTTTTTCGATTGAAATTTCCAAAAAGCAAGAAATGGGAAAGGTACAGGTCACCTCTTCAGAACGATCCAAAGTGCATTTTGATCTGATCAGAATTTTCCATAATGGCCATACTGTATGTGCAATTCTTTCCTGCTCATGTTCTTTTCCAAACTGTTACCACAAAGCTGGAGGCACTCAATTGTACAGGACGTTTTTAGATGCCGCTATAATACATTTTGCATTCACTTGAACTTGGAAACCCGAACCTGTTCCAGCATGGCGATGCCCCTGTGCACAATGTGAGCTCCTTGAAGATCTGGTTTACATGCTTTGGAGAGGAAGATCTTGCTGCTATTGAGCTCTGATCTCATCCCTACTGAACACCTTTGGGATGAATGTGAACGCTGACTGCACCCCAGGTCTCCTTACTTACATCAGTACCTGCCTTTCATAACACCCTTGTGGCTGATAAACACAAATTTCCATACGCTCACTCCAAAATCTAGTGGAACATCTTCCCAGAAGAGTGGAGGGAATTATCAACTGCAATCCGTTGCACCCCTAATATATTATCTTATATAATATATATACACATGCATGAATTGCCTATACACTATGTGACTGCTCCACTTTAACTCGGGCTGCTTACAGGGTAGTTGCACAAGCAGCACCTCGTTTTTTTTTTCTCCTTATCTGCACAAAAGCCACTCTCTCTGGCTAGCACTATTTCTGGAAAGAAAAAAAAAACGATACCAAAATCCAAAGTGGTTTTCCCAGACATACAATTCATTTTAATTTCATAAATTTGTGTCTGGATTCATGCCGTATCGTCATCAAAAGCTGAATTTCCTGGCTGTACTTCGCGCCTTACAAAAAAAAAAAAACGCTCATACTAGGCTGTTTTGTTCATCTGGAGACTTGTTTGCAGACACACACACACACACAGGCTTGATGGATGCCCTGGAACTCCACTGCAGTCAAAGCATTACTGTGCTAAAAACCCAAACGTTTGCTCAATTCACCACTTTGTAAACAGTGCAGGATAATGCAGAGCAGCATGCCCGGTGATCCTCCGCGCCCGAGCCCGAGCACGAATACAGCCCCTTGAATATATTGTAATGCACCGTTTTGGAAAGGCTAAGAGTGAAAACTCAAAATTGACCCCGTGCCACTCGATCAAACAAAACCCCTTTTTGTCTCTCGGTTTCGTGCACGTCACTGTGTGTGGGCGAGGTTGTGAAGAGCGCTTCGACACGTTCGGCGTTGAGCAAAGAACTAGCGGCAGAGATGCCATTAATATTTATAAGTCTTTTGGAGGGATCACCAGGGACCATTGACCGTGTGTGTGTGTGTGTGTGTGTGTGTGTGTGTATATATATTATAGTCTGTGCTGGTTTTTTGTGTTAAAAAACACTTTATTGCCTCATCAACTTAGTTCCATGCTCATACAGAATCCTTTGGACCAAAGTATTGGGACACCTGGCTTTTCCAGCGATACGTGGTTCGTCCCCAAACTTGGAGACACACACATGTATAGGACTGGTTGCACGTTCCCTTCAATTGCACTACGAGACCCAAACCTGTTCCAGCATGACAATACCCCTGCTTCACCTGCTCACAAAGCCAGCTTCGTGAAGATACGCTTTACATGGGTCGGAGTGAAAGATCTCCTATAGAGCTCTGACCTCGACCCTACTGAACAGGATGAATTGGCTAAAGGCAGCCCAGGTCTCCTAATGTCGCAAAGTCTTTGTAGCTGAATGAGCACAAATCTCAATTAAAAACTAGTGGAACATCTTCCCAGAAGAGTGAAGGTTATTATTATTAAAGGCAAATGAGGACCAAATTACCAAAAACAAACATTTGCTCATATGTATTTTTGCTTGCGGTTATTGGTTTTTGAGAAGCTAAAACTTTTTAAGGGGTTTCTGGCTGCCTGAAGGGTCTCGTTTTATTTCCTGATGTAGGGAGTCTGCAGATTTGGTATCAGCTTTATAAAGAGCGAAGCCCCAGCGTGTTCAGTCCAGTGCTCACTAGTCTGGCCGATGGGAAGCTTCACCGGCTCCGACTTCACCGAGAAGGAAAAGATGTCTATGTCCAGGTTAGTAAACGCTCCAGATCACCAAGCGAATGCTAAACGAGTGTACGATCGAGACTCGAAACGTTTCCATGCATTATTATTACGCTGTATTATATTGAGACAATCAGCAAAGTAAAATCTGCACTTGACTCACTTTGTTCTAAACGAACGATCCCGCATGGATATGCTAAATCGGGCCAGGGGAATGGGGGTGGGTGTGGGGGGGGAGCTACGGCGTTAAGCTAAAATTAGTGCAGTTACATAACCGTTCTTGCATGCGAGAGGTTTGTGTAAGTAACTGATAGGACTGAATGATGACAAATGCAGCAATTTGAATGTGTAACCATTAATTATTAGCTGATAGTTATGAAGACAGTGATTGTTTTATAGTCACACTATGACTTTGCGTTGCCTGGACACTTGTTTTTTTGATCGCAGCACACATTCGCCATGGATTCGTTGCGATAAGCTTATGCAATTACACACTTTATTTTTGTCCAGAGTTGCATTAGATCGGTCCTGAGAGAGTCCGACTGCCCGAGTATTCTCAATGGGGTTAAGGTCTGGACTCTGTGGAGGCCAATCCATGTGTGAAAATTCTCAAGCATCAATTTCAGTCTGATGAATCCTGTCATTTTGGAGTATGCCCATGCCTCCAAAGCAAAACATCCATTGATGGAAAAACTTTAGGGTAGGCAGTTGACCTCACTTTTTAGACACATAACAGGAACCAGCTGAACGTAGACTTGCCAACTGAGGCGACCCCAGATCAAAACACTGCCCCTACAGACCACCAAATTGTAATCGTTTCTGGAATCTCATTAGTTCTTTTCTTTGCTTAATGCAAGCCAGTAATTGTAAACTCCTTGACCAGAGTATCATCGTTTCTGCTACCATGGGATTTGGCTGGTGAGAAAATGAGAAGCTCCTCAATGTATCGGTTAGGGTTAAATAACCTTTTGCAGCTAAAACCTATTACGGACTGCAGTAACTAGCCAGTGGAAGCTCTTACATGTTTGCTTAATTACATCAAGTTTGGAGCTTTTTTTGTTTTAGTTTTGTGTGTATACATCTATCCATACACTATACTGTACAATACTTTGTCTATACGGTCAATCCCCGATAATTCACAGTTCAGAAAATTCCCCGGGTTCTCATTTTCAACCTAAATAACAGCATTATAATTACCAGCTGATTATCTTGAAAAACTCGCAGGACCGAATGTTTAGGAACTTTAGGAATAACATTTAAAACTTTTGTTTTAACCAACAAATACATTATTGTATTCAAGTGACTAAATGTCTAGATGAATTCACTAAGGTACCATAGGGGCTGCGGGGGTTTTAAAAATGTGCAGATTTTCGGAACTCGTGGGGGTTACATTCTAAATCTGCTAATTTTTTCCATTTGCTAATCAGACCA
Organism: Silurus lanzhouensis; assembly: GCA_039877035.1. Classification (NCBI taxonomy): domain Eukaryota; kingdom Metazoa; phylum Chordata; class Actinopteri; order Siluriformes; family Siluridae; genus Silurus; species Silurus lanzhouensis. The sequence continues at coordinate 1,760,197 of JBCEWE010000422.1, read as the reverse complement.
GTGTATGTAGATAAAATAAAATCGAATAAAATCTGTCAAACCTCTCTCTGGTCTAGTTTCTGCTCTAAAGACTTGCCTTCAGCTAAATCATTTGCATAAATGCTTGTGTTTGGATAAACCACAATAAATGATGTGCTACAGAAGCTGCACCAGTTCATAACAGATAAACTGGAGACACTGAATTACTTTTTATATCCAAGTTGACTGAACCCTGCTATGTGAATTTCCCAGAACACAGTGTAAATTCTCATGCTTGCTTTAGTAGATACTTTCTGGAAAGTGTAGAGTTCAAGTACCGAATCATTTCTGCAAGCATTTGACTGGTTTTTTTTGTTTGTTTGTTTGTTTTTTTTCTAAATTAGCATTAGGGTTAGGGTTGGGGTGTTAGGGGTCAGTGTTAGGTTTAGGGTTATTAGGATTAGGTTTGGGGTGAATGTTAGGGGGTCAGGGTTTTTAGGGTTGGTGTCCATGTTAAGATCAGGGTTAGGTGGTCAGGGTTAGCTTCAGGGTTAGCAGGATTGGGGTTCGTGTTGAAGTCAATGTTAGGGTCAGGATGAGGGTTAGGTGTGGGGTCAATGTTAGGGGCCAGTGTTATTAATGTTGGGGGTCAATGTTAAGGTCAGGGTTAGCAGGATAGAGGTTTGTGTTTAAGTCAATGCTAGGGTCAGGGTTAGGTTTGGGGTCAATGTTAGGGGCCAGTGTTATTAATGTTGGGGGTCAATGTTAAGGTCAGGGTTAGTGGGGTCAGGGTTAGCAGGATAGAGGTTTGTGTTTGAGTCAATGTTAGGGTCAGGGTTAGGTTTGGGGTCAATGTAAGAGGTCAGGGTTATTAAAGTTGGGGGTCCGTGTTAAGGTCAGGGTTAGCAGGATTGGGGTTTGTGTTTGAGTCAATGTTAGGGTCAGGGTTAGGTTTGGGGTCAATGTTAGGGGTCAGGGTTATTAGGGTTGGGGGTCCATGTTAAGGTCAGGGTTAGCAGGATTGGGGTTTGTGTTAAAGTCAATGTTAGTGTCGAGGGTCAGGTTTGGGGTCAATGTTAGGGGGTCAAAGTTGTTAGGGTTGGTGTCAGGGTCAAGGCAAAGCCATATAGTGTAAATCGATCCAGTATTTGATGGGTTCCATTTAAATCTGATCCCTTGCAAGGTTTCGTTTTTCCAAGTCGATTTCTGACTTTCCATTTTAGCTCTAATGCATTTTAATAGAATTTTGTAGAAACCTCCATGCTCAGTCTTTTATGTTCGATAGGTTGATCAAGACAATAAAAAGTACACCCTGTCCCAGGACACGGACTTTAACTCGATGCGATCACTAACCCTGGGAAAAGTTACAGGTAAGAAAGCGTTTTTTTTTTTTCTTTTCTGTTCTTGATTAAACACAAAATGAAGGGATGAACAGAGTGAGCACACGTTTTATTCTTTTAAAATAAATATATAAAAAATGCTCAAATTTGCCCTTCTGCTTATCACGTCTCTCCCCGAGCAGACCAAGCAAATTTGCACTTTTGTCATTAAGCGAAGGCCAAATGGATTTTTAAGTGCCCTGTGCACTTTTTTTCCCCGTTAATCTTTTATTCAGAACCTCAAACGTGTCAGACTTGTATTCGGGAGATTAAATACGAATTCATGTGACAAAACACGGTTACGTTCCCGAGAGACTGCAAAAACAGACAGGGAAATCAGCAATCTGAAAAAAACTAAGAAGTTTTTACTCCTTTTGGGTCAAATGATCAGAATTTCTTATAAGAAGTTCTAATAATAATAACGAGAAGCACCACCTTTGACCCCTTTTGCTGTAGCAGGAAGTGATGCGCTGGATGAGGAAGTCGCTCAGGCAGGATCCAAAGGGTTCGTCGGCTGCTTTTCGTCTGTTCAGTACAATCACGTGGCTCCGCTGAAGGCAGCGCTGCTGAACCGCGGCAGCTCTCTGGTCAGCATACGAGGTCATTTACTCGAGTCGAACTGCGGAGCGCTGGCAGATTTATCATCCTCCAAATCACGTCTAGGTATTCCTTTCTTTCCTTTGTTTCACGCTTGCTTTTTACTTTGTCTTTGTTTTGTCCTTCTACCTTTTTTGGTCCTTCATCCTCATCTTCCTTACTTTCTTTCCATTTATTTTTTGTCCTTTTTCCCTGTCCTACCTTCTTCTTTCTTTGTTTTTTTTTCTTTTACATACTTGTCTTTCTCTCCCTGTCTTCCTTTTTTTTTTTTTTTTTACATTTTTTCTGGTCGTCTTCTTTTATATGCTTTTTTCTCTCTTTCTTGTCCTTCTCTTTTGTCCTTGTTCCCCCTTTTTTGGTCTCTCATTTTTTTCCTTTTCTTTTTTCTTTCTTTCTTTAATTTATTTCTGTCTTGTCCTTTTTTCTTTCTTGTCTTTCTTTCTTTTCTGTTTCTTTTTTGATTTCTTTCTTTTTTGCTTTTGTTCCTCCCTTCCTTCCTCCCTCCCTTCATAAGTCTTCATTCTTTCTTTATTTCTGTATTTTTTCTGACTCATTTTATTTTATTTATCTCACAGATGTAATCAACCATTTGATGGAGAACACATTTTAACCATTTTAGTATAATCTTCTCCAGGGACAATCTATAGAAATAAATCTTGGATATATTTTAGTAAATGTGCAAATTGTAGCACAGTACAGATTTACTGGCCTCTGAAAAGAACTCAACATGCAGCCATTATTATCTACAGATCTGGCAACCAAAGTGAGTACACCCTAAGGGAACTGTGTCCGAATTGTGAGTAGTTTGTTTGAGCACCAGTGTTACCCAGCACTGCTTTAATTCTCCTGGGTATGGAATTCACCAGAGCTGCACAGATTGTTGCTGGGATCCTCTTCCACTCCTCTATAATGACATCACGGAGCTGCTGGATGTTGGACACATGGCGCTTCTCCACCTTTCGCTTGAGGAGCCCCACAGGTGCTCAATAAGGTTCAGGTCTGGAGACATACATACATACCACTTCATCACCTTCAGCTTCCTCAGCAAGGCAGTGGTCATCTTGGCGGTGTGTTTGGGGTCGTTATGTTGGAAAACTGTGGTTCGGCCCAGTTTCTGAAGAAAGGGCATCATGTTCTGCTTCAGAATGTCACAGTACATGTTGGAATCCATGTTTCTCTCATTGAACTGCAGCTTCCCAGTACCAGCAGCACTCATGCATCCCCAGACCATGATGCTACCACCACCATGCTTGACTGTAGGCAAGACAAAATTTTCTTGGTGCTCCTCACCACTCCTCAAAACTTTATCATGGTTCCAGTAATTCATGCTCTTGGACAGGTTTTCTTTAGCAAAATGTTGGCAAGGTTTCTTGTAAGCAGCTTCAGAAGACGCTTCCATCTGGGACGACGGCCTGCAAACGGCAATGTTGCTGTGTGCTGCGTACGGTCTGAGCACTGATTAGTGGACATTCTGCTTCTGCAACCTCTAAAGCAATGCTGCCGCATTACTGCGTCTGTTTTTTGAAGCAGCTTCTGCACCTGACGCACAGCAAGAGGACTCGACTCCTCTGACGGACCCTTTTATCCGCTGTTATCACTGAGGGTGTACTCACTTTTGTTGCCAGTTATTTAGACAATAATGGCTGCATGTTGAGATTTTCAGAGGACAGTAAATCTGTACTGATCTACAAACTGCACATTTACTAAAATATATCCAAGTTTTGTTCTTTTTACTGAAATGGTCGCTGAGGGGTGTACTTACTTTTGTGAGATTCTGTATATTTTTTATATACAATACACGTTACGCGACATCTTTTGTGTTTTCCTTCCGCAGACCACGGGGCGGAGGTGGGCACGGATAACAAGCGACACGAAGACGACACCCAGCGGGACTCGGCGGTAATTGGAGGTGCGGTATAAATTGCCCCGATCTGCTTTATTATGCCGTTTGTACGAGTCACTCGGGTGTGTAATTAACGCAAGAGATCCAACGGGTTCCTCGTGTTCTATTTTTATCTGTTAGTGGATTCTATTTCTGAAAAGTGTAATGACTCTATTGATTATGTTTCGTTAGCGCGTGTGTACCGATAAAGCCAGGTGGTAATAAAACACCCTTTAGAAAGCATCAGGAGAGTCTCAGGTGCTACAATATTGCATTTTTTTTTAAATCATATTGAGCTCAATAGAGGAGAAGCTAGCAAAGGTACATAGGCTGATTAGCATCAAACTATTAGCTAATTCTTTTGGACATTAGCACAAAACTGTGCTTATTCTTTGATGAATCGAATTAGCCTAATAGCAAATGCACGCCAGTGTTGAACCTCAAAATTGAGTTCCCGGACACACTCGACTAATAAGCTCTTGTCTGGGTGCAGGCGTGGTCACAGCTGTGGTGTTCGTCACGCTGTGCCTCCTGGCTGTGATGGCACGCTTCCTATACCAACACCGGCAGCTCCAAAGGAGCACCAGCATCCAGGAGAAGGAGCACAGACGCAGCCTCGAAGCCGCCTACAGGACCGAGCTTCACCTGAACCAGTCGATAAGGGACAGTATGAAGGAGTACTACATTTAACGGACAATGAATGCCTTGTAGCCGCCGATCGTCCCCTCCTCTGCACGCCCCGCTGTGCGGACTTTACCTAGCGTGGACAAGATCCTACATGGAGCTTTCAGAGACTGTAGGGATCTTTGGATCTAGGTAGGTAGTAGCTAGTAGATACCCAGCCTGTTGGCCCCCGGAATAGCAGGTCTGGGTTGTGCTGTCTGGTGATGGTGTTATCAGGAGAGTCCCTGCATTTCTTGGACAATATTTCTTTGAGGAAAAAAATATATATATATGACGCAGTATCTGGTTATTTTTGGAGGACTTTCGGACTCTTCTCAACCCCAACATTTAACAAATGTCTGGACATATACGCTATATACTTCAAAAGTATGCTCAGAAATCCTAATTCTTCATTGCAATTCCTGTTTCTTTTTCCCTGAAAATAATCATGTAGAGCTAAATATTATCCACGAATGTAGGCAGAACATGTTTCCAGATGGGCGCCGAACACGAATGCGAGACTCTTGTCCTGGAGGTGACATCTAGAACCTTGCAGTCTGACAAACCTGTTTTTTTTTTGTTTGTTTTTTTTATAAGTGGGGATTAAAACCTTTTTACCAGTTAGTTTGGTAAAAATGTACATTTGAATATACGGTAATGTGAATCATGACGTCTGCGTTAAGAAAAAAACAACAACAAAAAAAACGTTACCATGTGAAATTTCATGCCATTTTTCTTTTGAAACTCGACATGACGTTTTTTCTCTCTAAATATAGTCAAAGTCTAGTCATTTGGAAACCTTCCAGCATGTGAAATGAATGGTCTTAAAAGTGTTAACTGTCTGACCAATTGGAAATTGACGTCCTTCGGGCAAACTCGACAAATAGAATCAAACGATACCAGCCTTTAAACTAGTCATCAACTCCGGTTTGATCTTTGTATTACCATTAATTCGTCTTGAAACAGTGTTTCAGTCAATTGATTCGTTTTTTTTTTTAGGTTTTTATTTGTTAAAAAAAAAAAACAACAAAAAAAACCACCAGTCTGAAACAATTGTACCGTAGTCTGAAGGTACTGCTGCGTTCAATCTGGCAACCGATTGACCGGCTTATGTTTTTTCACACGATCTCCACACATAAAAAAATATTCAAAATCATCTATGACCAACTCATTTATTTAGTGTTTATCCTTCTTTTTCTGCTTTTTTTTTTTCAATGAAAGTGTCCTTTAATATGTTCCTCCCTGTATTTTCTATCTAACCCAATATGGATTATTTTAGATGGCCTGTTTTTGTATAATTGTACAGCTACTGTAAATAAATATATGTTTAATAAAAAAAAAGAGATTTTTTTTTTTCCCAGAATTGTGCCAGTTGCCTGATGTCAGTGGGTCAATCTAAAAAAAAAAAAAAAAACGCAGCTCCAATGGTGTAGGAAATCCAAGTAAATCATTTGAGTACCTTTATATTAGAATGTTTATGTAAATTAGGAGACTGTCTTATGCACTTCAACTGTGCGATTTTAGCCATGATTTGTTCGTCTGAAACAAATTTCGGAAATCCTAAAAGATTCATATAATACCTCGGTCTTTACCTCTAAAATCTGCAGTCTTTGATCGCTGGTTTGTTCACCGACAGAGCAATAATGGAGTCGCGATCATTTTTACATCCACTGATGAAATTCTGGCTGAAAGTTTCAGACTCTTTCCTGCAGTGTGACGACTTCTACTGTATCACTAGATGACAAGATTAGCTAAGCGAGACAACTTCAAGCCACCTCGGGGAAAATGTCGAAACCGGTTGGGTGGATGAAGAAACTTTTATGGAGGGAAAAGGAGTGTTTGCATGACGTTGTATTATCGAGAACAAAATTACCGCTACCGTTTTTGTTTGCTGCTAGCTACCATTAAGAGAGACGCTTTTCTGGATAGATGACGTTTTCTACAGTTTGACATGAAGATCGTGTTAATACAGTTTGACAAGCAACAATCGCAAAAGACTACAAAAATCGCACAGTGTGATCCCGGTATTAGAAAAGTGCTTTGAAGCACTAGGAAATACAACTTGATACTGGTGTGCTAGGTCATAGACGGAGGATACTATCAGTCTAAAAACTGTTGGGTAAATGGAAGAAGTACATCTTGTTTGAAGGGCTTCAAGCTATACCCTGCTATCCAGACATCTAGGAAAAGTTCTTTCCACCACCTAGGAACCAGAACAGTCTTGAAGCATGTCTTCCTTGTACCCTAAGAGATGGATGACCAGTCAAACAAGGGCTTGAGGACTTTTAATCAGAAGGTCATTAGTTTACCACTTCTGGGCCCCTGCTAAAGGTCTTTGACCACTTAGATTCTCAGATGTATTACATTTACATTTGCGTCATTTAGCAGACGTCCTTATCCACAGCGACGTACAAAGGGCTTTGAGTCTCTAGTAATGAATAAATCTACACTGGTACACCAAATTACAAACTTAATATAAATATAACTCTTGAATTCTACAAAGCAAACTTTGAAAGTGCTAATTTGGGTGAGAATGTCAGTGAAGGCAATGTAGCAGTGAGGTGGTATGGGGTGATTTTGGAAATTTGGAACCCAAGTCATGTAGCCATATTGTGGATAATTTGCAGAAGTCAGATGTCCCCTCAGAGGCAGACCTACCACGAGTCCAGTCTTGAAATGACAGAGGAATTGAACAAGCACCCGAGTGGCCTGTGTAGATAGAAATGCACAAATCCATCCGATGTTTTAAAGGAGAGTCGTGATAGAAAGCTGGAAGAAATCCATGCAAATTTGACACCTGCTTAATAAATCGAAACGTTGAAAAAGGTCTATGCAACCCATTATGGAATATGGAGAGTGAGCGACATCATTTACCTAACCATGCAAATGTACTCGAGATGCTTCAGAATTGCTACGGTCCATTGCAAATATTTGACAAAAAATGATCCATCGACTGGGGAATATTTTACATGCAAATGCGATCCGATGAGGGATCACAAGCATCGCTGCACTCATTGAGACACTCAGATTTTGTAAATGGTAAATATGGTGCCTTCAAACATATCTAGGATTAAGCTCTTGACTACTGATTAGAAGTTTGGGATTTTGAAGCCCCACCAAGCTTCCACAGTAAATCCCTCGAGCAAGTGCCCTCAACCCGATATTTTCCTGGGATCCTGTTTCATGACTGATCCTGCGCTCTGATCTTAACTTCCTAACAAGCTGGGGTATGAGATATATACAGTATGAGGTCACATGATCACACGATTTAATGGTGGAACCTTAGTAGTTAAGACGTTGGACTTCTGATTGCGAATTAGTTCAAAGCTTAACATTACCAATCTGCATTTTTTGGGCTTTTGAGCAACCGTATCTGCTCCAGGGGCACTGGATTATTGCTGAATCTGTGCTCCGGTTCTGGCTTTCAAAACAAGCTAGGATATTTGAAGATATCTGTGACAAACCAAGGATTTCTTAACCAACATCCAACACACTCCATAAAGTGCACCCCTGACAGTTCTTCTACAGTAAATTGCAGTAATTCCAAACTGTACTCTAAAATTGCACTGAATTTTTAGAATTATTGTTCTAGGTCTGAAATTTTAAACAGGACTTCGTTTTCCGATTTCCATGTAACATTTCATCGATCGCTCATTAAAATGCTTATGATGGTTTTTTTTTACAATGTTGTAGTTATTTATTTTGCTAGTCCAAAATAAATAAATGAGACCAACACGCAACTGCCAACCAGCTTTCTGCTCTTTCGGCTCGGTTAGGGTCGTTTGCTAACAACATTTTTTTGTGTTTTTGATTTTGTGAATGAAGGTCTTAAATTTCATTCTTAAAAAGGTTTCAAAAAGTCTTACTTGACTTCGTGAAACCTACAGAAACCCTGTGCAAGCATTTCTTTTTCCCTCATAAGTGTTTTAGTGAAATTTGAGTGAATTCAATTTTTTAAATATGAGAGAATTGGTCAGGGGTGTAAAAACTTTAGCAATTCTATAGTGTGGTTGAACCTTGGATTTTCAAATATGCATTACAGCACTGCGAAATTCTTTTCTTCAAATGTCCTTGCCTGTTTCGGAAGCCAGATTCGGAGCGCAAATCGGGTTAGAGCAGATAGGGTTTCTCAAGAGCCCAAGAGTGGTAGATTGGTGGTGTTCGGATTTAAACTTCTATTTAGAAGTCCACCTACTGAGGATCCACCACCCCATCATGTGATGATGTGAACTTATAGATACACCATATATATACTCATATAACCCCAAAGCTTCTCCTCAGTAACCCAGAGCCGTAACCGCTGAGCCAAAGATTGTGAACAGCATCCGTCGGACCCATGTAAATCATTTTCATTTACCCGTTTATTGAAATCCTCTAATCGCTTACACCCGGTGTAATTAAACCCTGAGAACTCCAATCCCTGCACAATATTACACAGTTCACTGAGGCATTAAAACCCAAAAAGCCATTGCTTCCGATATCAGCCGTTTCTGTGCACTTTGTACTTCTCGACGTTCCGGCAAACACCAAATCACTTCCAGCCAAATATTATCGCTAACACCACTCGTACCTCCAGGACATCAACTCTCATTTCACATCGAGGCGAACAATAATAAAATCACCACAGCGCCGCGATCCCGATTTCTTTTCGTTTCTCCGCTTCAGAACCCTGAATTCTGCTAATTAGCTGACGAGCTGAGTCAGGTGTGTTGGGACGCTTGAACAGATGGCTTTCAATCATTCTGATTAGAGCGGTTTGTGGTAAAAATCATACACTTTGTTACTGGCAGCAGGTAGTGAACACGCAGCAGATTATGAGAATTAGTTTAAGAGGGTAATCAAGACAGGAAATAAAGATATACTTCAAGCATGGAGCCTGTACATTAAAAAATAAAATCATTTGCATGATTAGCTCAAAATGTAGCGCTTCCTGCTGGCCTTCTCTATCGAAGCTACTTCAATGATTATAGATGATTAGATCTAATTCGGTTTTTTTAAAAAAAGAAAAATGATTATGCATTTATTACCTAGGAAAATTAGCATAATTTACTTGGATTGCAATCTGTGAGTACTAGCGTAAAAAAAAAAAAAAAACATAGCATCTAGCAACCTTTGGACTTTTAAAGATCAATTGACAATGCTATTGTGCAGAAACAAAAAAAAAAAAGAAAAAGTGTGATTTCCTGGATTTTGCATACACAGGCCTTTCAAGGCCCATTACAAGCATATTAACATATCCCATCTTTCACAACTCGTGTGGGCTCCAGCGCACTGCTAAAAACCCTGGTACAAAAAAAAAGAGCAGCATTAGATGACTGGAGTCTGGAGACAAGATGGTGCAAGTCATCGCAATGGAGAATTTGCTATTTGCCGTCATTTGCACCCCGTTCTGTGTGGGCGCTCTCGTCCTAAACGTCGTCTTCGTCCTCTGCCTCTGGAGGCCGGCGGCAGGAGTGAGCGTTCGCCAACCTCTGTTCTTGTTGCTAGTCGCCTTGTTGGGAAACTCCGCGGTTCAGCAAGCGATCGCCCTGATTTCAGTAGCGCTGTGCTTTTCGGCGCCGCCAGACTGGCTACTTGTGGCCAACGTGGCGATCGTGTTCCAAACCTACTGCTCCAATTTCTCGTTGAATGCTTGGATCAGCATTGTTTACTACATGAAGATCGTTCCGCAGCACTGCGACGTCTTCGCGTGGATCAAGAAAAACATTAAAGCCATCGTTTACGCCGGTTTTCTGTTTGACCAGACTTTGCTCCTGGCTGCGTTGTCGATCGGAACGGCGTCGTATCTGACGCCGGAAACCCGTTCGAATGAGACCATATCGCTCGGAAAAACGGTCCTAAACAACAGTCTGTACGAAGCCGCGACTAGGATGTTTATGATGTACTTAATTTGCCCATCCTGTACATTAGCAATCTCTTGGGGCAGGACGTTTTTCTACCTTCGGAGACACATCCGGAGGATGGAACAGACTACCGGATTGTCCGGTCATCGTCAGCAGAAGAACCATATGCGAGTGACCGTCATGGGAATAGTCCAGACTGTTCTGTTCATCCCTACCAGCTTGTACGCCATGACCATGGCGGTGCTCTTCTCGACTCTTTACGAAACGCTGGATAGTGACAAACATATCACGATAACAATCATGTCCATTTCGAACTTGGCAAATATTTTCTGCTTGGGATTTTCTCAGAATGTTTTCCGAACCCGAGTGATCGCTTGGGTACGGAGGGTGAGACGGGCGTTCGGATTGGTTGAAAGTTAAAAACTTCCACGTTCCATAAATGTACATACTGTATTTATACACACTATATGGAAATCAGTGTGGGGACACCTAAAAGAGTTAGATAGGTATGTGCTTTTTGAGCATCCCATTCCAAATTTTGTGCTTATTTCTGGGGTTAATAAGCTCCACTCTTCTGGGAAGATTTTCCACTAGATTTTGTGGAGATTTGTGCTCGTTTATCCATGTTAGAAAAGTTTGGTCGTGATGTAGGTGAGGAGTCCTGGAGTGCACTCAGAGTTCACATTCACCAATCTTCAATAAATTTGAGTTTAGAACTTTATAGCAGGAGATCTTCCACTCCAACCAATAGAAACCATATCTTCTTGAAGCTGGATGGTGTTATGCTGGAACAGGTTTGGATCTAGTTTCAGGTTTTGAATCTTATATGTACAGACGTCAGGGACAGTTTGTACAAAAAAAATTCTTAAGTGAAGCTATTGGCAACCTACAGCAAATATTAAACAAAAGGAAAAGTTTTATAATTGGACATAAAGTTTACATTTACAAGTGTGCAGATGTGTATGTATATATATATATATTGACATGGCAATGGTACCGAGTGCACTGTGGTTGTACCACATCCAAAAAACGTGCCCATACAATTGTGTGCCTCCAACTTTGTGGGAAAAGTTTGGGAAAGGAACCACATATGGCTAGAAAATGTTCGTACAAATACTTTTCTCCCTTTATTTTGTATAACTGTAGAATTAGAGTTAAGTACAAAACTGGGGAATATTGGCGTTGGAGTCCGACATTTACTTTTCCATTTTATTTTTGTCTACAAAACAACGTCTATGGTTTAACATTGTATTTATTTATTTATTTTATAATTTTTTCACAAGACTGCCAATAACATGATGCAACCCTTAAGAAACATAATAAAAAGACAGGAATAGGATACAATATGATGCATTACATGTTTATTTGGCACTGCATGAAAAAATATGTGCTATATACTGTATAAATATATATATATATATATATATATGTTTGTTTTTTTTTTGTTTTTTTTTATCCCAGAAACTTTCTAGAAAAATGCATATTGAATAAGTGCATTGTACCTTATCTGCATAGAACACATTTGGCTGGACACAGGAAGAACTTTGGACCTTTTTTCCTTTTTATTTTTCTTTGGTTTTACTGTTTTTTTTTTTTCCTGCCAGTCAGCACAAAGACGGCAATGAAAAATGTTGCGGATAAACAAGTTTAAATGCTCGGAGACCAATAAAACTTCAGCGAATATTTCTACGAATGCCTTTTTTTTTTCCGGTCGATGAGATTTTCTTGTCAATTGCTTTTTTCTTTTCTTCTGACAATCGTATTAGTAATATACCGTTTTTACCACAGAAGTCATTTCCTCAGATCCTGACGTGAACCCGAGAGACGATCTGAAGCGAGGTAAATTGGTCAATTAGCATCTTCAGCAACACACACAGCTTGAAATGAATATGGAAGATACATATTTAAAAAAGAAAGAATTAAAAAAAAGCTTTTCGCAGATGTCATCCTGGGCAAAAGGTCATGCATCACGTTATTTGAACTACTTTTTCCTTTTTTTTTCGTCTCTGTTAACCAAATCAAGCTTTGGATGAACTACTTTTCGTGTCTTCTGGAGTGCATTTGCTCCTGCATCTGTCTTACACTCAGATCCATTTACTTCCCTGGACAAAGAAATGGACATTGATTTCGGAAGTAGCTACAGAACTTGCAGAGATCGAGTTCTACAATGCATCTTACAATGTGCTTATTTTGAATAAAAAAAAATAAAAATAAAAATAATAATACGGTTAGCTTTCACAGCGGTGTAATGGATCTGAGTTCTCTTTTGTCCGATTATAAGAGAATTGTGTTCGGTACAAAGAGATCCAAAAAGTCTGGAAACGCTGATGAGAAATGCTTCTGTTGTGAGGGAAACCATATGCTTTTTGAACATCGCATTCTACATTTGCTGTTTGAATAACCTCCACTCGTCTGGGAAGATGCATCCACCTGTAAAGTCAGGCACTGATGTACAGTAAGTGAGTCGAGGAGGATTAGCGGTCAGCGTTCACATCTGTCCCATTAGAGTGGAGGTCAGAGCTCTAAAGCGGATCTTCCACTCCAACCCATGTAAAGCAGATCTTCATGGATGTCATGCTGGAACAGGTTCGAGTCTCCTAGTTCAGGTGAAGAGGATATTTTATGGTAGCGCATCCAAAGATACAATTGTGTGCCTCTAACTTTGTACTACAATTTGGAGAAGAACATTTATATTATATACAGTAATCGAAAAAACGCGATAAACGGACGCCACCCCAAAAATGATATTTTATGTATACAGTACTGTATTAACCTTTTACTTCATTTTATTATTAATAATTATATTTTTATTAATAAATTTAATTATTTCAACCTAAAACTCCATAAAAACAAGTTTTTTGCTCTATCGTGATATCCCCGAGAGACCGGGAAAATCAAACTAATTAGTTAAGCGGCAAATGCAATTCCGTGATAAACCAGTGGGGGCGCGTGATTCAAACCTCGGTAAAGCCCGGGATTACTGTATTAGGGATGCTCATATCCATAAGTAGGGCGGATGTGATTCGCTTTTGGATGTATAACTGACGATACGATACCTTCAAGATAACATATGAAGCAGCTACGGATGTGACGCGATCGGATTTTTCGTTCGATGCAATGGAAAAAATATGACGCTCTGCAATTCAATATGGTGCAGATGGTTCACTTTTATATTTTTCGGTTGAGACAGACAGCAAATCAAAAAGAAAAATGCAAATAAAAGCAGATGTGTTTGTCCTGTTTTGTCTCGATTTAGTTACAGCTCTACCTCTGCCATGTTAATCTGTATTCTATGTGACTCTCAGGACACGCCTCGGTCTTTGCAGTGTTGCGATACGTTACATTTATATTCATTATTATATATTTTAGGGAATTCTTTCAGCCATGGTACATTCGAATGAATCCACAACTGTCTGACAGCTGTTTCAGTCGGAAAGCTGCTATGCCATTTCTTTTTTTAAATTCCTGACTTTCTGCCAAGCTTCTGATGCATTAAAGTCCTGTTAAGAGCACCGGCAGCGGCCAGGTTTCTCACTCCATTCTCTTTGACATCTTAGTTTGCTCTGCTCTCCAAAACAACAGCTTGGAGACTCAGTCCTGCTTTTCTTTTCTAATAAGGACTGGTACAGAGGAGACTCAAGGCTGAAGAGACTCTTTGCTTCTGCGCTGCATATCGGTGACACGGAAACAGAAACGGGTCATTTGCCTGAAACGGAACCACAGGTTTGTAAAATAAAATGCGGTGATCGTTCTCGCTCCACCCAGATGTACGATTTGCATATACGGGTCGCACGGAGTTCACGGAGCCCATTCATTCGACAAGGAGTTTTATTTGTATAGTGCTTTAACTCTGTCCCAAAATGTCCCAAAGCAGCTTTACAGAATTGTGAGTGAACATTTCAGCACCAGAAATTAGTCCCTATACTGTATGTAAGCCAGTGGCAGTGGAAACTACCTGAGACATAAAAAAAGCTTGAGAAGAATCAATCAAAAAGGAAACCCATCCTCGTTTGGGTGACACTAAAAGTCCATTCATTAGACATTGTCGTGGTTGTCAATTGTTCACTGATTGATATTCCAATGCAAATGTGATACTAAGCAATTGTAGCTGAAATGTTCATATGAACCACAGTCCATCTTCACGGTTCCCGAGTTCAACCCTTCAGAATAATTTCATGGATCATGTGGAGCCATCTTCAGCTGCAGCGAATGATTTCCAAATGAAGAGAACTCCAGCCAGTGGTAGGACATCAGGCTGAATCCAGGAAGAACAAAGGGATAGAATCACTATGAGATTATCTAAATATTCCTTCTCATTTAATAAGGGCACAACTGCTTAAACTTCACATAGTGTTTACCGTCACCTGGAAGCCATTTCCAAACATTTCCAAGCATTTCTTGAACACTGCCTCTAGTCTATGCACCAAAGTAGGTTATATCAAGATTTACTTTGACCGACCAAATACGTAATTGTCCAGATGTTACACGTTATTTTCACGTGAAAACCCTCTATTAGCATGAATAAAGAATGAGCTTTACACACTCTTGGCATCTGGATGGTTTTGTTTCTCCAAAAACCTCTTGCAAAACTTGCAAAACTTGGTGTTCGCTATTTGGAGATGTGTTTCTTGCGATCCAGTTCATCCCAAAACGGTTCAATAGGATTTAGGTGCAATGACTGGGTGGACTGTTTCATGTTTCCATGATAGATAACAATCCAGACGACCGTTTGCTTTAATAATAACGCTTACAGAGCTTGGACATACGCAGTCCAGACGAAATTGCATTGTGTTGAAGCATATTTAAATTTTTTTACCCATTCTTCATATATGTGGTTGTTTATAATAACAAAATGACTCAATGACTTCCATCCTCCTTCCCTTCTTGTCCTTTGACAGTCCAACAATGCCTGTATGAGCGTCAAAACATCTGCAACTTGATATTTATACTGTATTTAATAACCCCCTGTTTTCACACTGCCATTCTCTCGGGGAATAGCCTTCATCTGTTCGCAGTTATTACATACTCCACAGCACGTGAGCATGTATCGTCATGAACAGACATTACACTGACTAGAACTTCCATTTCTACCCCGGGGAACATAGTGTTGTGTTTGTTCACAATGGACGTTAAACTGGACTCAAGAGTTCACGTTTTATAATAATCGCAAATGATTACTGCAGATAATGTGGTAAATATATATGCTAGTTCCTAGCAGTATTACACAATGCACAAAGCCAGCTGCATGAAGATCCACATCCATAGGTTGGAGTAAAACATCTCCTGCTATAGATCTATAAAAACCTATTGAACACCTACATCAGCACCTGACTTTACTACACCCTTGTGTTAGTTCCTGTTTACCAATAAGCAGGTACGATATTATACTGCAATATATTCACAATTGTTTACTTGATCATTGGAAGATCGACTGAATCAGTCACTTTGATGATCTATAGATTTAATATATTTTCAAAACATTTTACCATATCCCTTCTTTACTTTAACAGGCTGCCATTAAGAAAAATAAATGCTAAACTTGTCTAAATAAATGATCTTTCTATCGCATTTTTGTTAGCAGCACACAATCACAACTGGTCAGTAAATGAAGAAGGGAACGGAAGACGTCTTGGCGTCTGGAAGATAGCATGAAGGTGAATACATTTTGACGGTTTTTTGTTTTTAGCTAGGAATTTGCAACTAGCCGGTATATCTCTTATTACCATAAAGATTTTATAGCATTTAATGAATTTAAAAATAAAAAAATGAAAATGACTTCAATTGAGCAACAATGGCTTCACATCTACAGCCACTGCTACCAGGTTTCTTGAGAGTTCTTTGTTTGATGAAGGGTCTCCAAAGGCCTCAGGTTTGAACTTTTGAGCTCTGTGAGGTGCTCGATTGATTCTAAGACGACGCTGGATTGACTATTCTCATAATAACCTCTCATTTATGCTCAAAAAACACTTTACCTGGGCTTTTATGTATATTATCTTGTTGACTGCAGTTTTTTATTTATTTTTTTCAAACAAATTGTTAAGGATTTTCTAAATTGCACCGGGTTAGTCCAATAGTAAGCGCCTATATAATTCCGTATCTGCACGCCACAATTAAGTACACACATGGACATCCGTAACAAAAAAAAAAGAAAAAAAAGGAAAAAAAGAAAAGAGAAAAAAAGTCCTTCATAAAAGAGCTCAGGGACTTTGTTTTGTTTTTATTGAGAAAAACAGCTATTTTTCTGAAGACTTACTGATTTTTCACAATGAACACGAACAATTGTACTAATGATGATGAGTTTTCTATTGGACTTGACAGCTCATTAAAAAAGTGTTAAAAAGGAAGAAAAAAGTTGGAGAGGGTTTTTTTTTTTCCTAATCGATTTCTTTCTCTTTTTTTTTTTACCAGCAGAATCTTGAGATCCATTTTGAATATTTCCCGACAAATAGTGGTGAGCCATTAGGGTCAGCAAGGCCTTTTTCTTTTGGCCTAAACACTATATAATTTTTTTCTTTTTCTTTTTTTTATGATTATGTATTAAATTGTTCCCGACATTCTATTTTCTTTATTTCATAACATTTTCTTTTGATTACGCTGCCTTCTGGAGTGTACGTTTGGTGTAGAGTTTCTATCCAATCACATTCCAGCGGTCATATTACCTGCTGCTAGGGCCAAAGCTAATGTAGAGTGCAATTCGTTAAGCTCTGGAGTCCGATTGAGGACATTTATAGGAACAAAAAAAAAAAAACTAAAATGTTCTAAACAATCTATGTTTATGGTCTTTTTTTTAATATTCTGTTTACGAACGGGAGAAAGAAAATAAATGTAGATGAAGTTACTTCGCTATCGCTTGGTATACCCATCTCAGGGTTCCTCGTAACGTGTCAGTCTTACTCTTCTGGTTTCTGGTCCCTATGTATTTCATAAGTCGAGGGCTACCTGTATATGAGGTTCTTCTTCTACATACACGACAAGAAGATTTTAATTAATACCAGATTATATCAGATTACATGGGAATTACTCGGATACATTAGTGAGGCTGGAGATCAGAAAAATCACAAGGTGTTCCAATAGAAAAGCTGTGTTTTTTGGTGGAAAAAAACACTTCTCACCTCACCTACATCAGTATCTGGCTAAAATCTCCACCAGCGCACTCCAAAATCCAGTGGACCATCTTCCCAGAAGAATGGAGGTTATCATAAGAGCAAATAAGGAATCATTGTGGAATGTGATGTTCCACGAAGCACATACTCATCTTACAGTGTGTGTGTTCAGGTGTCTCCAACCTTTTGTCCATATAGTATATACACAATATCAAAGGTTTCTCAAAATAGAAGTTAAAGCAGAATTGGGTTTCAGTCTTTCGTGGGTTGTGCACAGCATGAATTGAGAAAGAAGAAGTGTAAAACGATTCCTCTATTCATGCACTGCGTGTCACTTAAAGCCAAGGACAATGCTAGGGAATGTATATGATGTGCAGACGGTGGATGAAAGCTAAATATGGCTGCAGGTAAAGTTCTTCCTCGGTATTATACACAAGATTTTCTCAACAACGTCTACTTCTTCTGCTCCATTAAAACAGATTGTGTAGACCAAAGCATAGATCCTATATATAGTACATGGAACATAGACACTAACCAGTACTCCTTTCCAATACTCAGGCAAAGGAGATGAGATGATCAGCCTGAGATCATAGCAAAGTATTTGACCTTTTCTGGAGCTTGGGGACTTCATGAGCAAAAAAAACAATTTCCCGAATTTCTCTAATTTCTCAAAATTTAAAATTTGGAGCTTTCACTATGATTCTGCCCGTATTTGAATAATAACGCTAAATAACAAGGGCACCTTAGTTAACTGTAGCTTGTGATTAAAGGCAGGGATGTTTTAGCCGATACTTGCTCAGGACAGATTCTTAGTTTAAAGTTTGTCAGGAATCTTCCCTTTTAATAAGATGAAATTCCTTCTATTTCTGGAATTGTAATGTAATAATGGATGGCTCATTTATAAAAAATGTCCACTGTCATTCAATCAGCCTAAAATAAGTATTTTATAGTGTGACCATTGAGCTACAGGAAGATTGAATGCATCTAAAGAGCCTATTACCAAGTCTTTTATCCTCTCTCTGCTCCAAACTAGGTCAAAACTTATTGGAGATTTATTCTAGGTGACAGGAACCTACATGGCAACCTTTCCGTACTTCAACGACATGCGATTCTTTCTTTACTGCGGCTCATTGGAGCCGACTTTACCATTCAACGAGACAATGAGCCGAAGCGTAGAGTTATCGTAGCGCTAGCGCTGGAGTGTTATCTCTCATGGAACGGCCTGCCCAGTCACTGCACCCAAATCCCATTAAACTGCTCTGAGATGAACTGGATCACAAGAAAGGAACCTCCAACTAACAAAGAAGACATTTGGCAAGTTCTCCAAGAGGCGTGGCAAAATATTCCAACTGAATGTTTCGAGAAACGAACTGTCTTGATGCCGAGAACATCTGTGTAAATATGTTATTCATGCTAAGGGACTTTTCAATGAAACTAAAGTATAACATCTGCACATTTCTATATTTTCCTTGGTCAAAGTAAATCTTCAGACCATTTAATTGCATAGACTGTTGCATATAAACAAAAGAAGGCTTCTCAAAAACCATAGACTAGGTGTTTTCAAACTCTTTTCCGAGCACCATATGTGTAACCTTTAGGGGTTTATGAGGTTTTGTCTATAGAATTAAGTATTTTAAAATAGTTTTCTTGGGACTCGACCTACAAAAGAGTGGCCATTACTTTATTTCAAATATTGTCCTTAATAAACATGAAGCTTTACCCATGTTTTTGTTAAATTGGCAACCTGCTGTCCTGAGCCCTGTACACATTCACACGTGGCGAGCAGAATATATGCAATAACTAACCACTAGAGGCAGTGTTGCTAAGGTGCTTCTATTTTCTGTCCTCTTCCATTTTACCTCAATCTTTCTCAGTCTTTGTACAATTTATAATTACTTTTTTAATTAAAAGATTTCTTTTAAGGTATAAAACATTTTTATTTCCATTTTGAATTATCAATTTTTTCGTTATCTTGCTCCCATATTTTCCATCTTTTGGAAAATGTGAATTTTCTTCCTAAGCTCCATCTTTAACCCTCATAGACATTTTGAGGTGAAATTTTAACTAAACTGAATTAATCAAGTCAAGGTCTGTTGCTGTATATACTGTAAAGTACAGTACGTCGTTTATACATGTAATTTATAAATAATTGGGATACTGGGATCCACATCACAGCACATATAAACCTAAGACAATGTTAAACAAGTACGCTAGACCTTTTTGCATGTGCAGTATTCTAGAGTGAAATCATCCAGACTATTATGTCCGTCTTTCCAAAAACACCACAACGTTAGTTCTCGAAAAATTCACCCATGAGCTAGCCCATAGGCGAACATCGCATGCTTCTTAACTTGTAAGATACTTCTTAAATCAGGAAATCAGGAGCAAGCAGCGAGAGTGACCCTGTAGCAGCATGTGGTGAGAAGACCTGCTAGTTTCTTTAGTTGCTTATCAAACTGCTGAGGCAATGCTAACAGCAGAACAGATTGGAAATTAAATTTTTCCCCATTTCTCCTTCAGCTTCTGAGTCACTATGATAGCCTATATGGACAAAACTTTGGTTCATATCAGTCCTTCTTTGCTGTTCTAATAGCTTTCATGCTATTAATTTCATGCTACCACATCCACGAAACAATGCATTTGCATCTAGGTTTCTTCCTCAATTCAATTTGACCACAAAGTTGGATGCTCTTTTCTTTTCCTCATTTACACACTCAGGCTTCGTCTACACTTCGTCTACAAAAATGCTTTGCATCCACTCTTTCGTTTTCTATCGCTTGTCGAAAGTCGGTCACGTCTGAATACGCTCAAGAAAACGCAAGGCTCTTGGACCCGCGTCATTTCCAAATGCCGTCAATTTACTTTTCCGGCTCTTTGAAACATTGTGGCAAAAACCGCGACGCAAAAACAGCATTTTTTCGAATGTATTCAGTTTGGAGAGCGTTGTCAAAAAGCTACGTTTTCGTTTGTTGAAAATGCCGTTCCGGTGTGGACGGAAGGCCAAAACAAAGTAGAAAAATATCCGTTTTTGAGTGTAAAATATTTTAGTGTGAACATTGCTTCAGTTTTCGGCTTAGATCTCAACAAGTCTAGCGGTTATTTCAGCATTAATGACAGGTCATCATTTGAAAGGTAATCCCAGGAAAAAATGAGCTGTTTTGGAGATCTATCCCAAAAAAGCGCAACATTTGTGATCTTTACAGATCCAACACCAGCTTCTCAATGCCAGAGCCTTTAAACACTCAGAGGTCCAATGTCCAAACATTGAGGTGAGGAGGCTTCGGGTGCACTCACATTCATGCCCCAAAACTTTTCATTCATCTTGTATTGTACGAGGCGTTTTTTCGTGTTTGCTTGTTTAAAATCTACTGAGGAAAACAATCATCGTATTGTTTACCAAACCGTAATTTAAGTCCAACTGAGTGTGTTTCGAGTTCGAACCATTATTAACTGGCTTTGTGCCACATATTAAAACATAACATTTAGACCTGCAGCAGTCTGAAAATATACTTCATCAAGAGAAGAATCCTGGTTCGAAATTCCTCCTGGCAAAAAAACATTAATGCTATTCTGCAAAGAGATGATCAGACGGTTCAGTGCAGTCTTACGTTTGGCTGGGATCCTGTGCATCTTTTGGGTTCCAGAATGCCCATGACCATCCATGGTTTCATATGTCAGATTCATGATAATGCATTTTCCGGCAAATATTTGAAACGTTTACTGTAATGGTGTTTTTTCCTCGTCACTTGTTCTTTAGAGTACAGCGGAATTCTTTCTTTTTATATCCCAGCATTGTTAGGAAACAGAGGTTCACAGGGCAGGGTCGACCATGATACAGCCCCTTTGGAACACAGAAGGTTAAGGGGCTTGCTCAAGGGCCCAATAGTGGTAGCTCGGCGATACTGAGGCTTGAACCCCTGACCTTCCAATCAGTAAGCCAGAGCCATAACTACAGAGCTTCCCATAAGGATGTTCATCCTGTCTTACATATTATATATTGTAGCAGACAGAATTCCTTTGGGCTTTCAAGAATGTCGCAGAAGCCCAGTGGGTTTTGAGGAGCTCAAAATAAATGTATGTTTTAATTAACTTGCTTCTATTATTCCTGTGATTAGTCCAATAATAGTCTTGTCTGATTCTCAATTTTTGCTAAGATTAGAAAAGAGAGTAAGTGCAAGAATTTAAATCTTGAAATGACTAAACTGTAATTAATCATTTGCACACTTTTTTTTGGATCGTTCTTTAGATCATTGATGCTGAAAGGATCTTAGATTTAACTAACAGACCTTCGTACCAAGAGGGATTTTATGGAGCTGGTTTTGTGCAGAGGGGCTTTTCCATGCTAGAGCAGGTTTGGCTCTTGTACTTGTGTAAAGTGAAAGGAAAATGCCATGCTAGCGCATCCAAAGACGTCCTAAACGATTGGGTTCCTCCAACTTTTTCCTAACAGTTTGGAAAAGATGCACATGTCTGGAAACATCAGGCGTCCCAATACTTTGTGAATATAGTGATGCTATTCAACTAAAAATCTGCATTCTTGTCTTAATCTACCTTAAAATGATAACTACTGTTAGGTGTTTGAAGAGATGGTCTTCAAATGTAAGTCTTTTTTTCCCCCAGCTTCCTATTTCTCTGCTTTCAACCCATCTCAAGCTCTTGCGTTAGTGCCGATCTGCTGTTCCTCAAAATTGCGACGCACACAATGTCAGGAGGGTGATTTTCTTGTATGCCCTGGAAGGAGCGCTTATTATTTAGTTGTCAACTGTTTTTAGGACAATGTCTTAAAAAAGAAACTTTAATGAAGTGTTCCTGGAAAGCATGACTAACTTGGTGAGTTGCTAAAGATGCAGAAATGTATCATCTCCCAAAATGGACTCAACGGTTGACGTAGCTTCAGTATTTTGTACCCATCACTCCCTCGCACTCGAGTACTGACATCTGCAGCTCGTTTCTAACGCTTTAAAAAGCACTTTCCGGCATTCAGACTTTGCATGCCAACACGCCCTCCTTGTGCTATTGTGTTTAAAAAAAGATTGTTTTTAAGGTATATACCATGAAATCTTGGCAACCGGCAAAAGAAGAGCCTTTCAGTCATTCATGTTCATCCAGTTGTTTCTCAATAGTATTGGGTTAGCTCCTTGTTTCGCTAGCTAACATTCTGTATCTGTTCTCTTTACGTTGCTACATAAAAACAAACAAACATCTACCTGAAAACCACTAAGAAACATGGATCACTAAAACTTTGATAGTATATATCTGGGAAACAGACACTTCAGTGCTTCAGTCATCCATTGGTTATTGTTTTAACCTAAAGAAAACATATACAGAATGTTAGCTGAGCACTCTCGCTCACTGCTTTGGGTATTGTTGTGCATTTTAATAAAAATGACCAAACCGTTCGCATATCATCATATCGCATATTCTTGTGCCAAAATGCTCCACTAGGGGTCAGAACTGTGAAGACCGCAAGTACAAGATGACAAATTGGACTATTCGGAATTACCGGCAAAACCAAATTCACCGACTGCAACAGCAAAATGAAGAGGTCACGTTTATGCTAGCGGAGATAAGACACCGGCCAACTACTCAGGCAATTGCCAATTCAGGCGAGGTAAATGAACTCCTTGTTTGTTCGACACAATTACAAAATCTCTGCCAATGTTTGAGGATTTCTCCTGAAATGTTCTTAGTCCGTCACCCATAATACATCCAATTGCACCACAAACATAAAAAGAAAAGCAGTCTCAAGAGGAATTACTTGGAATTAGCCAAAAAGGCAGAATATGCCTGGCAGCAGTGAATGCAGCGGGTAAGGATGGAATCAACTGTTCTCACTGTATTTTAATGGGGTTTCCAATGAGCTCATGCATTTAAAGTAAATAGCTTCTGAGAGTGTACACGATGGTGTCAAAACGTTCTAAGTTTACACACTATTACCTTAAAAACAGTCCGCTTGCACAGCAATACGGCGCCTACAGAGTTCCTGCCACTGAAAACTGAAGTCATGTCAAACTTCTCTGTAGCAAATCTGCCCAGATTCACGTTTGCTCTAAGTTCTAACTCGCGGTCAATGATGAAAACGCAGACGTGGTAACGCACGTGGTCAGAATAGCACCACTTAGCACCATTAGTCTCCAACACGTCAGAGTTGGATTAAAAAAAACAGTCCAACGTAGGGCTCAACTGCAGGGCCCTTGAGCATTAACACTCATCTGCTCAGTTGTAAGTCGCAAATGCCATAAATGTGAATGTCAACATACACACAAAGGACACAACGCACATGACACACACATGACTTGCCAGCGTCAAGAGACAAGCTTCGATATGAACCATTGTTGGTTGTCCAACTTGCATTACAATGTTTGGAAATTTGTTTGTATTTGTTGTAAAAAACCATAGACAGCTACCAGACTAGAAATCCTACCAGTACCTAAAGGACCCTAAGTGTTTATTGGGAGGTGGTAGCTGAGCGGCTACTGATCGGAAGGTCAGGGGGCTCTCAAGCCCCACTCTTGGACCCTTGAGCAAAGAGAGGGTCCTTAACCCTCTGTTCTCCAGGGGCACTGTATCATGAAACCAGCTAAAATTGCTTGGATATGCAGAGAAAGAATTTGACTGTACTGCAATGCACCTGTGCAAAGTAAAAGAAAAAATCCCCCTCTTTTATATATTGGACGACACAACACAGACACTTTTAGGGGTCTATTGATTTTCTAAGAGATGTTGTCTGACCTTTCTCCTAGGCACTATGCTACTACATTCCAAACATCAGTGGCCCTTTTCCAAAATCCACTTCATTACTTATCCTAATGGTATTACCTCTGACTCATCTCACTGGTATAGAAATCGAAGCGACTCCATTATAGAGAACGGCTATCATTTAACCTATTTTATTGCTACCTGGGTTTTCAACCACACCTGTGCTCACAGAATCTCACAGAGGATGAGTGGTTCTGACACTCTGCGGAAGGCATGGGAATGTGTTCATTTCCATCCGGAGAGTACTTTGCTTTTTACCTTTCTAGGTGCATGTTGGTAGTAAAGTAGTATTCGACTGGATCTATTCTGACAGTATTTATTGCCAAACTGTGGACGAGTTTGGCAATAAAATATTGTTAGTGCAACGACATATTTGCTCTCAGGCAAAGACGTTTCTTTGGGCTCTCACGTGAATTTGCTCTCATCTGCTATGAGTGCACACACTCCAATTTACCCTTTTCACAAACGGGACTTTTTTTCTCTCTAAGAGGATGCATACACTTATTCAGGGTGCTCATGAACCTTTCAAGCACATGCTCTTGGACTGTCAGTGCAAAACAGTTGAAAGTCAACACATTTCAAATAGGTAGCAGAGTTAGTATATATAATAGACACATTAATTAATGACCAGACTGCTAGGCATAGTGTCTTTTGTCTCTTTTCAAAATATCTGGTTATGAATGAAAATGAAGACGTCACCTGAGATAAAGGCTTTTTGTAAGACTATATATTTGTCATTGATCTATGATCATGTCAATTGTGTAAAAACAAAACCCATCCTCAAAACAAAATTTTTTTTTTGTTTTACATACATTATACATCCTTCTTCTTCTTTCGGCTGCTCCCATTAGGGGTCACCCACAGAGGATCATCCGTCTCCATACTATGCAGTCCCTACATCTGCCCATTTTTTATTAGCCACCTACATGTCTTGCCTCACATCCATAAACCTCCTCCTTGGCCTTCCTCTTTTCCTTCTTCCTGGCAGCTCCATCCTCAGCATTTTTCTACCAATGTATCCCATGTCCCTTCTCTGCGCATGTCCAAACCATCTCAATTGCGCTTACATCACCTCATCTACAAAGCGTCCTACATGCGCAGTTTTGTTTCTAATCCTGTCCATCATCGTCACTTCCAATAAAAATCTCAGCATCTTCAGCTCTTCTACCTCCTGCTCCACCTCCTGTCTTTTACTCAATGCCACTGTCTCTAATCCATACAACATATCAGGTCTCACCACAGTCCTATAAACTTTTCCTTTCACTCTCACAGATACTCTTCTATCACAAATCACTCCTGCTATCACTTTTCTATACCCACTCCACCCTGCCTGCACTCTTTTCTTCACTTCTCTAACACACTCTCCATTACTCTGCACTGTTGGCCCCAGGTTTAAATCCTTCACCTTCTCCACCTCTTCTCTCTGCAACCGCACACATTCACACACATGTACTCTGTCTTTCTCCTACTGACTTTCATTCCCCTTCTCTCCAGCGTGTACCTCCACCTCTCCAGGCTCTTCTTAACTTGCTCCCTACTCTCACCACATCTGGGCAGAGAGTATGGCCAGCATTTTCCTGCCATTACCGGTCAGCTGTATGCAGTGACTCCACACGACAACAGTTTTTGTGCCCAATTGTTGATGTATGCACACAACCCCCCTCATTGAGTTTTATCAGACAGCAAGGAGACTCTTGCTGAGTGAGGGGGAATCAGCCAGACTGTCCTAATGGCTGAGTCAGGGATGCTGTCATGGAGCAAAGTTTTAGTGAAAATAAAAAACACAGCAGTTCCTCGTCTCCTGCTGGGTAGTCGGTTACAGTCTGGGGTAGCTCAGAATGTTGGTGAGGCTGCAGACATTAGGCAGCAAAATGGAAAGAATGGCCAGTTTAGCTTTTTTCAGGCCTCAATATAGCCTAGCATAAATACCAGGCAGGGTAACACACATGTTCACGCATTTGTTCACAGCTGGTGGAAATTTTGTGTAGTCTATTTAAGAAACACAAAAACACTGGCTAAAGCTTAGGGTCAAAACAAGGACCTTGAGGCTGTGAGCCACAAATCAAATTCACCTTACACAGGAATAATTGGAATGAGCACGTAATGGACCATGAGAAACTAATGAGCCTTCATAGTATCACAATTTAATCCAAAGTGAGTATGCATACTCCTTGTACGCTTAACATGTTCCAATGCTAGCAACAGTGCACATTTTTCTCTTTAGCATTTTTGCCATAGTTCTGTACATATTGTGTATAGTCTGGGTACACTTATATACTTGCCAGGTGGACTGCTAGAGCAAGAACTCTGAAAGAGTTTCAAGACAAGCTACTCTTCGGAGTCATTGTTTCCAAGTTGCCCACACTAGATGGGTTGCTGGCCTTGGTCCTGAATGCCAGTAATTGTCAGTCTACAGTCAGTGGTACCATTATCTGAGAACTTCTCTCACCAAAAGTGCCAGAACTTACTTAGTTTGTTCTCCTAGTGAGTTTTATAATAACCCTCTTCCCTCACAGTACAGAAGTTTCAGCTGTTTTTTCAGCTAAAATTGGCAACAAAATGTAAAAAAAAAAAAATTCTGCTGAAAAATACTACACAATGAGGTACTGCTGCTGTACGCAGTTTCACAGATTTGGAGAATAACATAAATGTTAACAAGGTTCTTGGGGAATAATAGTGCATAAGAGTGTGTGTAAATTAACGCGGGCTGTATTTTTTAAATAAGAATAAGTCGCAGGTATTATCTTACAACAATTCCAACAAAAACAAATAGTTACTCAGATGTCTACACACAGGCATTAAAATCCCTGTGGATTTGCACTTTGTGTGGGAATTCAGCGCTGATTCACTTTAATGCCTCGAGGCTATTTTATGTACAAATCAACCCAAAGGGGGGAATTATCACTTTAAAGAAATAGGATAGAGAAGATTCTAAAAGGATCAAGAAGGAACACTATTAGGGAAGGGTGGACGTTGGGGGATTTTTCTGGCAGTGAACTTTCTCATAAAATTATTATTGTATTATTATTATTATTATTATTATTATTAGTAGTAGTAGTAGTAGTATATTAAATATAGTTAAAGGTATTTTCAGATTCTTGTTTTTTCTTGTCCATTGACCGATCGAAAAAAGGTTTTTCTACTGGACCAAAGATAAAATTGTGTTTTTCCAAATGGTTAAAAATAATAGATTTTTGTAGATGCTGTTTCAGCTTTATTTTTTTCTTTGGTGTTTGGATTGCCTGGGAGTCTAATATTACTCTGGGCCCTTTTAACAATCCATTCTAAATCAACACTCATTGCAATTGCACGTTAGGTCCACATCATTTCATGGGACTGCCCCACTGATTTATTACCCAGCACATCCACTTAGTCCGGCGTACCTGCTGACTTACGGAGCGCCAATATTGCGATTTGAATAAGAGCAGTATGCGAGTGGAAGATTGCATTGGAAATTGTTTTTTTAAATCCCACAGCGCAGTATGAATCAGATTATCAGCATATGAACAGGACAATGCCCCTATTTACCAATTGTGAAAAAATATGAATAACGTCCCTAGAGACACAACATTCAAGCGGAGCATTATTCACTTTGATGACATTCTTATTTATGCTTCTTGCATTTGGCCACATGCTGGAAAATTAGTGGAATGGTATGAAAAACTGCAATATCACTTTTCCGGCTCAATAATAAGCTCCTAGTCTATGCATGCACTGTATAAGTAGGAGCACGTAAAACCCTTCCTGATTGGCTAGGACTGTTATCTGTACCACAGCCTTCATGTTCACACATTGCTCTTGATTTGAACAAGGCAAGATGGTTAAATGGTAAAAACTCTGGGTTGTTGATCAGAAGGTCATAGATTCAAATCTCACCACTTTCAAGCTGCCACTGTTAGACCTTTGAGGTTCTAGAGCTGTTAATCCAGATGCCAAGAGTGTATATATAATATATTGTGTATTCACTTGTAGTAGTGCAACTGCCATTTATGTTTGGTGTGGGTTTTTTCCCTTTGCGTGTGGAGCTAAGTTAGCTTTTAAAAACAGTTGTTGTGTTGTGTTTCTAGAACTCATAGGGAACCCCATAATCCAATCAAACCCACTCCACCTCACCAAATCAGTCCCCTGCCTTTACTCGCGCTGTCCGACCGAACCATAGACTGGGTCGTCATGTAGTTTTATATTGATCGTTAGTGATCATTACTTCTGTGGTGACAAATTGACCCAAAACACACTCCGATGGCTTTACAAAAAGGCTGCACAAAACATTTTCATTTTATTCTGGTCTGCAATGTGTTTTTTTTGAAGAATCAAAATTTAAAAAAGCTCACTTTCCTTATGTTTTAATTTCCCACACTTTTTAAGCTGCAGTTTTTTTCAATTAATTAGGCTCCCACTGATTCTACATTATAATGAGCTCCATTTTCATTATACGTCATTACAATGTCCATTTGCCAAGATTAAAGTTTATATATAGATTAAAGGATATATATAAATATATATACACACACACACACACACACACACACACACACACACACACACACACACACACACACAATTATATGCATGTTATATAACTATTCTACATTGATTAAACTCATGCAAAAATTCAGGGGACGCTGGTCTAGAGGACTGCCCATGGGCTGTCTAAGGATAGACAATAGGAGCTGCCAATAACAAATGTTGAGGCTAACCTAATTGTCCTAATCAAATTTCTTCGAATCAGTCTCACATGAATGTTATTTTCCTTTTCCACATACTCAAGACAAGCAATGTCATCATGCTGAGTTGTTTGTAGGTTTGTTTTTTAGCCTGCCCTTAGACCTGCCTTCCCATCATTATCTATAAGAATTTTGCATTACTGGTAACGAATCGGAGAGTCAAAAAAAAAAAACGTGCCCATGAGAAACTCAACACATTTCAGCCCACTTGACCGCTTGCTGCAAATTAATACTGACACTAATATACTGCCTCCAAGACTTAAGTGATTATGCAAATGTATGAGAAAGATAAACAGAATAAATAAAGTAAGACATCGGCTATTCGGGCTCCGCGGAGAGAAGTCGATGCGCAAGAAGCAGGGACAGAAATGTTAATGTCGAATGACTCATTATCGGTCTTCCGAGAAGCAACCCCCAGACGTCTTTATACCGGCTCTGTTTTTTTTTCCCCACTCGATATTAACTATAACAGATTCCATTATAAGAGAATGGAGAAAATGACATTTTTGTTACTCATTTAAAAGGAAAAAAAAAAGAATCTTCGCAAGTTTCAAGATTGTTCGAGTTCTTTGATAAGGAAAAGGAAACAAGAAAATGAGAAACTCACTCTGTCTTTGTTGGCATTCATTAAAGGAAATTGTCAGGAGGAAGTTTTCTAATTGTCTCAGTGCAGCAGTAATATCCTATTGCCGGCATCCAAAGTGCCTAAACTTTCCACAGTCTCTCAAGCTTATGTTGTTGTTTTCTACATTTACACTTGACTAATTTCTACACATTTATATTAAAAAACAAATATTCCAGAAATAAATATTCACATTTTCCACTTCTATAAAAATTCAGTTTTTTTAAACTGGCGAACTAAAAACTCATAGCCATATCAATATGTTAATATATGGAACATCTGAAGCGTATCAGACATGAATAATATTAAACAAAAGGACCTTTTCACAAGCTGGATAAAAAAAACGAAAATCTTAATACGAGTAGATCCTAATATCTGTCCATCAATTCCAATCCAATCAATCAGACAATAAATTCATCCATCCATTCATTCAACAAACCCAATACAACCAATCATTTCCAATCCAAATCAACCCCCAACCAATTTATTTATCCATCCAGCCATCCATTTTTCAATCCAGCCATCCATTAATCCCAATCCAAACAATCCATCGTTTTCAATCTAATCCATCCATTCATCCATCCAGACAGTCAGACAGTCATCAATCCAGGTATCCATTAATACCAATCCAATCAATCCATCATTTTCAAACTAATCTATCCATCCCCAACTAATCCATCCATCCATCCATCCTTTTCCAATCCAATCATTCATTTTCAATGCAAAGAATTCCCAACCAATTCATTCATTCATTCAGCTATCAATCCTTTAATCCACCAATCTAGTCAATACCAATCCAAACAATCAATAATTTCCAATCTAATCTATCTATCCAGCCGGTCATCAATCCATCAATCAATCAATCAATCCATCCATCCATCCATCCGTCCGTCCACCAATCCCGCCATCCATCAATCCCAATTCAATCAATCCATCCCCAATTAATTAATCCCCCCAATCCATTACTTCCAATCTAATCCACCCATCCGCAACCATTTCATTCATCCATTCATATCAATTCCAAACCAAATCAATCCATTAATCCCCAAAATATTAATCAATCCACCCACAACCAAATTATCCCTCCATCCATCCCAATCAATTCCAATCCACCCCCCAAAAATTCACTCATCCATCCATATCCATCAATCCCAATCCCAATCCAATTAATCTTTTAATCAGAGTTCAATCAATTCATTCATCTTCAATTTATCTATCCACATAAGTGAATAAATTAATCAATCAATCAATCATTCAGTGAAATAATAACCTAAGCTTTTCTGGGAAGATGTTCCACTGGTTTTCTGGAAGATTTCGGCTCATTCAGCCCACAAGCGCATTACTAAAGTCAGGTAATTTAATTACAAGTAAGCAGCCAGGAATCACTAATACGTGGAAATGATCAATAAAGCTACGACATACACACATATATAAATATTGTTCATTTATCTGTGATTAAAAATGTAAATCAAGAGACAGACTTCGCATTGTACTGGGAAAAGCACAACACAATAAAAGCATAATAATTAAGCTCAGGTGGTGCAAGCAGCTGCTGGCATGTGGGTGTAAATATTTATGCTTGCAGCATTAGATCGGTAATTTCTACTTTGTGCTGTGTTAAAGGTAACTATCATTAAAGGCGACTCTGTAATTCTAAAGATATGCTCAAACTAATCGTCATGGACGGTTTAAATAAGCAAACGTGAATGGAATGGCGAATGGTAAAGGTCATGACACGGGGAAACAATGATCTGAGCGAAACAAAAATACAGCCATCAGAACGAGCATTATTTGGGAAAAATAGTGCCGTGTGTGTGTGGACTATTAGTGAGGTGTTAATTAAATATGACATTGAACATGCTGGTGTGTGTGGATATTGTAGTCCAGGAATTCTGTGCACAAAGCCAGCTCCATGAAGATCTGCTTTACATGTTTTGGATAAGATCTCCTGCTATAAAGCTCTGACCTCAACCCAAGCCTCCCCACCTCACCTACATCAGTACCTGACATTTACTTGTAGCTGAATGAGCACAAAATCTCCCCAAACATCTACTGGAAACATCTTCCCAGAATAGTGGAGCTCATTATTACAGCGAAAAGGAATTAAATGTGGAATGGAATGTCCAAAAAGCACATACCAAACTTATGGCTAGGCATCCACAAACGTCTTTGTTCCACCATGGCTATCTTTAGTCCAGCTATTGTTTAGAATTTCTCATCCAGTTAATCATATCCAGAGGTGGAAATGTTACTTTTGTAATTTTACTTTTACTTAAACTTTTAGCCTTCAGGGCCACGTGGCCGATATTCCATTGTTCTCAGGTGGTAATGTTTAACAGAAGGGAGAAGAGTAACTGTGACTGATCATGACCATGACCTTCATCATTCTAAAGGTCTAAGCCTCAAGATCATGTTTTTTCTATGAAAAACGTATAACGAATGTATTTGCTGAATGTGTGTAAGCGGTACACACAAACAACATGCATAAAAAGATGCAATACACAATTATTGTAATAACGAGTCACAAATTCATCCACTGCTCCAAATCCTGGTTTATTAAAAAAAAAAATAAGGCTCTCTACTGAACAACATGTCGTAAAGCATTTTTGCTCCAACCAAACAATAGTGCTGTAATTTAGATGGGGTTTTTTTTGGTTTACGTCACAGTACTTCGTTTGGTGTCTTGTTTGTATGTGTTTCAGAATAACTTTTGCGTAAAAAAAAAAACGACATTTTAGTGGTTACATATTTTTTTTTTTTTTTTAAATGGCGTTTAGAATATAGTGTTACAAAACAAATGGGATCACGCAGTAAAAAAAAAAGGAAAAGAAAGGCGGAATCTTGGGCCTGAACATTCACTCTAAGTTTGTTTCATTTAAAGTTTGTAAATCATATCCATTAAAATAAAAATTATTCATGGGGGAAAAAATAAAAAATCACGGGCCAGAAACTACTGCGCTGATGATTGATGTGTGGAGAACAAACCGCCAAATTCACTAAAAGCTAAGATGGAGTCGAACTTGGAACGTTTCGATGCCGTCTAATCGAAAGCAGTCAATCGATTTCGCTCATTATCATAAATGACATCGTTACAGGAGAATTTCAGTTTTTTGCTGCAGAAGTGCATAACTGACATTAGACTCAAGTCATGAACTGTGGTGTTTTGATTGCATTTTAATTTGTAAAGATAAAACCAATTCAATTAAATACGATCTTTTTGAGATTTGTCTTTTTTAAACTACACTAGAATCTCCCACCCCATAATCCGCTGTTAAATAAATAAACGAGTAAAATATTTTAGTACTTTTTCCACCTCTGATCTTATCTATGGTAGCTAGTTTAACAATGCTACGAGTAATATTAACCAGCTAATAACTAGCCCGTAACACCATGCTAGTAATTTATCAGAAATCTTTTTATAATATAAAGACTTTATAATATGTACATTTTAACTGGAGGTCTAATATAAATAAGGTATGCTGTACTTATTTATTTATTTATTTATTTTTAACAGTATACATGGTGTTCCTGGACTTTAAGGACCTCGACTGAAAAAGCTAATTAAAGTTAGACCAAGTGCACTTCCCTGCATGAAAGATTAAACACTGGAGATACAAGCCATTCATCTTTTGATAGCAGAGCCCCAGGAAAATGGAAAACGATTTTTTTTTTCCAAGAGTGTATACCTTTTTAAATAGAGGCGAACACTGTATTTGTCCTAAGAATTCTATTTGAGTTGTTTTTTTCCATTTGCATTTTAGCAGGCACTTTTATCCAAAACGAACTTATGTATACTTTTGTCATTGATAAATGTGAGCAGTTGAGGGCCTTGTTCAAGGGTCCAACATTGCTACCACCAAATTACGCTTTCCCATAAGAACTCCAAGAACCCCATAAGAACCCTGAAAGTATTCTGTGGTATCTGGTGCCAAGATGTTCGCAGCAGATCCTTTCAGTAGCAAGGAGGATCTTCGATTGACTGTCCAGGACATCCTGCAGGTGCTTGATCAGTTGGAGATCTGGGGAATTTGGAAGCACCATCTTGTTCCAGAACAATGCTTTGGTGTCTCAGAGAGCATTAAAAGTTTTACTTCAATGGTTTTGTGCTACAACTGCTATGAACAGTTTTGCAGTCAAGTGTCCATCAGTGAACCGTTGAGAATTTCAGCAATGATGGAACTATAATGAATGGATCTCTGGTTGTCACTCAGATGATGATGGGTTCTCTTTTGAATCGGATTCTTTGCAAGGTTACTCTCAGGGAATCTTTTTGTGTGGCTTGAATACCGATTATACGGTTCGTAATCCTAAAATATAGGAAGGAATCCACTATGAATATTCTATAATTTTTTTGTGGAACATAAACCACAGTGCAATCGTGTACAATCGAGACTCCGGTGATAAGCTTAGAGCATAATTCTGGACTTATTGAGTTCTTATCAGGCTGAGCTTTTCATTTATCTTCCTTAATACTTCAGACCCATTTAATTGCACATTTTCTGGAGGGATTTTTGTCTGTTGGAAAATAATTACGTTGCTACTGTTCAAATGTTGTTCCTTGGTAGACTTTTTTTTCCCTGCCATCATTTCCATCATTACATCTTGTTTCGGGGAGAAACGAAAAACCCAAGTCCCAGATCTATTCTTCTTCCAGTTGACCCTGATTTACATGACAGCTGGTGCTGGATTGCTTCTCACTTGGGAGATGATTTCAGGCTCTGCCTTGTCAAAAAGAAACTTTTTTTAATGCAGTTTAAAAAAAAAAAAAAAGAACATTGTTAATGTGGCTGCTGACTGCATAAAAAACAGGACTGAGCAGTTCAGCGGACATGATGTTTACGTCGACAACTTGTAAGTAACAAGTTGCTGGCAACATTAATAGAGGTTTAATACTCAGGGCATTGCTTTTTTTTTCTGCAAATTGTGCTCAAATGGACTCAAAATCGCGACAGCCGTCACTGCAACCTGCAGCTGGTCAGAAGGAGCGAGTCAAGTTGTACTTTAACTTTATGCAACTTTGCAGTTTTTACAGTAATAATAGCAGCCGGGAAAGCATCGCTAATCGTATTGACAAGCATGAGGTGAACATTCGGTTAAACATGTTCCTGAGGTACCAGTGCCCGGCGTTCTGCCCGATTCATCCACACGCCCTTTCGCTGGATGGAGTTCTCATGTGTTGTGACACACTTTTTTTTGAGCACCTCAAGAACTTTGAGAAAGGATTTAAACTGTATTTATTTATTGACAGTCTACTAAAGTGGCTCAGGAACACATGTTGCACGAACAGTTCTTCAGTTAAGTGTCCATCACTAAACAGAGCACCTATACATTTACAACATTTGGCAGATGCGATTTTCCAGAGCGACTAACATCTGAGCAGTTGAGGGTTAAGGGGCCTTGCTCAAGGGCCCAGCAGTGCTGGGATTGAAAGTTGTGACCTTCTGATTAAAAGTCCAATGTCTTAACCAATAACCACTGACCTACCACCTTTTAACAATAGTGGACCTGTTATGAATTTACATTTGGTGATGAGAATGGGTTAAGTCTGGTTCCTCTCAAGGTTTCTTTTCATGCCCTCCCTCTATCTGCCCCAGTCGCCACTGGCTCACTCATTGGGGATAAACATACAATTATAAGGAACAAACTTCTAGGCACTAAACTTCTAAATTCTTTTAGCCTTTATCTCCGTAAAGCTGCTTTGCGCTATACATTGAAAAACGAATTGGATTGAAACTCCACCAAGGGTTTTTGGATAATTTTGGACTGATCTCAGTAATGCACTTGTGAATGATCACTTGGCTTCACAAGGCTACACACACACACACACAAGTATTTATTTCAATGGAATCAACTGGCAACATTGAGAAAATGCTTTAAATTGGCATATCCATTCACAAAAATGAGAAAAGTTAGTAGGATTTAGTATAGTTACCTATAGAGCACGAGTGAACAGTACCCGACCACCCAATGACAAACTTTACCCTAATAACCAGTAGTACTGCCATCTACGGGCGACTTCATAGTACATTGACAGGTAGTGACAAAGGTAAGATGACGAATCACATGGTTTTAATCCCAGATTACTCATACCTTTGCTCTTATTGGCTCTTGTTTCCAAACCGTAGATTCTTCTTTCTGATTTCTAGCTTTTCATGCAAACCATTGATTCGCCTTTATTTAATCTGCTTCTAGTATTTATTTGATTTGCTCGATACTACTCTGGTTTCCAGCATTGTTTCTCAGGTTGGCAGCCAAAGTCACATGGATGCATTCCAAGAGTTCTAAACAGACAAATTTGCAGCGAATGAAAAATGTATCTTATTAGCCCTGGAGTCCAACTTTTCCTTTTTCTTTCAACTTTATCAAGCTTTTATTGCCTTTTCCACAATAAACAGTAGAGTCTGTGGGTAGAGGGGGTGTTTCATCAGCCACAATGCTGGTCACTTTGTTGTTCAAAAAGAAGAAAGAAAGAAAGACCCAAAGAACCTTCTGTCCTGTTCTCACTATGCACTGTAGGGCAGTGGTGGGCAGTAAGAAAGTAAATGTAATTCATTACTGTACTTAAGAAGCTTTTTCACGTATCTGTACTTTACTAAAGTATTTCCATTTGGGGAGACTTTTACTTGACTACATTTCAGAATGTCAAATATCTTACTTTTTACTACATTTTGTGAAATCAGTCGTTCCTTTTGATTTGAGTTGCTAAAAATTTAACTGGTCAAACATGCAGCAAGGCACCAATGAGGTTCGAGCGCTCGCTCTGTTTTGAACTTGTTTTGATCGGCGCTTGGTGTATTTTCAGATCAACATACAGTTCAGCATCAGTTCAACAGCAAGCGGAACATTGAGAAAGGAATAAATGATGAAGAAACTCCTGATTCGAATTCGCCACAACACACGTGGGATTATTTTGCACGATTGCTGCTTTCCTTTCTTTGCTATTTACATTTAATGCATTTGGTGGACACAGATTCGAACCCGTGAATTTTCTATCCAAAGTCCAATGCCTTAACCACTGAACTACCACCTCCCTAGAGAGCTGGTGTTGAGAGACAGGGTGAGGTTCTTCCACCATGTCTACAGAAGAACCTTGTGTTGTACTCAATCGGTTCCTCAACACCAGCTCTATAAAAAAAAAAAAATGCATTCCTAGAAAGTCACAATTAAAAAAGATTATTCATGCAAAGCACGAGCGCCTGCTGAGAAATTTGGGTATTTCCCAACTGTATTCTTTAACTAAAATACACCTACTGTGTGAGTAATAGAAAAGCAACTTTTGGACACTTTCACGACTATATACATCCTTTAAACTAAGATATATATAAAATAAAAAAAAAACGGGAAAATTAGATTCAGCAGTTTGTGCGTCCGCTATAACCTGTGGTCATCCCCCTCAAAAAAAAGTCAACTGTATCATTATCTCTGCTTGTTACTGGGCTGCTTTCAGCTGGAGGCATCCCTCGAGCTCAATAACACGTTACAGCCAGCACTTCCCAATATATCTGTCACTGATTACTTTGATTCATCTTATCTCAGCTGAATATCTTAATCCAATTACATGTGTGTCAGCGGCCACTTAAGGGAGGAAAACAGCAGGTAATTAACTTTGGATGAGGTTCAAGGGGAGGATGCAGAGCAAACACTAGATTCCTGCCATTAACTGCCCCTTTGTTGTCTTTGGTTTGCTCATCATCTTAGCAAGCAAGATATGCACAAAGGATTGTGGACACCTGGCCATAGAATTTTTTAACATCCCATTTCACATATAGTCTTCATTTACTGTTAGAAAAACCTCTTCTATGAAGATGTAGATTTTTGTGCTCCGGTACCATGGACAGCGATCCAATTCATCCTTTAAGGTGTCCATCAGGTTTGAATGCTGTCGACCTTATCTTCATGACGTTTATTGTCATGCTGGGACAGGGTTGGGTCTTCTAGTTCAAGTAAAGGAAAAGTCATTCTCTACAATCCAACTTTTTGGAAATGAACCACATACGCTTGGGAAAGTCATGTGTCCCTTTAGTGTAGATAAAACAGTGTTCAAAACAAAACAAAAAAAAAGGATATACATACATTTTTAGCAGGAGACTGATTCCTCCTGATATCTATTGTTTGGAAAGGGAATCGGCTTATTCGCCTGTCACGCACTGGTAATCAGACGGATGCTCTAAATGCTAATATCAGCTCAGACCGTGTTCTCTAATAACATCATCTGCAGCGTGGATTAATTTTCGTTATTTATTAGATTAAAGACTACTATAAAAAAACTATTCTGCTGCCATTTGGCACTCAACGATACATTATTCATAGAAGTGTATAAACTGACTGTAAATTATCACACCCGGCACTTAATATTAACTCGATTCATACCGTCTATGCATTATGCATTACGGGCTCTAAAGCCGTGCAGACGCAAGCAGAACTCGGTAGGACAATGTCCTCGTACTTCTAATTCGTTTGAGATGCTCGGTTGGCCGAAATTATTCCAGTTGTTTCTCGGCTCAGAAATGAACACATCTGGACAATTCCCCCTGAAAAGGATTGGGATTTGTGGCAGCTAACTGTCCATTATCCATTCTAAAATTTTGTTTTATTATTTATTTGCATTTGCATATTATTTATTTGCATTTATGCCATTTATCCAGAGCGACTTAACATTTCTCTCATTCATACAATCATGTAGTTGAGGGTTTAAGGCCTTGCTCAAGGACCCAGGAGTGGCCGATAAGCAGTGGTGGGATTTGAGCTCACGACCTTCTGATCAGAAGTCCATCATCTCTACCCACTGAGCTCTTCCTTCCTCTTATTCCTTTACAATTACACACCATCACCTGGCATCACATGGTATCACATGGTATCACATGGTATTACTGTTTCCATCTCCAAATGTCCAATTTCAGTCTTTGCCCAATGGATCCAAAGAATCCAACGAAACCTACAGTATGTGATTTTCTGAGCACAGGTGCCTCAAGGTTTTTGTGTTTTGTGCGTTCCTTTGTAAGATGCTTTTCTGCTCACCGTGCTTGTAAAACGTGTTTTTTTGCATTACTGTAACCTCTCTGGTCACATGCTCTGGTCTCCATGCTCACATGCTTTTCCCATTCTCATGTTTGAATATCTGGTTTCCCACCACCCAATCAGTTAATTTAATAATTGCATGAGTGAGCAGGTGGACAAGTCTTCAAAATAAAGTAGTGTATATAGATCTTTATATACACTATACAGACAAATGTTCGTAGACACCTGACTAAGATTGGTGTCATTTTTAAACACAGCATTCCACATTAAGTGCCCATTTGCCCTTACAATATAAGAGCTCAACTCTTCTGGGAAGATGTTAATGACTAAAGGGTTGTGAGTCAGAGCTCTATAGCAGGAGACCTTCCACTCCAACCCATGGAACACAGGAGCATTGTCATTCTGGAGCAGGTTTGGGTCTCCTAGTTCTCCTATGCTCCCACATCATGTGCCTCCGATGTTTGTGGTAACAGTTTAAGAGGGAACCACATGTGGTTGGAAAGATCTTGTGTCCCAATGCATTTGTCCATATATTGTATTTTTAACTTATACAAAAAAAATACAAGGACTCGAAATGTGAGTTGCAATAGATTTACATTAAGAACAAAGGGCATTTAGGTACATGGGGGAAAAAAAAGGTCCTCATTCACATTTAGAGAACGCAAGATCTCATTTAGGAAAATGGCGAAGCTCTCATTTTATCCATCTCATAAACTATTCAAAATGGCAAGGATGAGGCGCTTTTCCCTAATAATGGTCAATGCCATAGCACCGCGCCGCCCATCAACACACTGACCTCTGCTGCTGCGCGTAATACTGCCGCCGTAAACATATCGCATTGACCGATTACCTCGGAACGGCGTAGTACGGCTGGAGCGGAACCGTCCTCTAAATTTAGGTGCATTGATCAGGACATCCACTGTGCTCAATAAATGAATTACCTTGGGAGAGATGGCAGCAAATGGCTTTGTGTCTAATGCATATACTCGTGTTCGCTCTGGTAGCTGGAGACAACAGCGGCGAGGCGAGTGGTGAGGGGTTGGGGGGGTTATTTGGGATGTAGTAGATCATGGGCAGGGTGCTTGAGGAGGGAAGGGGGAGGGGAAGTGGTGGTATCGAGGAGCGTGAATTGATTTCCTCGCATATTAGAAAATTGTTATTGCAAAGATGTTAGCAAGTGAATGGAGAAGTGACAGACATTTTTCATCCATTACCTTGAGCAATACGCCGGTTCAATATGAGGCAGGGAACCCAATTATTTTCTTCATACTCCATCAGCCATCGAGTCCGAGCAGCATTAGACAGATCTGCCACAGATTTCTTCGAGGAGAATTTAGGAAAAAATGGTTGATTGTTACATTTGCACAAAAAACCCTGTGAACAAAGAAAAAGAAAAAAAAGATATGTTACAAGATACCATTGTTTGTCATATACGTCATACACTATGGATAACATCTTTGGACACATGACCATAATATTAGTCCTTTTTTGAACATCTCATACCACATTTACTCCCCGTTTGCTTTAATAATAACCTCGAATCTTTTGGGAAGGTGTTTCACTAGAATTTGAAGTGTTCCTGTGGAGATTTATTGAAATTCATTATGCACAAGGGCTTTAGTAGAGGCAAGTAATGATGAAGGTGAGGAGGCCTGGGGTGCAGTCATTGTTCCCATTCATCCAGTTCAATAGGTTTGGAGCTCTAGAGTGGGAGATCATCGCAACAGGTTTGGATTTCGGGGAAAATTTCATGCTACATCATCCAATAAACATCCTGTACGAGTGTGGGTCTCCAACTTGGGGGTAAAGGTTTGGTAAAGGAGCAAATATGGCTGAAAATGTCAGGTGTCCCAAAATGTTTTCCATATAGCCCAATTTGGGGAAGTGGTAGCTAAGTGGTTAAGGTTCTGGTTTACTGATCGGAAGGTCAGGGGTTCAAGCCATGGTATCACTAAGATGTCACTCTTGGGGGTCCTTGAGCAAAGCCTTTAACCCCCTGTGCTCCAGTGGCGCTGTAACATGGCTGACCCTGTGCTCTGACTCCACCTTCCAAACATTGCTGCGTAACAGTTTATGGAAGAACCACATATGGCTGAAGAATTCACATGTCCCGATTTGTTTGTCGATTTGTACTTTCATACAGGTGGTCCTTTGTAGCATTAATGATTGGCGAATGTATAAACTAATTCGCTAACTAATAAAGCCACCAATTAGCATAATGAGTAGCTTTTCAGAATTATGTCAAACAATAAAATCATAATATTTTATGTATTCAATATTTCTAAATTGCGCTCAACACCCTAAAGTTTCTAGTACAGCTATGAAGCTCTGTCCATGTTCTGCCTGGTCGTCTCGAAATCTGTGTAGATCTCCTACATGGGTCATTGGTACTCTAAATTTCACACATGCTTAACAGCAGTAGCAGAGGATCAGAAATCATCAAACAAACCAAAACAAATCATCTACTGTACAGTCCATTCATCCAAAGCCCTTAACCCTCTGCTCCACAGGTGCTGAAACATGGCCGACCCTGCGCTCTGACTCCAGTTTGTTAACATCGCTGGGAAATGCATATAAATAAATAAATTGTGGGATCAATAACATTCTTAAAAAAAATATATATATTTTAGACAAAAACGCTCTGTTCCTGATTTGTGCTATTGCAATAATAGACCTCCTCACGTCTCATGTTCGTGTACGCAACGTCAACCGACTGAGATGATTAGCTGCTGTCGGTAACGGTGCTTTCGTGGAGTTTTCTTTGACTTAGGCGCATCCAAATATACCTTATAATCGCATTACATCACAAAAACTCGATTGCAAAAATATGTACTTTCGCGATTATCTGACTGCAGTTAAACGACACGACCACGGAATGCGCTAATGATAACGCTAATGCCAAGAAAAGCAAGTGAACGAGGGTGTGTTTTTAGACTGCCAGATTCGAGTGAACCGCAAAAGCTGTGCAATCAGATGCTCGTCTTTTTAATCTTCCTCGCATTTGACACATGCTTTTCGCTTTTTCCGAAGTTCGAAAGCGCATGAATATGCGATGAGGGCTGTCAAAGGGGTTTGAAATACAACCGCCGGCTCTCCACCACACCCTCGTCGAGAGGAAAAGAAAAAAAAAAGCGCATTGTTGAGGCTGAGAGGCTCCCCCTCGAGCAGAACGTGGGAGTCGAGGCGTTCCGGCAAGAACGTGATGAGTTTCTGAGTGACAGGCCATCGTTCTTTAATCTAAAACGGCCTGCCGAGTGGCACGGCTTTAAAACGTCCACCTCT
The DNA here is from genome assembly GCA_039877035.1 of Silurus lanzhouensis. Taxonomy (NCBI): domain Eukaryota; kingdom Metazoa; phylum Chordata; class Actinopteri; order Siluriformes; family Siluridae; genus Silurus; species Silurus lanzhouensis. The sequence goes on along the minus strand of JBCEWE010000422.1, from coordinate 1,718,367 downwards.
GTTTAGCGGCTTTATCAAGGCTGACACAGTCGCCGTAGTCCTAATGCTGCACAGATGGCGTGGAAGCACGGTGTCACCATTTGTCATCAAAGCACCTAGAGTGACAGTCGCTCCAGTGACAGAATATGAATGAGGAGAGGAGCGCAGAGGGCTCTTTTAAACATATTGGAAGGGTGTGTGCCTGTTTTCCAAAGTTCAACAAAGACATCTGGATCTTCTCCGGGTTTCCTCGCGGAATTTATCATTACTCGCCGAAGTCTGTGCAATCGGCACGGTGGCATGACCGCGACTCCAATTCGGAATTATAACAAGGGGCGTGGTTAGCGCTTAAACATTTTTATATAACTTTGTTGAGCCACATTTGGTGCTCATATATAAATATATACACACATGCTAATTCTTTCTAGCAGGAGATCTTCTACCCCAACCCATATCTTCATCAAGTTGGCTTTGTGCACAGGAGCAGGTTCGGGTCTCCTAGTTCAAGTGAAGGTAAAATTTCATGCTAGCAAACTCAAAGACATCCTAATAGGGGTGTAACAGTACATGTATTCGTACTGGAGAAAATCCTTAAAACCCAGAGTTCCCTCACGAACATATTAAGTGGTGGACCGCTAGTTTTGGTTTCCACCTCGCACTTCGAGCGCAGTGTCGCTACTCGATATGTACCGAAAACAATTTATACTGCGTATTCGTGAAATCGCAGCTGCTTCCCGTCATCGGCAACGTTTTTACGATAAGGACTCGTTTTTGTTTTATTCGCCGCTTTAAGAATTTCTCTTAAAAGGAGAAATTCCTGACAATCCCACATAGAGAGCATATGAGTATTAATGAATGAAGGATTGAAGTAATGAATTCATTTATGAAAAATAAATAAATTAAAAGAATGAATAAATATCGTGTGTGTTTCTTAAATGGAGACATTTGATAAATTATGCTGAAATAAGATAAATAAGGAAAATGTCATGTTAAATGTAAAACACACTTATTTCTCAAATGGGGTCTAAAAAATTTAAACATCTAGTAAATTAAATATAAATTTAACTCGACTTCAATTACATTTTTACATCTATTTAATTTTATTCAATCTTCTTAATTTGTGACAATTTGATTATTCAATTTACTTAATATAATAGTGTATTGCATTCATTTGGTTTAATCCATTTTACTTTTATAGAACATTTTTATCTTATTTAAATCCAGCAGGAATATTATTTCAAAGTAAAAAAAAAAAAAAATAATAAAAAAAAAGGAAAACGTTCATGCTCACAAATGCTAATAATTATAATAAACGTTAATATTAAACGACAGGCAATTTTGCATTTCTTTCACCTGAACGGTACCGCAATTGAACCGAACCGTAACTTAAAAACCGAAGTCGGTACGGAGCCGTGAATTTCGTACAACGTTATTATTTGTCTGCCTCCAACTTGGTGGTAACAGTTTCAGGAAGAACCTGGAAGAAACTGGAAAATGTCAGGTTTCTCGATTTTTTTTGTCGACTTCCCACTTCCAACTCGTACACTAAACTGTTTCATTCAAGTGGTCCTGCAGCCACCAATAAGCAGAATGAGCAGCTTTTCAGAATCATGTCAAACAATAAAATAAAATTTTTTAAATGTATTCAATATTTCTAAATTACACCTAACCAAAAATTTGTAATAGTCATGAAGCTCTATTCATGTTTTGCCTGAATCACTCGAAATCTCATCAGACTTGTTACATTCTTTCTCCAAATTCTCTTTTCAGACAACGCAAAAAAACAAAAAACAAAGAAACGATAAGGAACATTTTTTTTTTTTTAAAGTTCATTCTTGCAAAAATACTCTCAGGGTGAAGATAGCAAGAGTGTATTTTTGCAAGAATGAACTTTAAAATGGAAAAAATCCATTCAATCCATTCAACCTCCTGGGTATATTTGATTCCTGATGTTTGCAGTCATCCTTCCATAGACACATCACACAAATTTCACTTCACTGCATTAAAGATGGAAAACTGAAGAAATCTAAAGGGAGGAAGGAGTTCAAACCTCGGTCCTTTCAAGCTCACTGGCGTTGAACTACTTAAGCAAATCTTTTTTTATATCAATTTGTTATTGTTTTTGCATTAAAGGGTCATATACAAGTGCATTAAATAAATATACAGATACATTGTTTGAAAAAATATGACAAATTTAGGATAAGTAGAGTAACCCATAGAACATCAGAGGTCTGAAAGTTCAAATTATACCCCAATGACGATGCTATCGCTGAAATCTACACCTGTAAGAAGCTGTAAAAGCTGCGAAGGTGATTCCCGGCTTGATTCCATTCGGCGAATCGAGAACGTCTTTCGAAACTCAAACACAAAATACTATTCCATGTAAATCCTATAAAGCTTATTGGTTCTCATTTAAAGAGTCTGGATTTGTTTTTTAATCATTTTTTCTCCCCATTACCAGAACAACTACCGGTAAAAAAAACCACCCAGCCTGCATTTCATTTCTTTAATCCATATTCATTCCCATATGGCTGAGTGGCGGACGTGCATTTTTCTTAAACTCATCAGACCGTTTCGAATTATGCCTGGTCTCCCGAGAACCTATCATAACACTTTACCCACTGCCCTGTAGCGTGGCTGAGAAATCTGCTGACCCAATATAATTAGACAACAATATCCTGCCAAGACACATCCCACTAGTCAAACCTGATTGTCCTACAGAGTCCTTGGTCAGCAAAAAAAAAAAAAAAGAAATGAAAAAAAGAGAAGCTGGATTTCAAAATAGCTCAAATCTCAGATCATGGACAAGTCCCAGGTATCCCGTACTTCTAAGTATTCAAAGTTTTGAACAAATGATGAGTGAAAAGATTAAAGGAAATTATGAAATAAATATCATTATACACCATGAAGATGATGTTTTTCTCTTTATGCTTTTAATAAGCTATGCTAATACATGTGTACATACAGCTACTGATACGACACGGTTCCCATTACGATCGAATCGTAATTCAAAACTATGCGGTTCGATGCAATACGGTGGAAACATGTTATGCGACGGTGCAGATAGTTCGCTTTTATTTCTTCGGTTCCGACAGACAGCAAATCATCTATTTACTGAAGTTTCGTCTGACTTCTAACGCATGGCCCCTTTCAAAAACGCCTTTGAAGTTCAAAAAGATCAAATAAAACCAGATTGTTTTTTTTGTTTCCTGTACTGTCTCTTCTGTCAGACAGATGCAGATCTACCTCTGCCATGTTAATCTTGATTCTACGTGACTCTCAGGACACCGTAGTGTGGTGATGCATTATATTCACGTGCTGCAACGGTTTAGCGAGAACAAAACGATCAACATGTATAAAATATTGGTCGAAAGTCGAAGGGACGCCATTGTATGGGACGTCTTTGGATGTAGGAGCATAAAATTGTCCCTTCAATTGAGCCAAGAGACCCAAAACCTGGTCCAGTTTCTCTGTGCACAAAACCAGTTCGGTGAAGATGCATGGGTCGTGAGAGTGAAAGATCTCCTACAATAGCGCTCTGACCTCAACGCTATTGAACACCTTTGAGATGAATCGGACATTGCACAAAATCTAGTGGAACATCTTCCCAGAAGAATGGATGTTTTTAGGAAAGTAAATGGAGACTAAATGTGGAATGGGATGTTCAAAAAAGTACGTGGGAATCTTCCAGTCAGGTGCTACGCAAACTTTGCTCTATCCAGTATATATTTTATACACACATCCATAATTCAATGGAAAACTGATGACAGCTTTGAGCTTTACATTAATATTCCTTTATTGGCTCATTAATCAAAGAAAATGGGGTAAATTTTATACATGTATTCTCTTTCATCTTAGCAGAAAAGAAGACGACGACGTCGACGCCGAAGAAGCCCCGAGCTTGTTTGTTTTCCAGCGGAATGAATTTACTCGCTCTTTATGGCGCCGTGTGCCGTTTCTGTATGTTGCATAATCGTTGCATCCTGCCACATTTGCATAATCATTTATAGGACATTAGTCATATTCTTTCTTCTTCGTTTTTTTTATTTTTTTATAATCTCCGAGCGAAAACGCATATTATTCAGTCCTGCTGTAAATCTAGCCAAGACCTGACAGGTGACAGATTAGCGTGTCATCTAAAATTAGGGCTAATACTCATGCCGCTTATTCGAAATACCTCGTGACGGCGCGAGTACGTGCTTCTCCCTATTTAACACTATTACAATAATAAATGTGAAAGAAATATCGCTTGGAATATTTAGCATTTTTGGCCTCGCTGACAAAAAAAATGTTTTGAGGAGTTTTTGAAGAGGGAGCATGCGGCAAAGTTCTAACAATGAAGTCTAGGGGTGAAGGGGAGTAACATGCGCCGGGTGTGTAAAAGACAAACTAGTACCTTTGTTCCCCCCCTACAGTAGGTCATGTAACAACATGAAGATTTCCTTTGACCAAACAAATATATAAAATAAGAGCTTTACATGCTCTCGGCATCCAGACCGTTCCTTATCCAAATGTTCAGTTAAAATCCTTTGCTATGCCTCCTGGAAAATTGCCAGATGTGGTGTTTACTAGTTGGAGACTTGTTCCTTTCTTGCGCTTCAGTTCATCTCAGAGTAGTTCAGTAGGATTTAGTAGTGGTGCCTGGGCAGGAACGTAGGTGGTGTCAAACATCTCTGCGGTAGATTTGCCATTTTACGCAGAATTTCACGTTTGCCCTTTGTTCTAATTTGCTGTCCGTGATGAAATCGCAGACGTGGTAACTCACGTGGTCAGAATAGAACCAGTTAGTGCCGTCAAGAAACTTCTTTATACCACCTTGTATACCTGATATCCCACCTTTCTTGGGCCTTCAGTCATTGATTGGTCCAGCAATTGCCAGAGACACAGCTATTGGATGAATCAGCACTTTATGTAGAAGAGATAGAGAGCAAAAAAGAACTTTGCATGTACATTGTACCCTCCATTACCTCAGCTTTAGCTAATTAAGATCTGATCACATTTCCGATTGATTCATAAAGTTATACAGTATTAAATATATTATTCCTGACCAATGCTATGTTTTTAACAACATTAGCATATTTCAGGCCTTTTTTTTTCCATTGATACTATCCTGAACTATCCTTGTTCCTGATAAATAAATGATTAAATCAACTGTTCAAACAAACAGATAAATGAAAATGACCCCCGTCACAGGAAGCACCTCTCAGCCTCGTCTTGTGAGAATGAGCGACGGTATTTATTGATCCGTGCCGTCTCTAACCAATTCTGCTCAAGGTAATATAACATCGGAGCGGCCTTTAAAACGGCAACAGCGAATTCCCTTGAGGGGAAACGGTGAAGGCAAGTCGATAATATTATGATGAAGACAATATCGGGAGACAATTATTTTGTCAGTTTGTTTTTTTGCTTTTTATCCCTACAGAATAATAATAACCAGGATAAAATAGTGTCTTTTTAATGCTGTAAAAGCAGTGCCGTCTATAAGAAGTGAAAACTCCGCTAAGGAGGGAAAATATAGTCAGCTTTTGGCATCTTTCAGAAAGAAATGTACAGATAAAATCAGAGAAATGGTGTACCTACACATCCATACAAATATATATATAAATATATGGACCACTCTTTTCTAGCACATGCCAAAGATGAATGGAGTTAAATACTATTACCGTATTTTCCGCTACTTTTTTTCCCACGTTTTGAACACCGCGGCTTAAACAACGAATCGGCTAATTTATGGATTTTTCCAGGGTTTTTCCCGGTTTCACAAACTTCAAGCCAAAAAACTGAGCCCCATAACATGAGACCAATGAAATTGCCGAACGGGTTCAAGTGAACCAATGAAACTCTTTATATAAAATCAGATGCGCTCCCACTGAATCGGGCCGCACCACGTCATAAATATGGATGATGTTCCTCTGACGTTTGACCTGCCGCTCACTCGGACTGTCAACAGGAAATGCGAATCATTCGTCACTCTGAAAACAACCGGGCATGAAAAAAACACACTTCACCTGTGTTCTGAGCTGCACGGCATCGGGAGAAAAGCTTCACCGATGGTGATTTTTAAACGCACGACGACGCCAAAAGATAAACTCTCGAGAGAAATAGTTGTGAAAGGAAGGAGGAAGACAGTAAACAATGACTTTCTTGGTAGGCTGCTGTTTAGATACAAGCCGTGTAACAGACACTGTCTTTCATTAAAGCCTGTGTAAAGTTCATTAGTTTCAGTGTAGACACCTGCGGCTTATAGACAGGTGCGGATTATTTATGTTCAAAATAAAAGTCTTTTAAAATTCAGTGCGTGCAGATTATATTTGGGTGCGTTTAATATAAATAAAGAGCATGTTATAAATATAGCTCTTTCTCCATGTAGGAGGGAAGAAACCCTCCTACATGTCTTCATCAGCATTCCTTGTGGCTGGTTTGTCAGATTCAGAAAGAAATGGTCCTGCTTTTTGGATCAGATGCAGAACTTTGATACGGTTAGGAAGGGAAAAAAGAAAAAATGAATGCAGTCCTTGGAAATTCACTTTAGCTGCAGTGTCAGATTTTTTTTGTAGCAAGTAAATAAGACATAAAAACACCATTGCATACAAAAATTGAAAGAATAAGAAGAAAAAACTGGCTTCGGAGGATTTTCAAAAAAGACTTATGCTAATGTATGGCTAACTAATAATAAAAAATAAAAAAAAGAAAGAAAAATCAAACCCGCTAGTCCTTGATTATTCAAGGACGTCTGTAAAGGATCATTTGTGCTCAGGAGCCGTAGGCAATAAGCCAGAATTATTGTTTTTGAAGGAGAATTTGGTGTTTTTGTAACAGCATTCTGAACTCTCTTATCTTCTCGTATGTCACCCCTAATAAATATATATTATATATATAATGTAGCTAGTTCAAACCGCATATGTACTCATAACGAGAACAACTATAAATTAGGAGGGATGGTAATATAAACTCCCCGGTTCTGCTCCACTGAATTTTTTTCATTAACACTTCCTTTCCTCATGTCTCCACAAAAGAAACTTTCATTACTATAAAAGTGCAGTCAAAGAAGATAACCATATAATAACTATAACGGTAATATGGGTTTCGGCGATGGAGCTCGGATGAGAAATCCTGAACGAGAACGCCGCCCACGTGAAAGGTTCACCTAAAGTTGAAATAATTTCCAGGAATATGGCACCTCACCATGAGATCCTTCTGGGGTTTTTTTTGGACATCGTGTTCCACATTTTATTTCCCTTTTGCTGTTAATATCTTCCACTCCTTCAGTAAGATGTTCCACTAGAATTTCAGTGTGTTTTGTAGAGACTTATTCAGTGATAATAGTGATAAAGACAGGTACTGATACTCCAATAGGGTTGGAGTCAGAGCTCTGCTAGTTCAAGTGAGGAGAACATTTCATGCCAACACCTCCAAAAGCATGTGTTTGCCTCCAAGATTGTGGTGAAAGTTTTTACCATGAATGGCAAAAAAAGAAAAAATCCTCAATCCTTTTATTCATATAAATGCATAAAAAAAAATACATTTCCTGAACTGACAATTGGCTGACAGCTGAGTGATGATTGGTTACGAGCTGCAAATGAGGACGGGCATTGCACCGGACACTTGGAACATATTTTTGTGTGTACGACTGCTTATACAATAGTGTTTATTCTATTTAAATATTGGCAATATTTTGTCTCGACAACATTTTCCATTTCAATCCTCAAATGTATTTGCCTACTGCATCCCTTAAATCACTGAAACTGAACAATACGTTTGATTGTCCAAATAATAATGGTACTAATGATCTGTGTAAACCGGTAATCCATAACACTAGAACGTCTAGAAAGTTCCGTTCGGAGTTTATGAATACATTCGGCGTACCTCAACGGAAATGGATGAGCAAACGGTCCCGAAGGCATGCGTTTATGACAAATTAGGTATCAACGCACGCACAAAATGTGTGTACAAATAACCGTGCGTTGTCAGTACATGCCCCAGAGCTGTTAAATCAATCTCGCCGCTGTCTGCCACAGCCCTCCTGCTACGGCCGTCCTCTCAGGTGTGCACTATTCCAGGTTCAATTTGAAGTCGATCGCACTCCGGGCGGGACTCGCGTACGTGAGGAACGCGGGTCGGGTCGCTCGTGCGTGACGCGAAACTGCTAAAAAGCTCTGACAGGGAAAAGAAAGAAGGAAAAAAAAAGCCCTCAACATACACCGGCAACAGTATTTGTGAAGTAAGATTACAAATCGATTCCGTCCGGTCTTCGATTTGATTTGATCAGCACACAACAATGTGTAGTATTATTGTCTGTATGTAAAAATGAAAAAATGATTGGCAAATGAACCGGGAGGTTTAAAATGTTCAATTGGTTCATCATAAAAAAAAAAAAAAATAGACCAAATCAACATAGAAATTCTTTTGAAAATTTGATCAAATAAAGATCATCACAAAATAGAGCTCCAAAGGGGGCTAAAATGTCCGTCTTCCATGATTTCCAAGCATCATGATGCTTTATCTGTTTGGGTTAAAACAATAACAAGTACAGAACAAAACAAAAAAATCGATTTCCTGTGGTCTTTTAGAGATTGCAAAAGGTTATATTCAGAAATAGATTTAATGCTAATGCTAGCAGCTTTATATATAATCTCAGCTGTTTTGTACCAAATCTTCCAAAAAATGTAAATGTAAGTAAAAAAAAAAATTAATTTCATGTTTTTATTTCGTTTTTGATATTATTAGTATCCTAATCCCAAATAAAACCAAACGAACTTCCGTTCATCTGGTTTGTGTTTCGCTTGTCAAAATTAACATGATGGGCTTCTTTTCATAAGATCAAAATGTTTGCTTCATTAAAAGAGGTTTAAAATCTTCAATTAGTTCATCATATTCCAAAAACAATATGAATAAATCAACATAGAAATTTATTTTAAAGTTTGATCAAATAAAGATCATTAAAAATAGAGCTCCAAAGGGGGCTAAAATGTCCGTGTTCCATGATTTCCGAGCATCATGATGCACAGAACGTGGTCCTTTAGAGATTGTGATGGTTTGTTTTTGATATTATTAGTATCCTATAATTTTCATTAGAGTTGCAAGAAAATGAAATAATCCCAAATAAAACCAAACGAACTTCTGGTTTGTGTTTCGCTTGTAAAAAAAAAATGAACATGACGGCTTCTTTTCATAAGATCAAAATGTTTGCTTCATTAAGAGAGTGTTTTTTTTCTTTAAGGAAATGCAAAGCACAGAACTGAGGAAAAAAAAATCATTTATGAGTCAGAGGAGGTAAAAAAAAAAAAAAAAAAAAAAAGGAAAAAACATTATGTTCCTGAGCTTGTGAGAGCCCAGGCAACGCTGCACATGTCATTCACAGTCAGATCGGTTGAGTGTGAATTGGCAGGAATTTTTAAAATGCGCATCATATGCCAGCTAAGTCTTATGTCATCACGCTCAAAAAGAAGTAGGATTCACACTGGGCCCTAGCCATCAGAACAGGGAAGAAATATCCCTTTCCCTTCTTAACGAGGCTTTGTATTTTGGCTAGTTCTAACTTTAGCCGGCTAGTTTGCTAGCACTGGCGTCAGAGACGCACCAAAATCCACGGGAGCTCGCTCTGCAAGCCTGTGCAAGCTGACAGATAACACACACAAAGTCTTTCCCTTATTATTTTTTCAAGCCTTCCAGCGTTAACTGACTAGCTTGCTACCGTCGACTCTGAGAACAGTCAGACCGCGGCATCTCGCTAACAACAAAATAAATAGCAAACTTTTGTCACACAAAATCGTTCTGAGGTAAAAAAAAAATGCTGGTTCGTGTATGCTGATGTGCCTTATTTAGATTTTCTTGTCATTTGATTTAGACGACTTGGATTAAAAGGACTGAGCAACCATCAGGGTAAAATCCATCAGTGGCTTCCTGCAACATTTACTCTGAGGAGGTCATTTACAACATTTGGCAGATGCCCTCATGAAGAGTGACTTATGCCTGAACAGTTGAGGGTGAAGGGCCTTTCTAAAGAACCCATCAGTGTTCTCTGAGTGGTGCTGGGATTTAACCTCAAGACCTTGCAATCCAGAGTCCAATGTCTTAACCACTTAACCACCTCCCTACATACATTGCATTTGACAGACTAACAATGATCTCATTCAGACAAATGAGCAGATGAGGGTTTGATCAAAGCCCCAGCAGTAGCATCTTAGTGGTGCTGGGATTCGAACTCATGACTTTCTGAGCAAAAGTCCAACATCTTAACCACTGAGATACCACTTTCCCTGGTTCGCCATCACTTCCTATATGCTCTTCAGTCCCAGAGAAGGTGGTAGCTCAGTGTTTAAGGACCAGAAAGACATGAGTTCCCATTCCAGCACCACCAATCTGCCACGGCTGGGTCCTTGACCCTCGACTGCTTCGTTGTCGCTCTGGAAGAAAGCACAAAATATTCCAACACCGATGCGCTACACCATGCACAAGGCCCCAGAGTGGACATTTCCCCCAAGAAAGGACTCTCAGGTTAGGATTGGATGATAGACTGGAAATATTGTGCACTTTTGACCATCGATCCTATTGAGTAGAGTGAGATTGCGAGATTCTAATTGCTATACGTCATTAAACGAATATTGTAAATTCATAACCGTGATTTTTTTTTTATTGGTTGTGTGGATCGGAAATCAATAAAAACCCTTCCTTTCTGCCTTTTTCTCCTGAAAAACCTAGTGAAGGCGGCGTTTAAAAAATGAAGGACACAAGGACTTTCGTCCAACTTGTCTCTCACAGTCATTGCATTAACTGTCACACCTGATAAGAGCACATCACTGGCCATGTTACAAAATGCTCTTTTATGATTTGCTGAGTGTAATAACTGAGTCTACAGTAGGTTTCTGTTTGTGAAATAGAGAAATTCGAATGCGTTGTACGTTTTCGGTACTCGCCGTAAATATATATGGTGCGGATTACGGCAATCGATTCATTTATCAAGAACTACACGCGCTTTGGAACGGAGACGGAGTGTAAATGCAAGCGTAGGGCAGCATTATTACATCAGCACGGCAAACAGATGCTGTGTCTTAAATCATTTGCGCATTTATTTACTAATCCCTATATAGTGCATGGCAGTTGAGTTCGCTGTGTGGGACGGGGAAAAAAAAACTGAGCGAATTGGAACACTGACGTAAATCTCGTAGTTCAGAGACGAAACGATGTTTATGACAAAACCGTTCGATGTTACGCCCACCTTGGACTAACATCTGTAGCGTATTGTAATTTATTTAATTGGAATTAAATGTACTTTGTCTTGCTTTATCTCTGTAAAGCCGCTTTGAGACGATGCTCACTGTTAAAAGTGCTTTACAACTAAAAATGAATGGAAACATGAACCAGTGATGAGACATTACGTGAAATACACGTGGCACACGGACAGTAAATTTGAGCCGAGTTGCATTGAATCGATCAAGGCGACATGATGCAACACCTTTTCCACTGATGTACCAAATGGCTTTCGCTATGCGTTCTTTTTTTTAATCAATTATGCGTCAGTATGGAAAAGTGTGCGCGTCGTATTAAAACATAACTACGCTGCTACGTCGAGACGCGGCCATGCCACTTATGCTAATTCCTCCGATCTCATTTTTCTTTAGTTCATCAGTGTGACATGATGTTCGTACTGGAGAATTGGACGCGCAATGACAGTAGCATGAAATTAGATTGCAGTGGCGCAAGGGCTGTGAAATTGCCTCGTGCCTTTCAGCCATTGTAAAGAATGGCCTTTTTATTTGAGTGATGTCTGTCAGTGAATTATATTTTTGAATTCGGTTTTCTGTAAAGCAAATGGCACCCGTGTTTCTCGACGGAGGAAAAAAGGAATAGTTACTCTCCGAGCAGGAATGGAGATTTGGACAAAAGTACAGTAGTGTTCCTTGGTTTGTGTAGCATTAGCAAAAAAAGGAAACAAATGCTTTATATGTCTGTTAAATCTGGTTGAACACCAGAGGTCCTATAGAGATCGCAATAGAGTAAAGACAAAACACACAGGTGACATGGTTACATTCTTTCTTGAAGGCTGAAGAAGGCAGGCATTTTAGCCACCTTTGGAGCTCTTGTGTTGCGTTTTTTTAATTGATCATGCTTCCTGAGAGAATTTGTGTTTATTCGATTTTCTTGCTACTGCATCCAAAGATGTCCTATACATTTGTGCGCCTTCAGCTTCCTCAGGAAAGAAGTAATGATTGCTAAATAAAAAAATAAATAAAATCAGGCATCCACTTTAGATCTCATTGAGAGTTACAGAAATTGTACATTTGTAGTCGATTTCTTTAATTAAATATAGAATAAATGGTGATGGATACTAATTAATTTGACTGTTTCAAGTAATTCTTGACTGAAAAACTGTGAGTTTATCAACAAACTTGTTCATTTGTATAGGCATCAAGATTTTAACAACAGGCACTAGAACTCAAGACATTTGCCCAAAACGTGGTCTTCCTTCACTCGAGGTCCGTGGGCCACTTTTTGTGGCTTGCGTGAGCTTCAAACGCACAAGATTGTCCTAAATAAGGTGTATGCTAATTTACTGCATCGCCCACAAGGCACTTTGATTACCTGACCCGCGAAGTGACATCCCGCCACTAGAGTGCAGTGTTTCTACTTCCGTTTTTTTTTCAACGAGCAGGGATTATAAATATCAACGAATCAATCCAAAAATGTCAGAGAAAAGTTGACGCAAAGGGAAGACATTCGAATGAAAGATGGAAAAGCGAATATATGTTGGTGCTTTGAGAAGACAAACCGGTGTGTATTTCTCGTCATGAGGCAGCGTCGGTGGTGACGGAGTACAATATATTGTACGTCGGCGTTTTGACACCAAACGCCAATAGGAATGCTGGACATAGCCTTCAAGAAAACATCACATTGTCGAAGAAATAAAAGGCAGACTGGGGCAAAAGGGAAAGTTTACTAAAGCGACAGCAAAAAATGTATAATTTTAAACAATATGGCCTGCAACTTAGACCCCGTTTTAGATTTGGGCCCCTTGTGTGATCGACGCCCCTGATCTAGATTCAATCCAGTACACTTCAATTCAGTGTTGCAGGGTTTGTTTCGTATTAGCGAAAAGAGAACTAATGCTTTATATGTCTATTCACTATGACTGAACACCAGATAAACAATAGAAATCCTACCAGAGTATAGATGTATACAAAAAAACACTACATTATATACTTTTTGAAAGGCTTCAGAAGCCGGGCATTTTAGCCGCCTTTGGAGCTCGAGTTGAAACAGTTCTGCTGTTTTTCAAGTCAAGTTTTTGGAGAAAATTTATATATTTTGTGTTGTTTTTTTTTTTACATGATTTTGTAGTTGATTTCAGACAAAAAAAAAGCACAATATGTTGAAACAAATGCAAACGTAAGAACCATTCGAGAGACCAATGATTGGACATCTCAACCTCCAGCATTACCACCTCTCAGGCTCTCAAATTTACAGCTTCCACCATGCTCCCCTGAGGTAAAAAAAAAACTTTGGATTTGTGATTATCACAGCCCCCGTGTGGCCTATAAACTGACATGACTTGCATGTAAAAAAAAAAAAAAAAAAAAAAAAAAAAAAAAAAAAAGAGCATTATCGGTGCATGGATGAGTGTGGATGAGGTGTTCTCAGAGTGTGTGAAGAAAGAGAAAGTGAGTGGAGAAAGTGGAAGGCAGCGGGACGTTGACGCAGTTGAGGAAGTGTGCGTCGGAGTCGGAATATTATTTTGAACGCTGAAACGGAAATGCAGAGGATTTGACGTGTTACCATCATGCTCACGTCTACCAGAGAGGATTGACCGAATTTAGAAGAAACTTCGAGTTCTGTATTCAGAGTTTTTCTGTATTGTCTGTTTTTCTGTCGTTTTTCAAATTCTGTATTGTGTTTTAGAGGCAAGTTTGCTTACACACACACACACACACACACAATTTCTATTATTCAATTCTATAAATATGTATTTGAAATAAAATTTAATAAAAAAAAAATTTAAGATTTACACCCAAGGTACTATGAACTTTTTTTCATTATCATGTTATATTTTTGGTATTAATTTTACTATTTTTTTTTTTTAAATCCAAATTGAGTAAATAATGTGTGAAAGTGTGTGAAAGCATCAGTCCAGGTGCAATGACTTCATGTTTGGAGGTGCTGAACAGGCCAAGGCCTGGACCATGGCTGAGCCGCATGTTACTTTTGATGGAAATTGCTACCATTATGTCATTAAAATGAAAAGTCCAAGATAATGGTTCCGGTTGAGGTAAACTTTGACAAAGGTGTTACATAAACTGTGAGAAAAAGTCTAAATAAAAAAAAAAAGAAAAAATCTATGCTATGATTTTGGACACTGTGTCTTTGTTTCTTCTGAAATGAAGCCTGATTCTTTGACATCACAACCCTGGATTCGATTCTTTTTCATTGGTGTTCTAACTTTGCTCATCTTGTTTTTAATTAGCCACGACAGTGAATTTGAGAATAGTGTAGAAAAAAAAAAAAAAGTGTATCTAAATTATCGTGCAAAATCCTTTCAGCAAAACCGCCAGATGCACTCATTACTCTCAATTTTTGCATCAAGCGACAAGATTTTTCTTTGGTCCAGACTAACAGCATGGTGCAAATTTAGGGGATAAAATAACCCCCCCACACACACTCGGTAAGAAACCTGCAATTTAGCCACATCAGGCAGTCGCTAATGCGGTCAGACAAACTTGTACGCTTTAAATACGTCTCGTTCATTCATCGGCTTTTACAAGAAGGAATCATCTAATGACTAGTAAACCACGAAGTTTGTAGAGTGACGACGCCTGGGGTGCAAGTCAGCGTTTCCGGTTCATCCCAGAGGTGTTTCATAGGGTTGGAGTTCTAGCAGGAGATCTTCCACTCCAACACCATGTAAACCAGGGGGCATTATCTTAAGCTGGAACAGTTTTGGGTCTCCAAGTTTGAGTGAAAGGAAAATTCCATGCCATCCAAAGGCATCGTATACAAATTGTGTTTTTTTCCAACTTCCTCAGGGAAGAAGCGCATATAGCTGGAAAAGTCAGGTTTGTATTAAACATAGACTGGTTCAAGTTATTCCAGAGAAAATTGTGGGTTTACTGTATCTGATTTCATGGAGGGAATACCAACATTTGTTCATCTCTGTATAGGTAACCAGATATTCAAGACATTTGTCAAAATCGGGTCTTCCTTCACTGATAATGGAGATCCAATCCTTTCACTTCAGTGCCTGCTATAGAGCTCAGGTCTTAACCCTCAACTCCGGTACGCTTATGAACTTGGGAAACTAGGAAGTCTACACACTACATGCTGCAATGTGGTTAACATGGGATGGAGTGGAAGATCTCCTGCTATGGTGCTCTGACCTCAACCCTAAAGAACACCTTTGGGTCCTCAGACCTCCTCAATTCACCTACATCAGTTCTGTTAAACTCACTCAAATCCTCATATAGGGTGTGTGTGTATATATATATATATATTTTTTTTTTTATTATTTGTTTTGTGCAGAAGTATTGGTACACCTGACCTGGCATTCGCTTGAACTTGGAAACCCAAACCAATGCCCCTGAGCACAAAGCGAGCTCCATGGAGATATGGTTTACATGGTTTGAAGAGAAAGATCTTGAGTGGCCTGCTGTAGAGCCCTGACTGCACCCCAGGCCTCCCCACCTTCATACCTCCATCAGTACCTGAATTTACTAACACCCTTGTGGCTGAATAAATCTCCACAAACACAGTGGAACATCTTCCTAGAAAAGTGGATGATATTATAAGAGCAAAATAAGACTAAATGTGGAACGGTATGGTTCAAAAAGCAAAATCTTATTGTCCACAAACTTTTTAATGTATATAGTGTTATTCTTCGTAATTAAGCAAAGAATTCATATGCATTAGACGAATTGGAGCTTAAAAAAAAGAAAAAAGAAAATAACAACAAAAACCGCCCACATAATTGTAAACGCAGGTTGAATGAAATCGAACATTTGCGAGTTACTTTGGAAAAGCTAAAAAAAAAAAAAAAGGTAAGTAATTGGTACTTTCGCGTTGTTCTTCCTCAATCGCTCGGCTGAAGTGCTCTTTGCGATAAACGATGAAAAAAAAGGGACTTTTGGCGCAGACGATATCAAACAAACCCACACTGGTGATCGTGGCGCAGATTGTCCATAGCGGTCAACACTTTCCCGACTGCTGCGGAAGAAAGTGCAGCCTGGCAGAATACAATTAAATCCGAGAGTCTATTCTGCATGCTCTCTTCGCCATTACCTTTTTTTTTTTCCATAAGTGCAGGCAATCTTTTTCTTTTTTTGATAAGAGAAATAGAAAATGTGCACTTTCCCTTCATTTGGTCCAAGTCAGTGCTTTGAAATGTCCCATGCGGTCACTTAGGACTCTCCTGAGTGAGCAGTCAGTGCAAAAAGGCAAGAGATAAATCATATTTCAGCATAAAAAAAAAAAAATAGGCGGCCATCTCTAGCGCAAGGACAAAGAGCCGAGATAGGGATGACAGAGATACTGCGCTTTTGAAAGCTCTGCACTCAGACACATCGGTATATAAGCTGTATATGAAAGTTCCTCTTTCCTCCTTCAGTGGGAAGCTGAGGCCCTCGCAAAAAAAAAAAAAAAAAAAATTCTGCTCATCATCCCTGCCTACGAGCTTCCCTGGTTCGCTGACATTTAATGCACTTTATCTTTTGGACAAATAACGAAAGGAAAATTTGCTGACACACACACACACACACACACACACACACACACACACACACACACACACACACACACACACACAGTCTCTGCAGGCTCTCAAACTTGCTACTAGTTACTGGGTTTTTTATATATATATATATATATATATATATATATATATATGTAAAGCTGATGCTGAGGCAAAAACTCCCTGAGATGACATGAGGAAGAAACCTGGAGGAACTCAAGAAGCAACACCAGAGGCTCATTGGTTATAGTTTCCTCAGTGTTGAGGATATCAGCTGTTATTAAATTGGTCCGAAACCGTAAATATAAAATCACGATCCGGATCATGGCTTTCTGAGTGGAAGCCTCTACAGCAATTTCGTGTCTTTTCGGCTGTGAACTAGCGGCGTGGATCTTCATTGCGTTGCGTTCTCGTTTTTTTTATTATATTGCTGCACTACATTTTTATCGACGAACACAAGCATTTACAAACAGTAAATACAAAAATATGAAAAGTATCAAGTACCGAATTTAAGCACTTAAAGTACAATGTACTTTTTCAATAAAATCAATGTTGGCTGCATGAATCTCCACAAAATCTGGTGAAACATCTGTCCAGAGGAGTAGACGTTATCATAACAGTAAATTAGCACTGAATGTGGAATGAGATGATCAAAAAGCAGATAATCTTATAATTAGCTGTCGACAAACTTGTACTTATAGCATGATTATCTGCTTTTTGATCATCTTATGTAAGGATGCTGTTCATAGACTTCAGTTCAGCATTCAACACAATCATTCCCCAGCACCTGATCGAGAAGCTGAGCCTACTGGGCCTGAACACCTCTCTCTGCAACTGGATCCTGGACTTCCTGACCGAGAGACCTCAGTCAGTCCGGATCGGGAACAGCATCTCCAGCACCACCACACTGAGCACTGGGGCCCCTCAGGGCTGTGTGCTCAGTCCACTGCTGTTCACTCTGCTGACTCACGACTGTGCACCAACGCACAGCTCGAATCATATCATTAAGTTTGCTGATGACACGACCGTGGTGGGTCTAATCAGCAAGAACGACGAGTCAGCATACAGAGAGGAGGTGCAACGGTTAACTGCCTGGTGTGGAGCCAACAACCTGTCTCTGAACCTCGACAAAACCAAAGAGATGGTTGTTGACTTCAGAAGAGCACAGAGTGACCATTCTCCACTGATCATCGATGGATCTTCAGTGGAGATCGTCAAGAGCACCAAATTCCTTGGTGTTCATCTGGCGGACAACCTCACCTGGTCACTTAACACCAGCTCCATCACCAAGAAAGCCCAGCAGCGTCTCTACTTCCTGAGAAGGCTGAGGAAAGCCCATCTCCCTCCCCCCATCCTGTCCATGTTCTATAGAGGGCATCTTAAGCAGCTGCATCACTGCCTGGTTTGGGAACTGCACCGTCTCGGATCGCAAGACCCTACAGAGGATAGTGAGGACAGCTGAGAAGATCATCGGAGTCTCTCTCCCCTCTATCATGGACATTTACACCACACGCTGCATCCGCAAAGCACACAGCATTGTGGACGACCACACACACACCCGTCACACACATACTTCACCCTCCTACCATCAGGAAAACGGTTCCGAAGCATTCGGGCCGTAACATCAAGACTTTTTTTCCCGCAAGCCGTTAGGCTCCTGAACAAACATCTGGACTGAACTCTCACACACACACACACACACACACACACACACACACACACACACACACACACACACACACACAACTGAGTGACTGATCTGTACAACCGGACTCAACACACATACACTTCACAGCACCATTCACACCTCTCATTATAGCAAAATGTTTACATGCCGTTTGTTGCTGATCTCCGGGACTTGCTCTTTTTGCACAATATTCTGTCAATCCTTTGGTCACTGATCACTTTATTTTGATTGCTGCTATCATATTTTTATACTATTATAGAATTGCAAAATTCTGTTTACATTTCTGTTTACATTTCTGCTACTGTGCACCTTATCCTGTCACGACAGGTTTTACTGGCGGAGCTACTGCTGTTTTTTTATTTTTATATTTTGTGTATTGTGTGTTGTCCTGCACTGTCCTGTGTTGTCTTGCACTGTCTTGTGTTGTCTCTTGCACTGTTTGCACCAGTTGCACACATGCACTTTATGTGGCGAGGATCTTGGTTCCTGGCCCTGTGTTCTTCTGTTCTGTGACTGTTGTTTTATGTTGTTTTATGTAGCACCTGGGTTCAGGAGAAACGTTGTTTCATTTAACTGTATACTGCATCAGCTATATATGGTTGAAATGACAATAAAGCTTCTTGACTTGACTTGACTGATGGGTTTGCAACCTGGGGATCCGTGACCCCTAGAGGTTACGCGGCGGTACTGCAGGGGGCCCGCTAATTCATTATAACTCGAGTGATATGATTGGATTCTATTAATATTAGTGGTTATGTTTGACACATTGCAGACTGCTGTCGAAAAAACATTATTCGTTCAGATAAACCACGATTTCAAGTCACAAAAAGTCGCAGTAAAAAAAAAAAAACACGAAACCCGTGCTGGAAAAGCAACACTTTTTCACCTTTTTTGCTGCTTTGTTTAAGTAGTGAGTCAATGCATCATCTCAAAGGGCAGTGGAAATCGTGGGAAGAAAACAAGGCAAGGAGTGGGAATAAGAATCAGCCAATTTCATGCACGTTGGCAAGAGGAACGCTTCTCTCACCCCCCCTCCACCCTCGCTTGGCCTCACTCGAAGGGGGTTTTTAAACGGCAGTGAGAGAAAATGCAGTGCTTAGCTTCATTTTTATGATGGGGTTTGCACATTAAATGTTGATGAAGCTCAATTAAAGTAGATTCCGATGTTTAGCTACACTAATAACCCGATTTCCCAAAGCAGATAAAAGGCTGATTTGTCTCCAGGTTCGGGAAAAAAAAAACAAGATTTATTTCTAAGTGAAGTGAAAGTGCTGTGAGGGTTCGATTACAGGCATGGCATGTTCAATGATCATCAGATGACGGAGCAGGAAGAAGAGGCAGGATTCAGGCGAAACCATCAGATCGTTTTTAAGAATGGGATGAGTAAAGCGATTATGCAGAACCCTCGAGACACCTACAGAGGTCATTCTTGCCCAATTCTGTCCACCGTCAAGGTTCAAAACAAACACGGCTGGAGACCAAACAGAAACGGGACTCTTAGGACAAAAGTATTGGGATGCCAGATTTTTCCAGCCATATGAAGCCTCTTTAACCAAAGTGTTACCAAAAATTTGGAATCACACAATTTAAAAGACCAAAACATGTTCCAGGACAAAACCAGCTCCATGAAGATATGCTATTCATAGTGGAAGATCTTCTGCTATAGAACTCCGACCTCAACCCTGTTGAACACTTTTGGGATGAATTGAAACGCTGAATGAACCCCAGGCCTCCTACATCACCAACATCAGTCACCTGAATGAGTAAAATCTCCACAAGGACACTCCAAAATCAAGTGAAACATCTCAGAAGAGTCGAGGTTATTATAACAGCAAGTGGAACATGAGGTTCAAAAAGCACATACCAATTTGAGAGAGAGAGAGAGAGAGAGAGAGAGAGAGAGAGAGAGAGAGAGAGAGAGAGAGAGAGAGAGAGCCTGTGTTAGTCAAATAGGAAAAGAAAAAGAAAAGAAACTAGGAGATGATAGATAGATAGATAGATAGATAGATAGATAGATAGATAGATAGATAGATAGATAGATAGATAGATAGATAGATAGACAGACAGACAGACAGACAGACAGACAGACAGACAGACAGACAGACAGATGAACGGATGGAAAGATAAATGTATAGATGAACAAACAAACAGACAGACAGACAGATGAACGGATGGAAAGATAAATGTATAGATGGACAAGCAGGCAGGCAGGCAGGCAGACAGATAGATATTTAGCAAGTTAGTCGGAAAGAAACTAAGAGAAAAAGAAAAAAAGGAGACAGACAGACAGACAGACAGACAGACAGACAGACAGATCTGTATTCTATGTGACTCTCAGGACACGCCTCGGTCTCTGTAGTGTTGTGACGTGAAACAGTTTAGCGAGAAACAGTTTAGCAACGAGAAATTGAACTGCATAATAAATATTGATCACAAATTAATGGTCAATTTCTAAATAATTTTTTTTTTAATGTAGCGCATCTATTAATATTTGCGCAATATGCAAATATGTTGAACGATTTTCTCTCCTCATTTTGAAATCGATGCATCACAATTTACTTTTATGCCAAAACACCAACGTGAATCTGTGAATCGTACCATCCCTGGTGTACTGTATATCCTGAACATGTACTGTATATGAAAATATTCTAAAGAACTCCAATAAACTCGGGCAGTTTCATAACTCTAGGTTTGGAATCCGCGCTCGTACAATCGTCTCGCTCTCCTTTTTGAAAAAAATGCACACCCAGCGGCACCACCGTAATGATTTACATTGTGCAATCCTTGACCGCAAACATGCCTACAACATAGCAGAACCGGATCAAACGGCTTTTGAAGCGTTCGCGGGCGCCTGGAGAAACCAGATACACAGGGAGTAATTGGCACTTTATCCGTGTTCTTCCTCAATCGCTTGCCTCAAGTGCTCGCAAAAAACATAAAAGGATTTCGCCGCGTACCATAGCGACGGAAATCCATACGTCGCTGATCACGGTGTCGATCCACTTCAGCTTACTGAGAACAAGTTCGAAAGTCTCGGGAAAGAAAGTGGTGCAATAGCGCAAGTCTACCGATTCCGATAGGAGGCGAAGTTTTCTCGTAGAGTTTCCCATTAGCATGAACAACACACCGGCCCAAAATAATAACGGCTGCAATTATTTCGAAAGCCTCTGCTGCCGCATGGCCATTGCACCGAATTTCTTTTTGAGAGAACATCTGCTCAGAAAATGCTTTCTAGGCCTAGCATCATAATGCGTTCTGATAAACAAGTTACACTGCCGGAGATGTTCCTCACCCCGGGCTGTTGTGAAATATGGTTTGTGAACCTACTTGTCTACGTTCAATAGGAAGATTGACCGAGCGCTCAACAGTGCATGCAGATGAGAACATGATATAGACCATACCCAAGGGCTTTGGATTTAAACTCGTGACTTTGTGGTCACAAGGGCAGCATTTTATCCCTTGAGCTACTACTCCACCGTCTAGACATGTCCAGGGAACGTCTGGTAGAAGGATTTGATTGATTTGTGAAGCGCATTAGTGATAGACAGATGCTGAAACGATGGATAGCAACAAAACAACGTGGAGTGGCGAAGGAATGTGAAATGACTTGTGTAAATGAACAAATGAACAAACAACCGAACAAATGATCAGACAACTACATGCACTACATTTTGTGTGTGTGTGTGTGTGTGTGTGTGTGTGTGTGTGTGTGTCTGAACCCCGCAATGCAGCAACTAGTTATTCTAGTTAGATTGTTATCCAGAGACCCAAAGAGCTAAGGAGGTCAAAAAAGTAAAACAGAGCTGAAATAAAAAAAAGAAGAAGAAAAAGGAGGGATACAACCACTATTACAACAAATAATAATAATAATCATAATAATCATAATAATTATAGTAGTAGTAATTATACTACCGCTGTTAATACCTTTACTACTAGTATAATTATTAATAACAATGAAAAGAATGATACTAAAAAACAAAAAGATAAAAAAAGGACAATTTTATTATTACTGATATTACTATTAATAATTTTAATACTAATTCTACTGCTACTGCCACTACTACTAAAAAAAGGTTTCTTATTGTGCTACTACTATTACTAATAATAAAAAGCAGGAGAGCGATACCACAAAAATATTACTTATAACAACTCTACTTTCAACTGCTGCTATTATTATTATTATTATTATTAATTATACTACCATTGCTAACAGGGTTATCACTTGTATCACTATACAACATTGACTCCGTGGCTAGTAGAGCAGAGCGCTTACAAACACGAATCTCATACAGCGTGAATTAATGTCATTACTAAAGCCAGAAACCCAATGAACACATTTCAGCACGTCTCCTTTCACTGTAGCCACAACCGCACCTCCCGCATGCATCATCTCTAGCAGAAGCATCGATTTGAACCTCATTGGCAAAGAAAGTGCAAAAGTATAAATGGTGGTTGAAAAAGCTTAACTGTTTTGAGTAAGACTTTGCTCACCATGTCCAGAATTTCATGAAAAGTCCATGATGTAAATGTAAGGGTTTCTGTGAACAAATCGATTTCATCTCTGTTGTAGAATGCAAAAAAAAAAAAAAAACTGCGATTAAATCCACACGGATATATTTGAGATACTAAAGAATGCACTAGCTTAAGTAAAAAAATATCAGTCATGATAAATCCAAGAGTTGCAGCCACAAACAAGGCGGGAAAACACTGAAGGATAGACACAACATGGTAAATGAGCAGCAGGTGAAAGCAATCACACCGCTGATGATCTGTAGATGGAGAGGAGTGTTGGTGTGGTTTTAGACCCAGGATTCTGGGATAGATCTCGAGTATATTTATGATGTTAATACATGCGACATTAATAGACAACTTTTAATCGTTATCAAAAATATATATATTTTTTTCAATTAATTAAACATCTAATTGACTGATTTATTGATTATACTGTGGATGATCCAATTAATTGCACTATATGGACAGAAGTTTGCAGACACCTGGCCATACATATGTGCTTCTTGGGAATTCCATTGCATATTTAGTCTCTATTTGCTATTAAAATAACCTCCACTCTTCTGGGAAGATGTTTCAATAGATTTTGGAGTTCATTCATCCACAATGGTGTTAATTGTGGGTTAAGGACCCAGCAGGAGCAGCTTGATGGTGCTGGGATTTGAACCCCTGACCTCCTGAGCAGTAGTCCAACATTTTATCCACTGAGCTACCACTTCTCTTTTCTGGGAAGACGTTCCACCAGGTTGTACTGGTGAAGAATTTTATTCATTCAATGTACTGATGTAGGTTAGATGAGGAGGCCATTCAGCATTCCAGTTCATCCAGAAGGTGTTCAATAGAGATGAGCCCTATAGCAGCAGAGCTTCCACTCCAACTCATATAAAGCATATAGAGGCATTGTCATGCTGGAACAGGTTTTAGTTCAAGTGAAGGGAAAGATTGAACGCCACCACATCCAAAGGTCTCCTATACGCCTTTGACTTTTGTGTTTAACATATTGGGGGGAAACTATCAGGTTTCCCAATTATTTTTGTCTACACAGTGTAGGACCATTTGCAAGACTAAAAATGCGACTTGTCTGAGAACGTTTTGACGTCGACATTAGCTAGCGACAATCCCAAAACCGTCGTTCATCGCTTGAAGTGTTTTAACACAAACATCAAGGCAAATGTGGATCGTTTAATTATCAGTCATACTCGGGATCAAAGTGAGGAAAGTGATAAAGTGCTACATGGAGGAGGAACAGAAATGAGAAATGAAAGCAAGACAGTTTTTTAAGAAAACTAATCGAGTTTTTCCTGCTATCATTATTTATCTTTTTTGATGTATTTTTGTGGTTGTGACCCAAAATGAATCCCTGGCTTCAGCATGATGGAAGAGGCATGACTTGTGCAAGAAGCAACACAAATGCAGTATATGGGTTGAAGGAAAAAAGCAGCCGGTGCTGGGAATCATCAGCTGTCCAGAGGGAAGCAATGACCATAGCAAATCATTCGGGAAGTAGTACATTTGTTTTAGATTCAAATAAATAAATTAAATTGTTGGAGATCATTGCCCACTGATGAGTAAGCAACTCTGTGTTGTAATCAGGTTTGTTTCAGTTAATCAAGCAATTGCAACCTGTACCAGAGTAGAGTACAGTGTAGTAGAATACAATACAGTAGAGTACAGTGCAGTGTAATATAATACTACACAATAGCATTCAGTACAGTAAAGTGCAGTGTAGTAGAGTACAGTGTTGTATAATACAATATACCAGAGTGGAATACAGATGAGTTCAGTGTAGTACAGCACAGAAGAGTACAATGAAGTATAACTCAATACAGTAGAGTACACTGGCGTAGAGTACAGTGTAGAATACAGTGGCGTATGGTGCAGTATGATGCAATACAGTACAGTAGAGTACAGTAGAATACAGTGCAATATAATACAATAGATTCCAGTGTAGTAGAGGGCAGTATAGAATAGTAGGATACAGTGTAGGAAAGTACAGTAGAGTACAGTAAAGGTCAGTACAGTAGCACACAGTAGTCTAGTAGAGTACAGTAGACTGCAGTGTAGTTGAGTACAGTGTAGTAGAGTATAGAACAGTAGAGTGTAGTAGAGTACTGAACAGTTGAGTACAGTTGAGTATAGTATGGAAGACTACATCCCAGTAGAGTACAGCATAGTAGAGTACAGTTAAGTACAGAGTAGTAGAGTACATTGTAGTAAAGTACAGTAGAGTACAGGGTAGTAGAATACAGTAGAGTACTGTGCAGTAGAGTACTGTGCAGTTGTAAACCATAGAGTATGGAACAGTAGAGTACAGCACCGTACAGTTGAGCACAGTACTGTATAGTACAGTAAACTACAGTACAGCAGAGTACAGCACAGTGAGTTCATTAGAGTAACATACAGAAGAGTAGAGTTGAGTTTAGAGTACAGTACAGTTGAGTACAGTACATGAGAGTACAGTATAAAAGAGTACAGTTGAGTACAGTAGAGTAGAGTACAGTTAAGCACAGTGCAGTAGAGTACGGTACAAAAGAGTACAGTACAGAAGAGTACAGTTGAGTACAGTAGAGTACGGTACAGTGGGATGGCCCTTCACCCCATAGCTGCTCAATTGTATGAATGAGATAAATGCTGTAAGAGTAAATGCAGTGAGAGAGTAAAGTGTCTAGATTTGTGGGTGTAGCATGAAAAAAATGCCACAGACCACGGTCCAGAATTACAGCACAATCCTGAATACGGAAAATTCCAGAACCATCTAACCATTGTTTTACTTTAAAGAATTACAGCCTAGTCCAGACAGCAACTGTAGAATGATTTTTGTCAGCAATAAACCTGGTACGTTATTATAATAGCGGATTTTATGGTGTTTTATGACGGACCTGTCGAGGCTGTGTGATATTAAATGATAAATACCTTTTATAATGAATGTGGCTGAGGTACAGAATAAAGGGCGTACGTTTCGATGTCCGCTGCAGGGCTGGAAGTTGATGGTCCCCCTCAGGATGACATTGATTATAAAATGGTCGGTGAGGCAATTTTTTTAAGTTGCAGGGGGGAAAGAAATACGACTCAACCTGCTGTAATGGAGATAATTAATTCATTGCCAAAGTTCATTCCCATTGTGATCAACAAAGTCCTAAGATTTACTAGTATTTTTCTTTAAACTGCTAAATCCAGGCATTTAGCTACGAATGAATAATAATGATTGGAAGAGTAGTGGAAAGAGCATAAAGTCATAAGAGTATGATTAGCACTACTGAGGTGATTTGCTTGAGGAAATAAAAAGTAAAGCAAAAAAACCCAACAAAAAAAAAACTAGCATGCTAGGTTTATTGATTTGCTAACTAGCAAAGATAATTCTCTGATATTATCCTGAGTGCTACCTGTAGCAGCACATTGGATATACTGTGTTATTCAGAACAAACACTCTGTACAGAGTTTGACTAGTAAAACATCTAGCTAATGAGGCTAAGTCGAGCCACTTAGCAGTACGTGTCCGGATTTTGATCTGTGGGATACGGATATCTCCATATTTTGCAGCTCATTATCATGATGTCAGACTCGTCAGAACTGGTTAATGGCGGTCTTTTGGTTAAAGTAGACAATTTGCAGGGTTTTTGAAGTGTCCTCTTTTTTTTGACAGCTGAAATGTCAGAATCTGAAAGGGTTTTATTGCCAAGTGTGTTCATACGCAAAAAGGAACTTGTCTTGGTGACGAAAGCTTGTGGGTACAATGTATATGTATAATGTAAGCATTACCCTCTGAATGACCATTGTGTCTACACACTTACAAAGGATTCTCCAGGTGATATTTCAAACAATAAAATGGAGACGAGCGAAAATAAAATCCGCAGTATATTCGCTGGAACTATGGCCAGCTGTGAGAAAATGTATGCTGAAGATCTCGGGTGATTTTTATCCTTGACCTTTGTGCTCAGAGATTTCTCCAGATTCTCAGAATCTTTGATATTATGGTGATATTACGTACTGGAGATTATAAGATATTCGAAGTCTCTGCAGTTTCACGTTGAAGAACATTGTTTGTTTCACAATTTGTAGCTGTTGTTTTTCCACAGTTTTCTGCTCATCTTTACCTCTGAGAAAGTCTGTCTTTCTAAGATACACCATTTTTACCCAATGTGAGTGACCTGTTGCCAATTAACCAAATTACTTACAAAATGTTTCTCCAGCTGTCTCTTTTTTTACTCAACTTTTTTGAGACATGTTGCAGCGATCAAATTCCAAATGAGCTTGTTTGTCTTGTTTGCTATGTTTATTGTGAGTAAAATATGGGTTTATGAGATTAGCAGATCAAATTTTTTATTCACACTTTACACAGAGTCCCAACTTTTTGGGAAATTGGTTGTGAAACCATTTTTTAATGGCTAATATGAAGATATTTGGTATGTTGGTGGTTTAGTGTGGGAAGCAGTAGTGGAAAGCAATAAAAAATAAAAAATCAGGATTGAAAAAGTAGACTGAAAACATTTCTTTTTTGCCATCAAATGCAATATAAAAGCAAAATAGATTTTATATATACAAAATACACAAAAAACTGTTATAAAGATAGAATGTGTCTGGTTTCAGTAGTGAAAAACTGAAAAAAAATGGGATTGGAAATGTAGACTAAACTTTTTTTTATCGAATGCAATATAAAAGCAAAATACATAAAAAAAGAAATAATAGATAAATAATTAATAAAATAATCAAATAATATATTGTGTTTGATTTCAGTAGTGAAAAACCAAAAAAATTGGGATTGAAAATCTGGCCTGAAAAAAAATAATAAAATAAATAAAGGTTTTTCTCTCTGGTACCAAACGTGATCAATCAATAGACATTTTATTATGGCTAATATAATAATATACCGTATAATTAGTTTTTAACAATAGAAAAAAAAAATGAGACTAAAATGTAGAATAGAAAATGTATTTTATTCATTTTCCATTTTAGGAAATATGAATATTATAATGATATTTGTATGTATGTGGCTTCAACAGTAGGACAAATCTATAGATATATTACTCGTCCCACAGTTCTTGGATTAATAAAAGTTATATTTAAAGGTGAGTTGTACGTACAAACAATGTAAGAAGCGAATAGTCAAATCTGTATGTGAAGCTGAAACACATAACTCAGACAAATGCACGGGATTCGCGCATCTCCACGGCACCCAAACCAGATCCGTGTCTCCGTTCTAAATAGTCCCGACCTTGTGCTTAAATGTAAATACGCCGCTGCTGTCTGACACTTTATATATCTATGGGCTGTAAATGCACTACAAAAACGCTATAAACTATGCTTCAGATTGCGAGGAGAAACATTACTGACCTGTTTAAATAAAGTATAAACTCGACTTTGGAGCGAGCAGACCACCGGACTCTAGAGGGAGCTCAGCTGGGGATTTCTCCATGTGTAGTCATTTCTGACAGATGGTCCCCCCTGAAAGTTTTTCTATAACGGGGTTAAACTCAGCCCACTAGAACACCTTACTGAGGAGGCCTCAAAAAGCACGGCTGTGCATTCCAGACTCGGGAATCCCATAGCGACCAGGACCTCGGCCCACTGGTGTGATCAGAAAGTGAGCTGGGAGCGACAGGGGCCTCTGCCACAGCTTTCATTATCGATCATTTTCTTCTTTTCTAGCATTATTTCTTTTACTCCTTTCTTCCTTGCTTTTTTTCCTTGTAATTTTCTCCTTATAATTAATTCTTTCTTCTTATTGACTGACTGACTGACTGCCTATCTATCTATCTATCTATCTATCTATCTATCTATCTATCTATCTATCTATCTATCTATCTTTTTTCGGACTGTCTGTCTGTCTGTCTATCTATCTATCTTTTTCTCTTTTTTCTGTCTGTCTGCCTGTCTGTCTGTCTGCCTGTCTGTCTGTCTATCATTTTCTTTATATCATTCTTTCTTTCTTCTGACTGACTATCTGTCTATCTATCTATCTTTTTCTTTCTTTTTTCCGACTGTCTGTCTGTCTATCATTTTCTTTATATCATTCTTTCTTTCTTCTGACTGACTATCTATCTATCTATCTATCTATCTATCTATCTATCTATCTATCTATCTATCTATCTATCTATCTATGATTCTTTCTTTCTTCTGACTGACTGAATATCTGTCTAGCTATCTCTCACATTTTCTCTATATCATTCCTTCTTCCTTTCTTTCTTTCTTCTGACTGACTGACTATCTGTCTATCATGTTCTCTATCTCATTATTTCTCTTTTGTTCCGTCTATCTGTCTGTCTGTCTGTCTGTCTGTCTATCTATCTATCTATCTATCTATCTATCTATCTATCTATCTATCTATCTATAATTTTCTCTATATCATTCATTCTTTCTTCTGACTGACTAGATGTCTGTCTGTCTGTCTATCTATCTATCTATCTATCTATCTATCTATCTATAATTTTCTCTATATCATTCTTTCTTCTGACTGACTAGATGTCTGTCTGTCTGTCTGTCTATCTATCTATCTATCTATCTATCTATCTATCTATCATTCTTTCTTCTGACTGACTGACTGACTATCTGTCTATCCATCTCTCACATTTTCTCTATATCATTCCTTTCTTTATTTCTTTCACTCTTTCTTTCTTGTGACTGACTGACTATCTGTCTATCATGTTCTCTATCTCATTATTTCTCTTTTGTTCCGTCTATCTGTCTGTCTGTCTGTGTCTATCTATCTATCTATCTATCTATCTATCTATCTATCTATCTATCATTCTTTCTTTTTTCTGACTGACTGACTGACTATCTGTCTATCCATCTCTCACATTTTCTCTATATCATTCCTTTCTTTATTTCTTTCATTCTTTCTTTCTTGTGACTGACTGACTATCTGTCTATCATGTTCTATATATCATTATTTCTCTTTTGTTCTGTCTGTCTGTCTGTGACTGATGGATTGATGTTTTAGCACCAGGGACACATTTCAGGGTTTTGTATAATTATTGGTTTATTTAGTTATTTCTTTAACATGTTCAGAGCATCGTTTACACAGTTACCTATTCCCCTAGTAAACAAATACAACAGTAAAAATTCTAAACAGAAACAACACAAAAGCTCGTCCATGTTTCCCCACAAGATAACAAGAAAAACACACAACGTATGTATGGCGCCGCATCACTTCACCTTACACCTGTTCAATTAACAATAAAAATCTAATCTCTGTCCCACAAGTGGCACATGAGGAATTTTACCCCGAGAGATTATTAATATAACTTTTACTCCTGTCCTTGTTGGTTTGTGCAACACAAACACACACATACAAACATCACAACACGTTCCTCCTTCTTATCCCCCTGCTGGGGCCACGTGGGTTGTGCACACGCACGCTATTAACATACTTTTATTCATGCAAACATCATCCACTTTCATCCCCTGACAATAATTCAGGAGCATAAATATACTTATACCTAATAACATATACATGCTCTCATTTCTTTTTTCGTTTATTTTGTCTGGTCTTATGTTTTAAAAACTTACCTGTGTTTGGGTGTTTGTCGGCGCAGGTGTTGCTGGCCTTTCATGTTGCGTTTTCTTTAATCAGCCGCCCAACCCGAGCGCCCCCCAGTGGCCTGGTTTATATAGCGCCAAAACTCGAAGCCGACAAACGTATTTTTTTTTTTTTTATTAAGTCGGGGTTTTTTTTCAGGTTTTTCCAATATGGCTGCCTTCATGAGCAGACTCAAAAGAAATTTTTTTGCAGGGAGATTTTTGCAGATTAAAAAAAAAAAGTTGCTGCTGATTTTTCATATGAATATGTACTTTATAAAAGCAACTAATAATTGTTATAAATTAACAATTATTTATAATAAAAATAACTGTTTATACAATTTTTTGTTAATTATTTCATATGTCAGGCGTCACAGGGTTAATATGTTTATTATTTGTTATTTCAATTATATATATATATATATATGTTATTTTAAAGTAGAAATATTCTTGTATATATTCCTTGCAATTTAGAAGTTTACGGATACATACGTTTCTTTCTTTGTATATATTTTGTTTGTTTTGTTGTTACTTTGTGTATAGTTTCTTTTTTCTTTTCTTTGGGTCTCTTCACCTCTCGATCACTGTAAATAAACCGTCACTTTTTTTATTATAAAGACTGCGAGTTTTTGTATTTTTCCCCTCGTTTTTTCTGCTGTGGGTGAACCCATTTTTTTTGCTGTCTTTTACTTTTCTTTCTTTCTTTCTTTCTTTCTTTCTTTCTTTCTTTCTTTCTTTCTTTCTTTATTTGTTTATTTATTTGTTTATTTGTTTATTTATTTGTTTGTTTTTTGTTGCTCTTTCTTTCTTTCTCTCTTTTTTCCTTTCTTTGCTTTTTGTTTCTCTTTTTCTTTGGTTTTCTGCTTCTTTCTTTCTTTCTTTCTTTCTTTTTTTCTTTCTTTCTTTCTTTCTTTCTTTCTTTCTTTCTTTCTTTCTTTCTTTCTTTCTTTATTTGTTTATTTATTTGTTTATTTGTTTATTTATTTGTTTGTTTTTTGTTGCTCTTTCTCTATTTCTCTCTTTTTTCCTTTCTTTGCTTTTTGTTTCTCTTTTTCTTTGGTTTTCTGCTTCTTTCTTTCTTTCTTTCTTTCTTTTTTTCTTTCTTTGCTTTTTGTTTCTTTCTTTGCTCTTTTTTGTTTTGTTTTTTTGTTGCTCTTTTTTGTTTTTCTGCTCTTTTCTTTCTTTCTTTCTTTCTTTCTTTCTTTCTTTCTTTCTTTCTTTCTTTCTTTCCTTCTTTCTTTCTACTCCTGTCCTTTTTCTTTGTTTTGCTGCTTCTTTCTATCTATCTTTTCTCTCTCTCTCTCTCTCTCTCTCTCTCTCTCTCTGTGTTTTTTCCCCTTACCATGTTCTTTGTTTTGCTGCTTCTTTCTTTCTTTATTTCTTTCTATTTCTATCTATCTATCTATCTATCTATCTATCTATCTATCTATCTATCTGTCTGTCTGTCTGTCTGTCTGTCTGTCTGTCTGTCTGTCTGTCTGTCTGTCCTCTTTTTTTCTTTTTCTTTTCATCATCTTCAAAACTCCATCCCTTACATAAACACAGTTTCAGCAGTCTAGACTGATAAACTCTACACAACAGCAATAATAATAATAATTATGTTGACACAAGTGAAAGTCGAGTTGTTAAGTTGTATCGGATCGTTGTGTAAATAAGGTCATCTGTGTTCATTTCTCGCCCCACAAATCCAGTGAATTGTCCTCCCTTTTACACCCCGAGTCTGTTCTGCCTCACATCTAATGTTGATTCAATCTCTTTCGGTACGCTGCTTTTTTTGCCCTGGAGAGAAATGAGTTAGTCAGCGACAGAAAGCCGAGGTCAGGATGTCAGCTGAAAGTTAAACTGCTTCGGGAACCCTGTGTGCCTCTAATGAAAGGTTTCACACTCGCCTCCCTCAGCCACATGCGCTCAATAATATTCGTCCCCTCCAATGACTGCGGAGGGAATATTAACCGCAAATGGGCACAGTAAGGAAAAGCGCCTCAGAAATAAATAAATAAACCAACATATACATCTATCTATCTATCTATCTCTCTATCTCTCTATCTCTCTATCTATCCATTTATCCATCCATCCATCTATCTATCTATCTATCTATCTATCTATCTATCTATCTATCTATCTATCTATCTATCCATCTATCTATCTATCTATCTATCTATCTATCTATCTATCTATCTATCTATCCATCTTTATCTCAATCATTTTCTCTTTTTCTTTCTTTCCTTCTCTCAACTGACTGACTGGCTAACTATCTGTCTATCTGTTTCCTTTCTTTCTTTAATTTCTTTATTTCTTTCATAAACAGACAGACAGACAGACAGACAGACAGACAGACAGACAGACAGACAGACAGACAGACAGACAGATAGATAGATAGATAGATAGATAGATAGATAGATAGATAGATAGATAGTAATGTTTGAATTAAATATATAATTAAAGGGAAAGTCAGTTGGAGATAACGTGTTTAGTTATCGTAATTATATATTGCTGTTATACGGTATATAAACAAAAGTATTGGGACACCTGACTTTTCCAGCCATATGTGGTTCTTCCTCAAACAATGCTGGAGGCATTCGGATTTGGGAGAATAAAATTCACTGGATCCACAAACCTTTGTATATACAGTGTTTATATTTGTATTATTTCTGCATATTGACTGCTACTGTTATTAAGTCACGGTGAATGTAATTAAAGTGAAATAGAACGACAGGCAGATGAACCATTTAAAGGACAAGGATTTTTTTCCCACTCTCCTACACACCATGTAAGGGCTTTAACCTTGCCCAGACACATTTTATAGTTCAGCAATGGGGGAGCAGTAATCAGTGTAAATGGAAAAACTTGCTCCCGCGTGGTTAGCAAGTCCCAACTGCGAGCGAAAAAACTGGGACAAACTCGCCTGCGGTTCTGACACGAAGACCAACATGTGGCAGGATGTCTGAAATGCAAGCGTTTGGTATCAGATGAGAGATGAGATCTTTCACAAATAGGAAATGTGACATGATGAAGAGAGAGACAGAGTGAGACACATATACAGGTGCATCTCAATAAATTCGAATATCATTAAAATAAATATTTATTTTCATTTGGATGATTATGGCTTACAGCCAATGAAAACCCAAAATCTGGGTTATCTATCTATCTGCAGCCAATATCACAGAAAGCCTTGATGGAACAATTCAATATATGTTTCTCATAATATAATATAAAATAAAACAAACCTCATTCTCAAGCCACAAATGTTCCGAGAACATGAGTACCACAGCCCGTGCTTGCACTTCCTCATCTTGTTTTTTAAGTTCTGGCTGTGAGAGAAACCCCATAGACTTAAGCCTTAAACTCCAGCTGTTTTCAAGACATCTGTTGTCTGTGTGTCCAAACACACACACACACACATGCACACACAGTAACCACCTGTCCCAGTCCCAATTTCTTTTCATTGCACCATGCAGTGGTGGCATCGGGTCCCCCTCCATGCCAAAGCGAGTAGCATAGATTTGCAGTCGAATGCTATTACACACATCCAAACACCCGTAACAACCACCAACCCACCCACACACACACACACACACACACACACACACACACACACACACACACACACACACAAACCCCTCTCATGGCTCGCCAGGCCACAGGGTTGAGCAAGCGTGAAAAGAGAAGGCAAACAAGGGTGAAGGAGAGCATCGAGTACAGCAAGTCAGGGGAGCGAATGAGAAAAAGAAAGAGATATTCGATAGGGAGGGAGACGATGATTGAGCGGGCGGTTCTGGGATAAAGAGATTAAGAGACGACGACACACCGTGGAGGAGAAGAAAAAAAACTTGTGTTACATTTGAAGCAAATATATAAAGTTCCTAGCCGTCAAAAAAACTAAAGATCTAAATTGATCCATCAAAAACATGGGGCCAAATGAATGATTTGAGACATTCATAAAGGAAAGAATGCACTGGTGCGCTTAAGAAAACTAGAAAGCCCCCAAAAAAGATAGTCCTGATGAAGTAAAACCCTGTATCGCAAATCAAAGGCGAACCAACAATAAAAAAAAAAGAAATGAAAAAAAAGCCTATACATTTTTTTAAAGATTTAATGCAAAGAATAAACAAAGACGAAAGAAAAGTATGGAAAAGGAAAGGAATTGCTCATGAGTCAAAGCATTATCTTATATCATGGAGTGTATGGAACTGGTTCATTCATATTTATTTATAAAATAATATGATAAACATGATTTTATTGAGCAGCAAATTGGATTCAGAAATGTATAGCGTCATAGTACTTAGCTTACATTTAGCCAAATGCTACATTTCTGAAGCATCTCAAGACTTTTTACAGGAAGGAAGTGAAATATTTCACATTGTTTAAATCGATCAACTGACCTAAATCCTACCGAGCTGCATTCGAAAAGGGAAAACTTCCCAAAGACGAACAAAACCTGAAGAAAGTCTTACTGATGCCTCATCATGAAAGAAATGAGGGTCTACCCTAACCTCCAGGTTTCAGGCTGTTTTATATATATATTAAAAATGATGATATGACATAAAAACACATGGAAAATGATTTGACTAATTTGTAAATCTCATGGAATCAAGAATCCTCAGGATGCAAAACATTTTGAAATCTTGAGGTGGATGAATTACAACAGCAGGAGACCAAAAAACCCCAACAAAAAAAACACTATAATCAGATGAATGTATTGTGTTACAAATTCTATTTTTTGTACGATTTTGTGTATTTTTACACCCTTAATAAATAGTGTAATATTAGTAGTGATTTTTTTTTGCACTCTTTTTTTGAGCTTTCCAAACCTACTTTTTCCATTTTTTTCAACCTCAATTATATCAATACGACATACAACAGCTTCATATTTCATTGTTTCCATTTCTTCCTTTTTATAACTGAAATAACGTCCCGTAAGATCATTTCTGATTTCAGGGACTGAAGTCTAGCCGTGTTCATGCTGCAGTAAAGGGCGATAAAAAAAAAGAAGAAAGAAAGCTATTACACTAGACCCCGCTATTGAACATCACTGAAACGACCGCCCGGGAAAATGGTCACCCCCCCGAGCCGAAGCGCTAGAGTGCCACCTTTAGGGGGCATCGTTTCTTATCGCGTCACGCCTCTTGATGAGACGTGATGCTTGTTGGTTTATTTGCCGCTTATGGGTTTGACCTTCTGAGAGAAGTGAACAAAACAAAGACATGAAGCTTGGATAAATGATGACAAAGGTTCTGTATGAAGCAAAGCCACCCATCCAAGCCTCCTACTGGATCTTTTTATTTTTCAGAGTCCACTTTTCTCTTTTCCATCCATTTCTCCCACTGCCAGCGGCGACATTCCGTGATAGCAGCGTCGCTTTTATTGCTATTTTTAACATCATCACTTGAACATAATAAATGACTCTGGGAAGCCCTTGGAGCACTCATATAAACGTTCTTATTTGTACGAAAAAAAAATTTGAAGGTGACTTTGCAGTCATACATAGTAAATATACAGTATACAGACAAAAGTATGTGGATTTTCCAGACCTGTTCCAATGCCCTTTTGCACAAAGCCAGTGAAATGAGGCTTTCCATGGGTTGAAGTGAAAGATCTCCTGAGCTCCAACCCTATAGAAGACCTTTATGATGAACGTGAACGCTGAGTGCACCCCCCCAGGCCTCCTCACATCACCTACTTGATTGTTCTAAACATATTTGTGGCTGAATGAGAGGAAAAAATGTCCACAAACACCCTCCAAAATCTAGTCAACGAATAGAGGAAACTTCTCAGAAGAATGGAGGTTATTATAAGAGCAAATGAGGACTAAATGTGGATTGGAGGAATTCATCTTCAACACTGCATCCCTTACATTTACCCTGGTTGGATTGGTCATACTACACAATCTACACTATACAATCTGGTGGAACATATTCCCAGAAGAGTGGAGGCTATTATAAGAGTAAATGAGGACTAAATGTGGAATGGGATGTCCAAAAACATCCCACCAATCTTTTGTCCATATAATGTATCTGACTGGACAAAGAACCTAGTTTTTACAAGTTCTAGTAGAAAAAAAAAGAGAAAATATATTGCTTGCACATGGGTTCCCTGGTGGTCTAGTGGTTAGGATGCGGCGCTCTCACTGCTGAAGCCCAGGTTCGATTCCTGGTCAGGGAACCAACCATTAGGGTTGCCAGTGCACTCTTAGTGCCGGTCCCAAGCCCAGATAAATGGGGAGGGTTGTGTTAGGAATGGCATCCAGTGTAAAAACATGTGCCAAATCCAACATGCGGATCATGATTACGGATGATCCGCTGTGGCAACCCCTACTGGGAAAAGCCGAACAAAAGTTTAAAAACAGCCTACAGACAAAAAAGTCAAAGCTCCACATTGTACCAGAATTACGAGAAGAGAATGGAATGGAAATGGAAAGGAACTGCTCATGATCTCAAGAATGATGTGTATTATCTAATGGCAAATAAGTGATAAAAAGAGTGAGATGCTTAGTGTTAATTGTGTCAAAGTTCTTGGAGGGGCTCCCTTGCGGGTGGGGGCCCACATACCCCAATCCTTTTAGAATAATAAAATAAAGATATTTTGCATTACATTTGATGCATGCGGATCATGAATACGGATGATCCATTGTGGCGACCCCTAACGGGAGAAGCCGAACGAAAGTTTATATTGCTAGCACATCCAAAGACATCCTGTACAAATGGTGTCTTCAAGTGTGTGGTTTGAGGAAGAACCACCTACATAATGGATTAGAAAGTCAGGTGTCTCCATAACCTTTTATCACAAATTTATGAATGAAATTTTTTTTATATAATAAAATCTTTTTATTATCGAGAATTCAAGCCAAACCCATAATCTTGCATCGCTTCTTAAATTCCCTATTTCAAAAACCGGATGTGGGAAAAGTGAATTAGTTTGTAATAACAGTTTCAACAGTGGACTCGCTTATGGGAAAAGACAAGTCATTTATCTTTACCGTAGGAAACATCACCCCTGGAGGGTTTTGCTCGTGGTAAGAGTTTCTTCATTAGCCAAATCGAGTCCGCGACATTAAATGTGTGTATACATGCTTGTCCCGAGTGTTTACGCTGAAAAATTATCTAGTCATGAGTGCTTCATATATCATGAGGTCCCTGGTCCGTGAATCGAAGCTTGTGTGGGGGGGAAAAAAAAAGAAAAGTGACATCACATCCAAGCAGCATTCAGTTCTCTTTCTTTCATAATCACTTCAAGTGCTACTTATGAGTTATTTATGTAACATGGACAGTACACTGGCATAAGAGTCTCCTTCTCTCTATCTATCTCTTTCTCTCTCTCTGTCTGTCGATTCAGTAGCCAAGATTCGTTCAGGCAGCAGAGGTACAGCAGAGAAGCCTGGCTTAATTTCAAGCCAAACCGGATTAGAGAGGAAATGCATGCTTTAGTCATCCGGTATATTTCAAGAATATGCATTTGTCCATTCATGGGGGCTTTTAAAAGCATCCAGCGGTTCAAAAGCGACATGAGACATTGTGTACTGTGCGGAAAACCTTCTAAAGGAACTGCAAGAAGAATTGTTTTTTTCTTTAATTTCTCTCCACTGCTTCTCTTTCTCTCCCCATCCCGAGGCATCCTGAGGTTTGGCCAGCTCCAGTCACGTCCCACCTCATGAAGATTATGGACCTTTGAAGAAGTAGATGGCGAACTCGCAAACATCCCGTTCCATCTAGAGACGTACCAGTGCCAATTGGATCCCACTGCATGTGTGGAGTTTTGACATTGGACCTTCTGGAGTGTTTAAAGGCTCTGGCATGGAGAAGCTGATGCTGGATCTGTGATGATCACAAATGTTGAGCTCAGTAGCTCCTAGTTTTATACCAAAGACTGTATAAAACTGTAGAAAGAACATTACTACATTACTTGTTCTGTATTGTTGAAAGATTTATGATCACACTCTTGATGTCACCAAAATGAGGATCAGGTTCCCCTTTTGAGACTGGTTCCTCTCTAGGTTTCTTCCTAATAACATCTAAGGGAGTTTTTCCTTGCCACAGTCACCACGGCTGCTCATCAGGGATAAACACACCGTTCACCTTGATGTTGATTTCTGTAAAGCTGCTTTGAGACAATGTCTGTTGTGAAAAACGCTATAGAAATAAACTTGACTTGACTTGACTTAATTGTAAATCAGAGGTCTATTCGAAATGATCTCCAAGAGGTGGTGATAAAAATTAGCTTTGCATTTAAGATAAAAATGGGCCCGAAGCCCAGCGTAGTCCAAACGTTTTTTTTTTGTTTTTTTCTCACATTCTCACTCTCACACTGGGGCTTTATGCATCTTCACACATTAATATAAACGCTCCAAAATAAAGCGTGCTGTTTTGCAAATATTAAGAAAGAAAATCATTTAAAAAAAGAAATACAAAAAAATATTACCAGACCTGTAAATGTGAATAATTCAGCTAAAGGACCTATCAGGTCACATTCAAATACAAATCAACACAGAGTCATTACCTATGGAGTAAAAAAAAAAAAAAAAAAAAAAAAAAAAAAAGAAATAGGCCTGGAGCTCGTACCTTTCGAAATAATTAACATCTCGTAGCAGAGAGAGGTGTTAATGGAATTTGTTGCCGGACCTACCAAGCCACCCGGGCGAGCGCGGGCTTGTGTTTTCTGTAATTATCGTAAACAACTGTCTCGCTAATGGATGAGAACGAGCAGTTCTGGAGGCCAGGAGACAGCCCAGATGTCTCATGAGTGGTCTGGTGGAGAAAAAGAGAGAGAGAGAGAGAGAGAGAGAGAGAGAGAGAGAGAGAGAGAGAGAGAGAGAGAGAGAAAAAAAGAGAGAGAGAAAACGGGAATAATGCTGTAGCAAGATCAAGTCAAATTAGAGTAAATGGTATCGTCGTCTTCTTGTTGTTGAGGGTATACATTTTGAGGATGACTAAAAAAAAATGATTCTGATTTTACAGAAGGTCCAAAATTTTTAGTGCCATAGATCCTGGTTTGATATCGGTATATATCTAAGATA
Source organism: Silurus lanzhouensis (assembly GCA_039877035.1). Lineage (NCBI taxonomy): Eukaryota > Metazoa > Chordata > Actinopteri > Siluriformes > Siluridae > Silurus > Silurus lanzhouensis. Next base: position 1,678,953 of record JBCEWE010000422.1, on the reverse strand, counting down.
AAATATATAAAATGTTTAAATATTTTCATATATAATTCGTCAAACTTATTTTTCTACTTAATGTCAAGAAATTGAAACAAATCTGTATTGGCAGCCAAAATTGGAATTAATAAGATAAATGTTATGTTTGATGTGTAAAAAAAAAAAACTGTATATAAAAAAGAAAATACATTATTAAAACCAAAGTGTACGAGAATTACAGCAAAATGGGACAGCAATGGATAAGGAAAGGAAGTGCTCATGATCCATGCATAACGAGACATTTTAGGTCAACAAACAAGCAATAACATGATAACTTTGGATGACTGATCCGAAGGTTATGGGTTCAAATTCCAGCACCACAAAGCTGCAACAGCTGGGCCCTTGAGCAAGGCCCTTAACCCTTAATTGCTCATCTGTATAACTGGATAAGAGAACTGGCAAATGCCATAAATAGATTGTAATGTAGTAGACAGAAGCAGAATTAGATTTTAAAAAAGTATGACGTGTCATTTTTTAAATATAATTATAAATATTTATCTTAAATAGAATTGGGTGTAAAAAGTTTGAAAAGAGTTTCAAACAATTTGGAAAAATTTCATGCATTTCAAAAAGACAAAGTACCACATATAACTGGAAAAGTCCCTAAACTTTTGTCCTTATAGTCTAAATAGGAAGATAAAAGAACGAAAGCCTGGTACATAAAAATTGGAAAAACAGCCTACAGACAAAGAAGTCAAAGCTCCACATTGTACCAGAATTACGAGAAGAGAATGAAATGGAAATGGAAAGGAACTGCTCATGATCCCAAGAATTAGGTATATTATCTAATGGCAAATAAGTGATAAAAATAATGAGATGCTCAGCGTTTCGAATTGTGTCACAGTTCTTGGAGGGTCCCACTAGGCTCCCTTGTGGGTGGGGGCCCACATACCCCAACCCTTTTAGAAGCATAAATAAAATAAAGATATTTTGCATTACATTTGAATGCAACTATTATCCTAGTTTTAATAAAAACCAGTGGACCCCCCAAGTAATTTTTTTGCCTTTAAAGGGGGGTTTCCTTAATGCCTATTGAAAGGTCCGGGACACCCCCCCCAAGCCCTCCACCCCCCAATTCGAACACTGGAGATGCTCTTCAACATGAAGCGTAACCATAAATGTGTATAATAAGTCAAAAATATGTCTGATGTCCACTTTCTGTGTAGAAAGTATACATTTAGAGGAGTCTATAGTTTCACTCTGATCTATACATCCCCACCCCTACCCCAAAAATAAAAGCGACGGCACTATTATCCTTCTCTCAAGACGTCCGTGTAAATCATCTTTTTTTCGCTTTGAATTACAATACTGATAAATAGGTTCATTAAGGAGACGACAGAACAGACATTTCCTTCCCCAAGAGTAAGGGCAATTTTTTTTCTTTCTCTTTTCATTGTTGTTGTTGTTTTTCGCGTAATTGATGGAGGACATCGGGGATGACATCTGGCCTGTGCCAAGCAGCTTTAGTATGAAGAAACAGTTTGTGAAGCATCTGCAGCCTCCAGCAGCCACAAGCCTTTTTCATCCTTTTCTTTTTTCTTTTCCTAAAGAGGAAAATGGCAGCAATTAAAAAGCCATTCGCATACCACGTAGGCGAGCTTTACTTACATCACAGTCAATCAATGTGGCGTCCGTATCCTGGAGCATTGTTGACGGCAGGATAATGCGAAACTCGCCGAGTATCGCAAATTCCCTCTGTCTCTCGCAAGGCCTTTCATCTATTTGCATATTAGCTCTGATTTCGCACTTCGGAACATTAACTTTTTTATCGATTTTACACTCGCGTCAACATTACGGATTACGTATCGCGTGCTTTCTCCAACACGGTTCGTTCCTATCATGCAGCGAAGTATTCCGATTTACATGTCGTTGCTGATTAGTTTTTTTTCCCCTTGCGTATTTAATTAACCCACAGTAATTGTTTATCGCACCACCGTGAACTAATGATTATTCGGTTCAGAATGTATTTACATTTAATTCTCATTCGCTTTCTGGAAGCAAACATTGAAACAATTGATTTATAATCCTACCTGAGCCAACTATGTCTGAGTTAATCTAATTATAATTTGGACCTGAAATGTTTTTCTGAATGGGCTCTTAGGGATTTTTGGTTTTCTATCTGTCTTTATTACAAATACAAAAGATTTTATTGGCGTGACTGTTTGCATACGATATCGCCAAAGCATGAGTAGACAAAGAATAGGCACAAAAATGTAATAATAACAATAACAATAGTATAAAAAAAGGTGAATCAATCGAATCATAGCCAAAGGGACCAAATGTGCAAAAGTATAAAAATGATAATAATTATGTGGGATATAAAATAAATAAAAAGGTGGAAGAACTGTATATTTAAACTCTGGCCCAAAAAAACATAAAAAAATTAAATACTTTATGTTTTCACCTTGTTTATCCCTAAAAAAACAGGTATTTGGCCTCATCCCTTACCGTGAATCGTTACTGTGGCGCTCTCACCGCTGTGGCCCGGGTTTGATCCCCGGTCAGGGAACCAACCCCAGCCATTAGGGTTGCACAAGCCCTAGTGCCGGTCCCAAGCCCAGGATAAATGGGAAGGGTTGCTTTAGGAAGGGCATCCAGCGTAAAAACGTGCCAAATCAAACATGCGGAAGGTCCGCTGTTGCGACCCCTAATGGGAGAAGCCGAAAGAAAGTGTGTAATTACTATGTGAGTTCTGTTTGGTCACCAAATTTTTGTCTTTTTTCAACATAATGCAAGTCTCTGTTTACACACTGTCATTTTCACTGAGCTGCTCTTTTTTCAATAGAAAATGATGTGTATGTATGTTTATATTTTATTAGCTCTGTACTTGCACTCTGCACATTGGCAATAAAGTTGAATCATATTTAATCAAATCAAATAAATCAGTAGAAATACAGTTACATTGAGTGTGGAAGTGAGATGTTTCTGTTTCTCTCTTTCTCTTTTTTCTCTCTCTCTCACTTCCAGTTTCTATTTTAAATTTCGATTCGATAAGCTTTCTTGGCAATTGGATTAGGAAAGGAAGTGCTCATGATCCATGGATAACGAGACATTTTAGGTCAACAAACTAGCAATAACATGATAACGTTGGATGACTGATTGGAAGGTTGTAGGTTCAAGTTCCAGCACCACAAATCTGCAAAAGCTGGGCCCTTGAGCAAGGCCCTTAACCCTTAATTGCTCATCTGTATAACTGGATAAGAGAACTGGCAAATGCCATAAATACATTGTAATGTGGTGAACAGAAGCAGAATTCGATTTTAAAAAAGTACGACGTGTCATTTTTTTATATAATTATAAACATTTATCTTAAATAGGATTGGGTGTAAAAAGTTCGAAAAGAGTTTTAAACAATTTCAAAACATTTCATGCATTTCGAAAAACCAAAGTATTCTTTTTTAAATTTCAAATTGATAAGCTTTCTTGGCTTAATTGTTTCCATACAATATTACAAAAGCATTAGGAGGAAAAAATGGAGACAAAATATACATCAAACAAACATAATATAATGTATTTTTACTTGTGTGTGTGTGTGTGTGTGTGTGTGTGTGTGTGTGTGTGTGTGTTTGTTAAATTGACTTGAATTATGATTATTTATTACTATTATAATTATAATTTTAATAATATTATTAGCAGTAGTAGTGTGTGTGTGTGTGTGTGTGTGTGTGTGTGTGTGTGTGTGTGTGTGTGTGTGTATTCCATGTATATTGTCAGGATTCATATAATTTTTAGGACAAAGTCTAAGTTTCCCACAAGCCACTGCACCTCGACGTATCATGTCACATGTTTGCCTGCACCACACTGCCACATGTATACACAGTCACGGTTCAGTGCACATTCTGTCCTTCATTTGTTGTCTCCTTTCAAGGTTTCACCGTTTCCCTCGTTCCACATTCGTGCTACGGCTTTCGTTATTTTGTCCTCTGTTTTCATTTTGTCAGTGTTGCTAGAATGTTTTCATTAATTAAAGCTGAATAAAATATCATTAATAATGAATATTTATTATATAAATATGATGTTCACTATGAACAATGATACACGAATCCAAACTATTTTGTTGATTGCTTTAAAGGAGATTACAACGAGACAGTATCTGAATGGAGCAGAATACACCATCATCCTACATTATATATATACATATACAGTGCCCTCCACAATTATTGGCACCCCTGTTTAAGATGTGGTCGTGGACTTCTAAAAATTATCCTTTTTTTTAAAACAACATAGAACCCAAATGCAAATAAAGAGAAAAATCCAACCTTTCATTTAAGTACATTACTTTGGTGGTAAAAAAATCACACATTTAGAAAAAAAAAAAAAACTTGAAATCATGTGTGCCACAATTATTGGCACCCCTGATGTTAATACTTTGTACAACCTCCTTTTGCCAACAAGACAGCACTTAATCTCTTCCTATAACATTTCACAAGATTGGAGAACACAGAGAGAGGGATTTTTGACCATTCTTCTTTCTAGATCATCCAGTGTCCTGGGTCCTCTCTTATGCACTCTTCTCTTTAGCTCGCCCCACAGGTTTTTGATTGGGTTGAGGTCTGGGGACTGAGATGGCCATGGGAGGACCTTGAGTTTGTGACTGCTGAACCACATTTGTGTAGATTTTGCCACATGTTTTGGATCATTATCCTGCTGAAAGACCCAATGACGACCCATCTTCAGCTTTCTGGCAGAGGCCATCAGGTTTTTATTTAAAATATCCTGGTACTTCAAAGCGTTCATAATGCCATGCACCCTAACAAGGTTCCCAGGGCCTTTGGAAGAGAAACAGGCCCACAGCATCACAGATCCTCCACCATACTTCACGGTGGGCATGAGGTGCTTTTCGGCATACTCATCTTTTGTTTTACGCCAGACCCACTTAGAGTGTTTGTTGCCAAAAAGCTCAATCTTAGTCTCATCTGACCAAAGCACACGATCCCAGTTGAAGTCCCAGTACCGCTTAGCAAACTCCAGACGTTTACGTTTGTGAGTGTTAGTGAGAAAAGGCTTTTTCCTTGCATGCCTCCCAAACAGCTTGTTGGCATGTAGAGAGCGTCTGATGGTTGTTTTGGAGACTCTGTGACCCCAAGATGCCACTCTTTGATGCAATTCTGTGACGGTGAGCTTGGGAAATTTTTTTACTTCTCTTACCATCCTCCTCACTGTGCGTTGTGGCAAGATAAACTTGGGAGCTCTTTCAGCCTTGTTTGTCACTGTTCCAGTTGTTTTAAACTTCTTAATGATTCCTCTGACTGTAGATACCGGCAAGTTAAGGCGAGTGGCTATTTTCTTGTAGCCATTGCCTGACTTATGAAGGTCGACACACATCTGCCTTACTTGAATGGTGTGTTCTCTTGTCTTTGCCATGTTGACAAATGGGTAAGAGAATTAGGCCTCTGTGTCACGTCATATTTATACCCCAGGGAAACAGGAAATCATGAATTACTAATTAAAAGTCCCTAGATACCCTGACCAACCTTAGCAACTACAGAAAAATATATATAAAAAAAATAATAATAATTTTTCAGAGGAATTGTTAGGGGTGCCAATAATTGTGGCACACATGATTTCAAGTTTTTTTTTTTTTCTAAATGTGTGATTTTTTTACCACCAAAGTAATGTACTTAAATGAAAGGTTGGATTTTTCTCTTTTTTTGCATTTGGGTTCTATGTTGTTTTAAAAAAAAGGAGAATTTTTAGAAGTCCACGACCACATCTTAAACAGGGGTGCCAATAATTGTGGAGGGCACTGTATATACACACTACTACTTGCTATATATATATATATATAATATATATATATATATATATATATATATATAGTATATAATGTAGGATGATGCTACATTCAGATACTGTCTCATTGTAACGCATGATGTCATATATATATTTGAAAGATATATATATATATTTATTTGTTTACTTATTTACTTACGTTTTTGTACTTACTTTCATATTTACTTACTTATTTATTAACTTACTAAACTATTTATTTACATACCTACTTATTTGTGTACTTATTTACTTACTTATATACATATTTATTTATTACTTATTTATTTATTTTGTTACTTATTTATATTTCTTATTTATTTACTTACTCACTTACATACTTATTTATTCATTTACTTACATACTTATTTACTTACTTAAATACATAGTTATTTGTTTATTTATTTACTTATATACTTGTTTATTTACTTACTTTCTTATATACTTTTTGATTCATTTAATTACATACTTATTTACTTACTTAAATACATAGTTATTTATTTATTTATTTATTTACTTACTTATTTACTTAGATATTTATTTCATTTACTCACTTATTAATTTGCTTACTTTCATGCTTACATACTAATGTACTTACTTACTTATTTATTTACTCACTTACTTACAAACTTAGATATTTATTTATATACTTATTTATTTGTTTGTTTGCGTATTTATTTATTTGCAGTAGTTAGTGTATCTCGGTGTTCCTGTACCTCTTCGCCGTTCACTATTTATCCCAGACCCTGTACTGACAACAGCTGTGGGTTATTTACACGGCCAGGGGGAGGGTCGAAAAAGCAGCACAGATGGTTCATAAGGGAATAATTCAGGGGTGGAGGAGGAAACAGAACGCCAAAACACACACACACACACACACACACACACACACACACACACACACACACACACACACACACACACACGAAAGTTCATCAGACACACCAGTAGAAGAAGGTTATCGAGTATATGAGATTATCAGGACTTGAGAAAGCAGTGTCCTTTTCTCCTTCGCTGAGCCAGGAAAAGTCACTTCCCAACGTTCCCAGCTGTCTAAGGAAGCATTTCCTGTGCAAGAGGAGGAGGAGGAGGAGGAGGTGTTTGTGAGATTGCTCACACACAACTTGTTGCAAGGCAACCCAGGGAAAGTTGGTAAGCTGGACATTTTTATTTGCTCTTGTACTTATTCTGGTCCTGATTACTTTACTTACTGGACCAAACGTATGTTAGTCCTTGGAACCCAGACCTCGAGTCCCTGATCAGTCAGAAAGCTGGTTGTGTTGATTTGGTGTGTATATACTACTGCACTGCTCTACTGCTCCACTGCTGACATCGTTCACTGCATATTCTCTGGAGATTTAATTTTTATTTAAACACGCACACACACACACACACACACACACACACACATCAAGCTTTTGTTTGTGTTGAGTTTTTTGAAGCGTAAAGATAAAAAAAAAAAAGAAAATTAGGAGAGGAACTGAAAGTCCAGAAAGAGTTTTGTGCCTCAGGGTTTGGCAAATAGTGTGTGTGTGTGTGTGTGGTGGAGAAGTGGATACAAAAACACACACATCTTGCACGCACATACTCATGGAAGGACACATTACAGTGTGTGTGTGTGTGTGTGTGTGTGTGTGTTTATGAAGGATATATACGTATATGTGTGTGTGTGTGTGTGTGTGTGTGTGTGTGTGTGTACAGTATATGCATGTGTTTGTGTGTGTATACTGTATATGTTTGTGTGTGTGTGTGTGTGTGTGTGTGTTTATGAAGGATATAAACGTGTGTGTGTGTGTGTGTGTGTGTGTGTGTGTGTGTGTGTGAGTGTGTATACTGTATATGTATATGTTATTGTGTGCGTATATATGCATGTGTGTGTGTGTGTGTGTATGTGGGTTTGCATATACTGTATATGTATATACATGTGTTTGTGTGTTTGTATGTATGAACTTAAAGCATGCAATAAGCTGAATAGTAATAAAGTCAGAGCTGTTATTAAACTTGGTCAGTCATCTACACCTCCAACCTACACAACAGCACTGCGTTGTTTTTTCAGGAATCTGTACAACGCATTTCCCAACACTTTAAATTCGACTATCAGCTCACTCTGTCACGACAAACGTCATAAAAACATGCCCAGTGTATTATCTCCGCCGCTGCACATTGCGGAAATATTTCCTGCCTCATTCCTGAGATGCTTCAACGTCATTTGTTTCATTTTGTTTTCCCAGTGGGTTTGGCTGAACCGGTCGACCTTGTTCCTTACCTGATGAAGAACTTCCTATCTTTCTAGATGTATATCAAATATTTGGTCAAATACATGGTCAAACACTTGTGGACACCTGACCAGAACATTCATGGGACTTTTGAACATGCCAAAAATCAAATTAGTCCAAATTTTACTGTTATAATATCCTCCATTCTTCAGGGAAGACGTTTGAGTAGATTTTGTGGCGATTTGTGGAGATTCTAATATAAAAAAAAATGGCAACTAAAAGTAGAATGAGATAGAGCACAGATATGAGATAGAGATGATCAAAAAGCCTCCTATGTAATGGAAGTGCACAATTTGGAAAGAAAAAAAGTAGAGATACACGCAGTAAAATGTGACTCCAGTAAAAGTAAAAGTGCTTTCAATCGAATAAATCTACTTGAGTATCCAAAAAACTATGATTTATTATGGCTATAATGTCCCCATTATCATTTTTGTCATAAGACTATAACTTTTAGCATGCTTACCTATGATATTAAATGATATTAATTAGTCAAACATTGATTAATATTTATTCAAATGATCACCTTCTTTTCAGCTTCAAGTTCAAATCAGGAGTTTCTTCATCTGTAAATGTTCTGCTTGATGTTGAACTGATGCTGAACTGTATGTTGGTGATCAGTGGATACGCGGAGCGGAGATCAGAACGAGTTTAAACCGGAGCGAGCGCTCGGTCCTGATTGGTGACTTGGTGCGTGTTTGGTTTTATCCTCATAAATAAAAAGGAACGACTGATTTGGCAAAATGTAGTTGAGTAAAATGTGCATTGAAATATAGTGAAGTTAAAAGTCTCCCCAAACAGAAATTCAGTAAACTACAGATACACGAAAAAGCTATTTAAGTACAGCAATGAATTAAATTCACTTCCTTCCTGTCCACCACTGGAAATGATTCGTTTACTGCTTCTCGCTGAACAGCGGCAGCGTATTCATATTGATTATAACCTATCAAAAATAGATTTCTTTTTGTTTGGGTAATTGTTTAGACCGAAAGGCATTACTATGAACTCAAAGCCTTTGAATTGGGTGAATATATGTGCACATTTAGTCAGCAGTCAAACGAAACGTTCACCAGATGGAGATTTACCGTCGACACGCGGCACATTTCTGGCACGTCGGCACATTCGTTCTAACGCTGATTCAATTTCAGCGAACAGGAAGAATTACGGACATTCTTTGTCCTAGCTAAAAAATAAATGATGTTGTGTGTGTGTTGGTGTGTGGTTATGTGTGTTTAAGTTTGTGTATATGGCTGTGCTTTTATATCATCTTCATGGCCAACTAATTTCCCAGCTATAAAAAAAAACACTGAAAGACGTAACATTCATTATCAGCATTTATACTGACCTCAGTGGAAGGTCCTCAGAAGGATAGTAAACCAGAACCTTAATCCGGACCCACTCTTTTTTAACTGTAGAATATGCTTATGAAGCATCTTTAATCATGAATCTCTAAAATATTTGTTATGCATTGGATTATCAAAAGTTTGTGGACACCTGACCCTATGTGCTTTGTGAACATCCCATTCTACATTGAGTCCCCGTTTGCTGTTATAAGAACCTCCGCTCTTCTGGGAGGATGTTGCTCTAGATCTTGTGGAAATTTGTGCTCATTAAGCCGAACATTTTAAAAGAATTCAATTCGAAGGTGTTTAAAAGGAGATCTTTCAGTTTAACCCATGTTCAGGAGCATTGTCTTGCTGGAAGAGGTTTAGTTTAAGTGAAGGGAAAATTGGATGTTCCCACATTCACAGACATCATACACAATTGTGTGCCTCTGTCTTTAAGGGGAAGGTTAGACAAAAGAGTCAGATATGATCAGAAAGGCCAGCTGTCCTAATACTTTTGTATGTTTATCATATTTATTAGTCTGGGTTTTTTTTGTTATATAAATATATATAAAGACCCCAGTTTGACTGCTGAGCAAATAAAAATTTCTTTTCACCCGAGAGACAACATATTGGAATTGTATTAGAAAATAAATATATAAATAAATAAATAATCCACAAAAAAAAAAAAAAAGAAAAAAACTGAAATAACTCTTGTCTTTGGCGCAATTATTCACCAAGCAATTTCACAGTTCGCTAGTAAATGTCTAGATATCGACGCCTGTTTTGTACGAGAGCGACACGAGTCGAACAGGTAGCAGGTCGGACAACCTTGAATCGGCCTTTTTTTTTTTTTTTTTTTTTTTTGACGGAAAGCAAATAACAGAGGTGGAGCGAGCGTGATAAGGCGTTACGTCAGTCTTCGTTTCCGTTCTCTCGTCTTCCTGCCGTTTATTCGCCAGCAGGACTCATCTCAAGGTCGAACCAAAGACAAAGGACCGAGATTCTTTTTCTCTTTTAAGACCAATGGAATAATTAGCAGTATATTAAGAATGACAAACAAATTATTGCAATTCGTGGCATCCCTGAGGGTGAAAGTTAGTTTGTAAATACTGCCTTATAAAGGGGGAAAAAGGTTTTTCATTCCCTAAAGCAGAAATTGAGTTATAAGTTGATAAAATCTGGAGCAAAGTGAGTTAATTGCAAGTGGGTTCATAGAAAAAAAAAAGGAGGAACTAAAGAGAAATAATGCTAGCTTAACAGACAGACAGGTCTGGGTAAGACTATTGTGTTGGTGACAGACAGACACAGACAGACAGACAGACAGACAGACAGACAGACAAATAGATAGATAGATAGATAGATAGATAGATAGATAGATAGATAGATAGATAGATAGATAGATAGATAGATAGATAGATAGATAGATAGATAGATAGATAGACAGACAGACAGACAGACAGACAGATAGACAGACATGTCTCTGTAAGACTATTGTGTTGGTGACAGACAGACAGACAGACAGACAGACAGACAGACAGACAGACAGACAGACAGACAGATAGATAGATAGATAGATAGATAGATAGATAGATAGATAGATAGATAGATAGATAGATAGATAGATAGATAGATAGATAGATGATTCCATTGTGAAAGAACAGATGCAAGGTTTCCAATGACTTAATCGTGCATTCCTCTTGGACTAAAAAAAAAAAAAGTTGAAGACTTCAGCCATTTCCTCCCTCTGTCTCCATTGTGATTCAAGATCCAAGTGACACACACACACACACACACACACACACACACACACACACACACACACACACACACACACACACACACACACACTCCCTCAACAGACACCATATCATTTCTAATCACCCACTCTCTCTTTTTTTTTCTCAGCTGTCCCCTTCAATCTCTCTCACAGACATTTCCTCCCATGCTTCTGAGGGCCGACTCGATGGGAATGGAACCGAACGTAACTGTATCTGGGCTCGGAAATGCAGGTGAGCATGGAGTTTTGTGGATTTAATGCATTCAGGGGCCTTGCACAGACTGTGAACACTTTGAGTCTCTCTCTTTCTTTCTCTCTCACACTCTTTCTCTCTCTTTCTCTCTTATGAATGTGTGACATTTGAAAGACCTGGCTGCATTTCAGGGTCAGCAAATAAACCCGTGTACATGTCTGAAACTCCTGACCTGAATTTTCTTTTTACGAGTTCTAAAAGAACTTCACCGGCTTTCAGCCCTTCATCAATCGATTCGGCCGTCCACTATTTTCAAGGAGTAAAATTAAATCGAATAATTTTCGTCAATACTCCGTGACAATGACGCCAATTCCTCTACATTTGCACTGAATGTTGTAAATTGTTCGTGCGCACCGAGCGGTAGTGTGTAAGTGCAGGTTCTGGAGCGGTATAAGACCTGCACAGCGAGGGCTCCCTCTGATTAGGGAGGAGGAAGGAAGTGAGGAGAGCTGCAGGAAACATGAATTGCCAGCAGGCGAGCGTGGTGAACATGAGGCTCTAATACCTGCTGAGAATCCTGGGGTTATGGTTGCCATGTATTATATCACCGCAAAAACTTCTCATCTATTAAATGTGGTGAAGAATACGTTTTTTTTTAGCTTTACAATGAAATATATATATAAAACGTCTGGATCATTAATGTTCTCAGACTGATTGGGTGATAAGCCTAGATGTGTTTATTGTATATTTGCATATTTATATTAGATTTATTCATATTAATTGCTATTTGCACTTCTAGTTAAATGCTAAGTGCATTTCATTGACACACTAACACACACAAACACACAAAAACACAAACACACAAAGATTGGCTGTGTCATTTCAACTGTATAAATTTGGTACAGTACAGTGAAAAGAAACAATGTTCCTCTACGAGACAAGACACCTGACTTTTCTAAACATATGTGGTTCTTTTTGGGAAGTAGCACCTCAGTGGTTAAGGCTCTGGGTTACTAATTGGAAGATCAGAGATTCAAGCCCCTCTATTAACAAACTTCCACTTTTGGGCCCTTGAGCATGGCCCCAAACCATCAGTGCTGTAACATAGCTGACCCTGTGCTCTGACTCCAGCTTCCTAACATCGCTGGGATATGCAAAGAAAGAATTTAACTGTGCTGTAATAAAACATGTGACAAGCAAACACATGTCCTTCTTCTTCCTCCTCAAGCTGTTACCAAAAATCTGGAGGCACACAATTGTATAAATGGATGTTAGTTTGGATGTAAGTGTCTCTTGATTGGAACTAGGAGATCCAAACCTGTTCCAGCATGATGGTAGGTTGGTGTGGAAGATCTTCTGCTATAGAGTTCTGACCCTCAACCCTACTGAACAGCTTTGGAATGAATTTTTCACACTGACTGCATATATATATATATATATATACACACACCAGTTTCATTGGCATTATGTAACATTTCCCTGTAGGCTATTTGTGTAGAACTGAACAACATTAAGCATAATTGTGTGCTTTTCCTGTGATAAACAACAGGGAACAGCCTCAACAGATTTAGGCGAGCTCAGTCAATTACTTGATGAATGAATTCAGGCATGGGTGATTTCACAACAAAACAAAAGCAAAACAAAAATCCCCCGGAGAACTGGCTCTCCAGGACGAGAACCGCGGTCTGCTTCATATTTCTGTGATATTTTACGATTATCACAGGGTATAAGAAGATCCCAGGGTGAATTCTGTAGGTTCTGGGGGTAATAAGGATATTTTTCTGTGCACGGGCATGCTGTAGCAGTCCAACACGGCGGATTCTTATACTTAATATGAGCATGATGTGCCGACGCTTTGCAGGAGATCCAACACCGATCTTGACCCCCAGCGACGAATCCAAGAACCTAACAACACTGAAGCTCTATTTACTCAGCTTTGACATTCTCTCAGCAATCTTTTTGGTTTTTTTCCTCTTTCCTCTTTCTGTTATTCCCTCAAGCCCTGGGTACGTCCAAACAGGAACTCATGAGCACATGGATACACAAATGCTTCTTGTCAAGATGTCAGAAGACTCAAGTGACCGAAACGTGATAAAAGATTTGTAAATTTATTAAATCCATTATTTAAACTAGATGAACCTCATTTATAATAAATTATTTATTCATTTATTCATTCAACTTGAAATTTATACAGCTCCAGAACAACAAACAAAACAAACCAGCACCATCGATACTCAGAAAACAACCAACACAAGAAGCTTTAGAACTTTTCAGACTTGATCTGGTCCTCAAATCAGTACTACTCCTCCAAGAAATGTCAAAAAAAAGAAAAAAAAAAAACGCAGTATTATTTGCCTCCCACTGTGCGTAAAAAAAAAAAAAATAAACCTGACAAGGCATCAAGGTGGTTTCAGGGTTACAGACCCAGTCATGTGTTCAGAAACTGGTAGCTGACACCAATTTCCAGAGGAGCTCAAAAAAGGTGGTCACCTGCTGCTTGTTTGCATAGTGATGTTTAAATAGGCGTAAAAAAAAAAAAAGTTGCACCACCTTTGGCTGTTTCGGTCCCTGGAGATAGAGAGGATGGGGGAAAGAGCTGGGCTCAATGCTAATTGATGACTTCCTGTGGTGACATTTCAACGGTTGATTGGATAGTAAGGGGGAAAACACACGTGCAGCACGGCGGCCAACCGGTATGCCGCTGCAGAAGAGAGGGGTTTCAGGAGGCAGACTGGGTGAAGACCATGAAAGCGATTGGTAAAGCAATCACATCGGGTGCTGTTATTTCAAGCCTGGTTGGCTGCATTGCTTAAAAGCTGAGTTTTACAGACTTTTAATGCAATTTCTTTAACTTTTTTTGGGGTTTTTTGTCACTCTATAACCCTGTAGCTTCAAATGCATCTGCGGAACGACCGAAACGACAAAAATCGATAGCGAATACATCGTTTAGCATAAATTCTATTAGCCGTAATCATAATATATGAGGGCTGCATTCTTGTAAATAAATAATACCACGTACGGCCGAAGATCTGTAGCTAAAAAGCTTAACGCCTAACCCAATTTCTTCTTTACTTTCCACTTCGACAATGATGAATGTGAAAATAGTATCCAATAATTAATAGAAGCGCAGTGTGACGGACTCCAGGGGTTTTTCAAAAGGCAACTAATTACTCATATACATACTCATTACCATAGTCAATTGGCAAAAAAAGGAGTTCCGGAGCAATCTGTTCGCAGCTACCGCGGAAAAGAAAAACGTAACGGCACGTGGGAGGAGGAATGCGTGCACACGGCGCTGCCATTATCCGAGCCGTGAATTTAACATCGGTTACAGACAGCAGGGGCTGAAACCCGGCAGGGACGAGACAGCGTGCAATCGGAAATCAAAATATAAAAGCATAATATCTAGGTCGGCGTACGATCAAAAGGGGTTGCGGAGAGTGTGTGTGGGGGGGTGGGGATCAAACGGAGAAAGGCTTATTAAGGCAACAATGATCAGAAAGTGACACGGCAAATAGTGGAATAAATATAGAAGGCCTAATGAGGGCAAAACCTACGGGTGGAGTTGAAATGTAAATCTGGTCTCGAGAGACCCGGAGGTTTGTGTGACATGCAAAAAAAGAAGAATTCAGCAATTTTTATCTAGCGGTATGCATTTTTATTAATCAATAATCCCTAGAACTTTTTAATTTATTACATATCGAATAAAAAAAGAGGCAAGGATGATCATTAAGAATCTCTAGAGACAATTTGGCCAACGCTAATATGACCACTAATTGTATTCGTGCAGTTCTTTTAATCGAGTCACCTGCTTTATGATCAAAGCCTCGAGAGAAAGCAGTTTCATTGGCTTTATTACTTCACTGGAGGTCGAGATTATTCACTGTAGTATTGACGAGATGAATCAAAGCACATGTGCCTGTCGATACCTATATGGTCTGGAATGGTTTCTGAGAGACGCATGCTTTTGTTTTCCAAAACAAAATGGACCAAAAAAAAGGCCATGTAACGGTATGAAGGTTCACTTTGGCTAAGCAGAGATATAAATGTCCAGATGTTCCATTTTATTTCCATTTAAAAAAATACTCCTTTGCATAAATAACAGCTTTTCGCACTCTCGGCGTCTGGGCAGTCTGTTTCTCCAAACGTTCAGCTGAAATATTTAGCTGTGCCTCTTGTCAAACTCAACAAAGTTCAGTAGTTGGAGATTTCTCTTTTTCTTGTTTATCCCAGAGCATTTTGTTAGGATTTAGATGCAGTGACTGGGCAGGCCGTTACATGAAAGATAACGCATACAGAGCTCGGACGTCCGCTTCAGGTCCAGACTGGTAATACTGTATATTACTATATTCACCATATTTTATTACCTACTGCACCTTCTGTACAATAATCACTCTCACCCTTGTGCATTTTGACTCCATAACCTCAGTTGACATACTGCTATTTATTGTAAATAGGCCAATTATGCACTTCTGGTTAGATGCTAACTTTATTTCATTGGCTCTGTACCTATGTACCCTTGAAATTGTGAACCGTCATCTTTAGCACAGAAGCGTCATCAAACCAGTGCCACAATTCTAAGAAATTGGCCTAAAGAAATCAAAAGCACATGAAACTATGGAACATCAAATCATAGCTTCATGTATAACATCACCAGTACATGATAAACGTTCAAAAATACTCCACTACAGACAACCGAATTGATGCAAAACACAATACAGGTGAACACAGTCGGGTAACAACGTCAGGACACGGGGCGAAGCCTGAGCTTAGGAAGAAACGAATATGGAAATGCAAAGAAAAGTTTCCCTGGTAGAGAAGAATCTCTGACACATCTCTCGCACTTCTGTCAGGATTCATAAATATGCAGTATGCAGTATAACACTCCAGGATGTAGAGTGTACTGTGAATATGCTGCACTGTTTATCTGACATGATTTTTATCACTCGCAATGATGTTTCTATGGAAAGAGACGTATGTACATGCACATTACATGATCTTTTACCTGATGTGCAAGATCCTATCTGATCCCCCAAATCAGGAGAATGTAGGTAATAAGGATTGTCTGCTCTGCAAAGAGAAATGGAGGAATAGAAAAAGAAAAGTAAAAGGAGGAGCGATTATTATTGTTATTTGTGTGCTACGAAAAAATCATGTTTCCTCAAGAACATAAACCCCCAAACAAAGTTGGAGGTACATGATTGTACACAATGTCTTTGGATGTTGTAATATAACATTTTCCATTCACTTAAACTAAAAGATCCAACCCTGTTCCAGCATGATAATACACCTGAGCCATCTCCATGGTTGGGTTGGAGTGGAAGGACTTCATCTAAAGAGCTCTGATCTGAACCCTAGGGGAAGAATTTGAACCCTCACTGCACCCCAGCTTTTCTTACCTCATCTACATAAGTACCTAAAATAGACCCTAGATTTACATAGACCCTTGTACCTGAAAGAGCACAAACCTCCATACAATTTAGTAGAACATCTTCTCAGAAGAGTGTTGGTTAATTAAGGTTGGTCAGCAAAAAAAAGTATACCAATTATAGGATCAGGTGTCCACAAACTTTTGCCCAATATAGTAAATATTCAAATAAACTAATAATAATCTGGATTCAGGGATCTGCTGCGCACAAGATTTCGTTTTTCTCATCGCACTTCTTTCTACTTGTCAGAGATCTGAAGATTATTACGGAGAAAATCGAACTACGCTCGAAAATAACGCTCGCGTAACCGCGATCAAATCCCCATCACGTGTCTTTCTTGCTTTATTATTCCCTCTTTATTCTCGTTCTTCGATTCGTCCATTTTAATCGTTTCATTGATTCTGTTAATGAAACGATGCTCGGTGCGTAATGACGCGTCGTCGGTTCACATTAAGTAGCAACGACTGAGTGGCTTCTTCTTATGTGATCTATTAGGGCTACAATCACCCGGTTAGTTGTATTTCGTTCGCGTTTCGAGGAGTGTATGTCAACGGATTTATGCAGAACAATTGGATTAATGGATGCAGGAACCGGAAGCGTAGCCATTTTGAATGGAGAATGATACAAATGTAATAAAAAAATTAATAAATAGAGTATTGTGGGATTATGAGGACCGTATCGTATCGTAATCGCGGTTTATGACCAGACAAAACAATGGCAGTTGTATAGTCATTACCGTATTTGCGCTAAAGACGTTTGTACGACGTCTTTTATTGTGGTCCATGAAGCCTTTTTTCTTCCTAAACGCCGGTGATTTAAGTGATTATATTTCTTCTTAAAAATAAATTGCAAGAGAGATAGACAGAAGCGGAGAAAGCCGAGGTGAGAAGAGAGGGGTTTGCTCTGCAGAGGAAGTGCGAGAAAAAGCACGGACGGGAAAATCGATGTTAAGAAAAAAGACGAGTCGGAAAGCTTGAGAGGGGAAAAAAACAAAGTGAAAAGCATAAATGACCCCCCTGTACTCTTATTTCTTGGAAAAGGATGAAACGGAGATAGAACCTTAAGGGTTGGAAATGTTTGTGTGGAGTGTGCGGAGTGTATGGAGTGTGTGTGGAGTGTGTGTGTGTGTGTGTGTTTCATGCTGCGTGCCTCATAAGAGTAGCCCAGCAGGACAAATTGTGTTGATTTATCTTGTCTGGTTAATATGCTCATATCCAAGTCATCTAATAAAGATGTAAGATGAAAAAGCTCTCGTGGAAGTGCAGACCTGCTGGTTTGCTCAGGCAGGTGGCGTGCGATGGCGTAATTTGCTTTGTCTTTGCACAAAATCCAGCAGTGAATTTGATATGAAATGTTCACATGCATAAGTGCAGGCAGTGAGGATGTGCCAGAGTATAGCCAGTCTAAGGAAAGATGACCAAAGTTGTGTGTGTGTGTTTGGAAAAAGAAAAGCACTCGTTTCTAGACTTTTTTTCCCCTGCATTAACTATGTTGATTGATTATCCGTAATCTCTTTTGCATTCTCTGGTACTGCTAGCATGCTTAATAAGGCATATTGTTTGCCTGTTGCTGCATGCTTCATAGACCAAACAGTCTGGAGAAGTGGGGGAGGGGTGGTCGTGGTAAAGGGAAGGCAGAGAGATGATTCATTTTAGCTTTTGTCAGCACGATGGCGTAGATAATGAAGTGCTTGTACTTTGCACCGGTTGTCTAATTGCGTTTCGAAAATCCAATCGATCACGTTTCATCTCTTGGCCCACCCACGACGCTAATTGGTTCGTTCTCGTTCCGCGAGGACACCACTCGGAGTTCGCTTTCTTTTCACCGCACATGTGTATTTAAACCAATTAGAAAGATGGAACATTTTCAGTGACATCATTCTTCTTTGAGGAAGAGACTGGTAAAAATCCTTCTGCATGATGGAGCGTTAAGGTTAGGAAGAAACGTTCGTTACGTTCGCTTTTAGATTCAAAATATCACAAATCGACAATCAGATAAATATCATGTCCAGGAATGTGGACTGTTGAATGTCTGTAAAGTGACTTTATTGATAAACCTTGAAGCCAGAAGACTTTCTAAAGACCTTATAAAGACCTTCAGAAGACCAGAACATTTCTCAGAAGACTTTCAGGAGACCAGGATACTTTCTGAAATCTTTCTGAAGACCATCACAAACATCTGACATTCAATATCTTTGGATGTGGTAGCATGAAATTTTCTCTATTTAAACTAGGAGGCCGAAACCTGTTCCAGCATGCCAGTATTCCTATACACAAAGCCAGCTCCATGAATACATGGATCTTCTTGGAGTGGTAGGTCTTGAGTGGCCTAACTATAGAGCTCTGACCTCAACTCTATGGGCCTATTGACCTCTTAAGAGCAAATGGAGAGTAAATATGGAATGGGATTGAAGATTAAAGATTATTTGGGTTAAGGGTAATGAAATAAAGAAAATAAATATGGAGAAGGACAGAAATAGATAATTGACAAACATCCATTGGTCAGATAATACTTTTCCCCATATAATGTATATTGAGGTTTGAAAGTGGGTCTAAGCATATACTGGCTCAGACTGAATCTGATGAACTCATAGGACACTTCTGGAGGCTCAGTGATGGATATCTGAGAACACTGCAGATTATTAGTTTGTTGTTCGGACAGACCTTTATTTTTATCTGAACTTTAAAATAAGATATCAAGGGATTAGGATTGTGCGAACAGTGGCTGGAGTATGTGTAAGACACACAGAGATTAATGGAGAGGAAGGCACAGTCGATAAACTCGATTTGATCGGACAATGACGTTCTCGCTAAGAAACTCTGAATTGCCCAAAAGCCACATAAGTCTGGGGTGTTAATTAATCCTAGGAGAACTTCCTATTAACCAATTGTAAGCACCACATGAGGCGATATGATATTATTATGAAAGCAATTGGTGGAAAAAAACAGCGATTCCACAAAGACAATAGAGCGTTGTTCGTATCGTGCTTCAATCTGAACCTGAGGGACTGAGAGGAGCGAAAACTCTGTCGAGGCTAGACACGGGGACATATGGCTGGGTGAGATAGCAGCACCGTTTTCACCTCAGCTACAAATTTCCCAAACACGTGACCTCGGGCAGTGGAGAGGGATGGAGAGAGAAAAGGAGGGGAGATGTGTTGAGGGATGTGTAGGGAAGGGAGGGGGAGAAAGAGAAGAGGGCAATTGTCTGAAGAAATCAACTGCGAAAGCCACAGAGAGATGAGAGGGGAGAAAGGGGAAAATGTGTTTGCAAAGAAGTGCCTTTCCAACTGACTTGCTAATCTCACGTGAGACGGCGACGAAAGATGTGCATGTGCCCGTGTCGTCTCCAGAATCTTCCTGAACAGCCCCTCGGTCCCTCACGCACTTGAAATGAACATGGTCATGATGAGTTCTCAAACTCTAAACAACCTCAGGAGGATGTCGGCACGTGGCTTTGTCTCTTTTGATAGCATTGTCTCTTCGCTATTGGTGTGTGCGTGTGTGTGCCTCAGTCTTCTTGTGCTGCAATTCATCTTAGAAACTATTGCTCGTGAATTAAAAAACTGTATATGCACAAATGTATTGAGAACATTTCCAGCCATATGTGGTTCTTCCTCAAACTGTTCCCACAAAGCTGAAGGCCCTCAAATGCATAAATGTCTTTGGATGTTCATTACATTTTCACTTGAAGTGGGAAACCCAAACCTGTTCCAGCATGATGACACCCCTGTGCACAAAACTAGAAAAGAAAGTCATTGGTTCAAATCCATAAAGATATGGTTTACATGGTGTTGATGTGGAAGATCTCCTTCTGTAGAGCTCTGACCTAGTGGGATGAACTGGAATGCTGACTGCGCCCCCAGACCTGGCAGGAGTGGCAGTCTGGTGGTGGTGTTGGAATTTTAACCAATGACTTTCTTCCATAAAGATATGGTTTACATGGAGTTTAAGTGGAAGATCTCCTTCAATAGAGCTCTGACCTCCATCCTAGTGGGATGAACTGGAATGTTGACCGCACCCCAGACCTGGCAGGACTGGCAGCTTGGTGGTGGTGTTGGAATTTGAACCAATGACTTTCCGATCATCTTGTTGACTGAGCTACCACTTCCCTAAAAAGCAAAAAAGAAGAGAAAAGAGGTAGCACAGTTGGACTACTGATCACCAAGCTGTTGGGCCCTTGAGCAAGGCCCTCACCCCTCAATTGCTCAGCTGTATAACTGAGATAAATGTAAGCCGATCTGGATAAGGCACTAAATGTGAAATGGGATGCTCAGAAAGCACTTATGAATCTTGTCGTCTTTACGTGTAAAATAAACAACCTCTATATTGTATTGCGTGAGTAGAAGATTTAATAGATGATGCTTTCAAAATAATTTGACTTCATCCAAAGACATTAAGACCAGGGTGTCACAACAAATTAGCTCTGATGCCCTTTTTAATATTCCAGTCTTAACCCTGGCACTCCGCTCGATGCCGCTGACCCTCAACTGAACCGCTCCGGAGTACCCTCGTGTAATTACGTGTGTACCATTCGAAACGAGAGGCGTTTACTTTTTAGCAACAACAAAATCACCTATTCATCCCGGGAGCTTTCATTTGTCATTCGGATGTCGACCGTAACCAAATAGGTTCCTCATTTTCTTTCGAATGCCGCACTCGTCAAGGTCGCCCCTTAATCGCACGGACTTCGGATGTTTAATCTTTCCGTGTGGCACAAGTGCGAGGAACGGATTAGAAAATCGCTAGGAAAAGTGAAATTGCAAACGACCCACAGGTCGCTCGGCCATAGATACAGTTATCTGGTGACCTAGAAATCAGATTACCATGCAGGGAACGAGGCGGAGAAAAAAATCAAATTGAGGAATAGCGCCTGAGGGAATACCGTGTACCTGTGATGATAAAGATTCTT
Source organism: Silurus lanzhouensis (assembly GCA_039877035.1). Taxonomy (NCBI): domain Eukaryota; kingdom Metazoa; phylum Chordata; class Actinopteri; order Siluriformes; family Siluridae; genus Silurus; species Silurus lanzhouensis. The sequence goes on along the minus strand of JBCEWE010000422.1, from coordinate 1,657,252 downwards.
ACCTCAAATATTCCTAAGGGACTTTAAGGCCAAGTGCTCACTCACATACACTTTATAAAAAATAAAAAAGAGGCTTTCGAATTCATTCGGAAAATTCACCTCTGCAAGGTCTGTTGATGAAAGAACTCTTCGCTCAAAATTTTCGGTCAATAATCGTGAGCCACTCCTGGTCCTGCGTTGTGTAAAGATCTCAATCTCGCTAACTTTCAAGGTGACTCGAGTTCGCCCTTCCTTCCCCGCCTTGCATTTCTTTTCCCCTCGTTCTCTCCATCCTGATGGTCTAAAAGCTTTGCTTTGATTAAGCACTCGCAGTGAAAAAAAATCCTCTCTACCTTTAATTACCTCTACCTCAATCATTTGCTTCCACAGTATTATATGTGAAATCACGTCTTGCCTAATTAAATAATCATCCCTCACTCTGACAACAAAAGGAGGCCCATCATTAATCATCTCATACCCGAATGGAGAAATTTGAGAAGAAACTGCAGGCAAGTATGACCTTTCGGAGAAACCGGCTTGAGTTCCTTCAGTATTTACAGGCCATCGAAGGTTATTTCCAGAAGATGGAGACAAGTCAGATTAACAGTCACAGTGTAAAATATATGGGCAAAACTTTTGTGGACACCTGACCAAAATGCTTTAAGAACCGTCCCATTCCTCAATTAGTCACCATTTGCTTCGATAAGAACCTCCACTCTTCTGAGATGTTGTTTCACTAAGGTACTGATGCTGGGTAAGAAGGACATCAGCATTACAACTTGTACTCAATAGGAGTTGAGCCACTCAAGATTTCCCCTCATTTACATTTAAGGCATTTGGGAGATGCCCCTCATCCAGAGTGACTTACAACTAAACAGTTGGGCCTTGATCAAGGGCAACTGGGTGGGATACGAACTCACGCCTTCCAAATGCAAGTCCAAAAAGCTCTCCAACCTTTTTAAAGCATATCTTCATGGAGCTGGCTTCGTGCACAAGGGTATTGTCAAGCTGAAACAGGTTTGGGTCTCATACTTCAAGTTAAGGGAAAATCTCATACCACCACGTCCAGCGCTATCCTATACTAGTGCAGGCCTCCAACATTGTGGTAGCAGTTTTCAGAAGAACCACATCTGACTGTAAAAGTCATCCGTCCAAATACTTTTGCCATATAGTGTGTATATATAAATATATATATTGGAAATTAGAGCGCTATTACAATAATTAAAGCACTGCAGTTGTTCTTAAGCACCGAGACCTAAAATCTTTCTCTCAATAAGGTCAGTACAAGAAGCAGATGGAAAAAGAAAAAGAAAAGAAAACAACAGAATGGGAGTGAGATCAGTGAACGAGTGCTGCGTTGCCAAATAGCTGAGATGATTTGTAATAAACGGCCGAAGCACTTGAGGGAGTGGCTGCAGATGTTTATGAAGGATAGAACTAGAATATCACGAGTGTTTCGCGAGGCGTAGCCTCTTTCCGGACCAAACCGGTGCTATCTCGCGCTTTCTCTCCTTTTTTTCCCCTCCTTATCTAATCACCACTCTCTCAATCTCTACTCCCCAGAATATCACCAAGGCTCTGTTAGTTACTTGCCTCTGCCTCCCTTCTCACCCACCTATTCATTCTTTTTCCTCCAAGTGAAATAATGCAAGCTTGGGAGATTTGTTACTTTTTTTTTTTTTATTCCCTCCCCCTTGCTCTTCTTCTTCTTCTGTTCTGCCTCTCAGCTAGTGCTCCGTTTTTCACTCCTTCCTCCCCCACAGCTGAGAATTTAGAGTAATAGTCATTTGCTGACATCTTTGCCTGTGCAGTTGTGAATCGTTCAGCTCGCCTTAATATTTGGCCTAGTTGAAACCCTATCAGAGAGGGGAGACCTGCTGTGGCGTCTTTATGAATGATTGCGACTGTATGTTGTATGATGTAAACCGATTGCAATAGCACCGTTTTCATAAACGTCGACACTCTCGCCGAAGAAACGGTCATCTTTCATTTCGATGTTTTGCTCTACATTTAGTCTAAGCTCCAGAAAAAAAACTGGGTTACAGCGGCTAGACCTGGCTGACCATAGATGTTTGTGGATATCCGTTATCAGGCCAAATTAGTCTAGAGACACCGGTCCGTTTTTATTTGTTTAAGATAAGGCAAAGTGCTTTTATTGATAGAATATACACTACGGCCCAGTAAAATTGTTTCCTTTGCATATCCCAGAGGAAATCTGGGGTCAGAGCACTGGGTCAGCCATGATACAGTGCCTCTTTAACACAGAGGGTAAAAGGCCTTGCTCAAGGACCCCAAGAGTGGCAGTTCGGCGATAACGAGGGCTTGAACATTCTGACCTTTTGATCAGTAACCCAGAGCCTTAACCACTGAGCTACCACCCTTTGCCACATGGATTGCTTTCCTTCCAGATTAAGTTTAGCGATTTGTGTACACTTGCATACAACCACATCTGAAAGGTAGTCCCCATTTGCCGGTCCAGTAACTCTGGGAAGATTTTCCACTAGATTTCGGAAGGTGGTTGTGGACATTTGGGTTTATTCAGCCACAAGGAAATTCAGGTATTGATGTAAGTTGGGGAGCCCTGGATGTGCATTCAGCATTCCAGTTCATCCCAAAGGTGTTCAGTAGGATTTAGAGCTCTATATCAGATGATCCTTCAGTCCAACCCATGTAAAGCAAATCTTCAAGGTGCTGGCTTTGGGCACATGGTGGAACAGGTAGGTCTCGCAGTTCTGTAGGGAAAATTTCATGCTCCCACATCCAGAGATGTCCTACACAACTGTGTGCATTGTGGAAACAGTTTGTGAAACAAACACAAATGGCTGGAAAAATCAGACCTCCCAAGGCTCTGGGGTACTGATCGGAAGTTCAGGTGTTCAAGCTGGCACTCTTGGGGCTCTTGAGCAAGGCTCTTAACCCTCTGTGCTCCAGGGGCACTGTAACATGGCACTGACCCTGCACTCTGTTTAAGTCCTGTTATCGCCAAGATGCCAATATTGGGGCCCTTAAGCAAAGCCCTTATTCCTCTGTGCTTCGACCCTAGCTTCCTAACATCTCTGTCTTATGCGAAAAAATAATTTTACCATGGTTTGGTCCTGAGCTCGGGTTATTGCACATTTTCTTGAATTCCATGTGTATTTTTTCAGGATTCCAGTTTCCTCCCACCTATTAAATTAATATCTCTGTGCCAGAGACTCTGTCCAGAATAAACCGGTTGCTGGAGATGAATGAAAACGAGTCTTAACCAATTTTATTGATCTTCACTCTCTCATATATCCTCAGCTCTGTCGAACTCTATATATATAAAAAAAAAAAAAAAAAAATTTCCTATCAAGGTTGGACCTTGGTACTAATATTAGTGCAGTATCTCACTATACATAAACATGTCGGAGCTAATTTACAGGCAGAATACAAAAGGGTGTATGAGTCTCCAGCTCGTTTGAGTCTTCTGCAATAAAATCTACAGACCTACAACCTAAAGCCATTTTCAACTGAAGTTTTGGAATAAAAAAAATACAGGCTACATACGCATCGCTCAGGGACTAGCACTGAGCTTGGAGCTTGGAGCTTCGGTTAGATAGGAGAGCTCCGACTGACGTAAGCCAATAAAGCAATTGCGAGATGGTCTTAGCAAAATGCATACGGTGTAAAACATGCCGGTGCCCTGCCTGTCCTAACCTGAAGAACGTGTCGTGGCCTTGACACGCGCTCCCTCAAGCACCAATTTTCTGATAGAATCGTTTCTGCAGGCCGTGGAAAAAAATGCAGTGGCTTCTTCTGCCCGGGTTGATAGAAAACCGTGATAGTAAAAACATCCGAGGAGAGGGTGAATAAAGGCCCGTAAAACCTTGATTGTATATAGGCTTCGCTTTTAAGACATCCTCTCGCCAGTAACTGACAGATTTATACGCCACTATTATATAATTTCACAAGTGGGTCTTCGCATATAGCAGTAAATAAATGGTTCATCACTATTTTCACGCTAGCCTAGGCTAAAGGTTATTTTTCCTCTCAAATCTATTGAGCAAACCCTTTTTACCGCAAATCCTCTCTTCTACAAAAAAAAAAAAAAAAGTCCAGCTGTGGGAGAACTCTCCACTGTTCTGTAAGTCTAATACTCTTGGTCATACAAACAATTTGGTCCAATAGATTGCTAAATGTACTACAAAACCTTCATTAGCACAAAAATTCTGACTCTGCGCATGCTAAATACTAAGAGTGCTAGCCTGAGAAGGGTTTAACGAAGCATTTGGGAACTGTTTTCACCCTAATTAAACTCGAGCAACAGGACCACAGCTGAATGCTTGTTTGACAGACGCGGCAAGCGAAGTTATTTTTTCCTCACGTGAGATATAACGGGCCACCATGACATTTCATCTTCTCGGACATCATCCAAGGACCTCGGGCTAGCGTGTTTTGACACACCACAACCCATCAGATAATCAAGCCAGAGATAACCCGACGTGAGAGAAAACCTTATCTTTAGAAATACTACCCGGCCCCCGGTGGCACATCACAGGCTGGTAAAAGTTGCTGTAATTCCGGCAGCAGCTTTTGAGTAGCGCGTTCTCAAGGAGTGTGATAAAGTGTAAAATCGATAGCAGATTAATGGTCACAGTGTTGCAATTACACAGGGAGTAAATGCGTTATGAGCGAGTGTAACGTAGTGGAAATTCTCGCTAATACCTTTTCACAGTTCAAAGCCGGGAGTCACCTTGTACGGTGTTGTAGATCTTGCACACGTGTAACTCTGATAGCTTCTAATCTGCCAGAAAAATCAGGATCGGATAGACGGAACGCCGCGCTTTCTTCGGAAAAGCGGTTTTGTTCCGTCGGCTATGTAATAAAAGAAGCCTCTGAAATCATGTCGGGCAGATAAGACAAAACTTTGGCTTGTCGTGCTTTTCTATAGACAATGTTAGTCTTTCACAAGGTTGCCAGCTCCTTAAAAAAAACATATCCAAATGAAAAATCTCAGGCTTTTACAAGTCGTGGACAAAAATAAAGAGCGTGGAAACAAAGGCTACAGAACAAGCACAATTCTACTATCTACTATTATTGTTTATTGGTAGAAAGATGCCTAGGATGAAGGCAGGACGAGAAGAGGATGGCCAAGGACGAGGTTTACGGATTTAAGAGTGATTTGGAGACGAATAATTCACTTTGGCGACCCCTAAAGGTAGCAGCCCAAAGAGGAAGATATATAATATTTATATGTATACCCAAATTGCACCAGCTTTTGCACCTTGGAAACTTTTTTCATACACAAACATGCTCTCCAGGTCATGACAACACACATCTGTATTAGCAGGTCTGTATACCCCTGTAATATACAGTAACATATCTTCTTCTTCCTCTTCTTCTTTCGGCTTCTCCCATTGGGGGTCGCCACAGTGGATCATCCGTCTCCATACCCCCTGTCCTCTACATCTGCCTCTTTCAACTCAACTACCTGCATGTCTTCCCTCACCACATCCATAAACCTCCTCTTTGGTCTTCCTCTTTTCCTCCTTCCTGGTGACTCCATCCTCAGCATTCTCCTACCGATATACCCCATGTCCCTCCTCTGCACATGTCCAGCCCATCTCAATCTCACCTCCCTCGCTTTGTCTCCAAAACGTCCTACATGCCCTGTCCCTTTAATAAACTCATTCCTAAATATACACTAACATATAAACCGTAATATTAAACTGCAGGAAGAGCTTGAGAAGCAGAAAAGCTGATCATAAAAAAACTTTTTTTGTGCGTTTTAAAAGTTTTTTTTTGTTTGTTTGTTTGTTTGTTTTTACTTGAGGTACAGTATTATTTGCTTTGTCTTGGAAATATCTGTCGCTCAAATCCTAGACAAGATAGTAAAATAAGACAATGTCCATTGTTGAGACAATGTTAAAAGTGCTATACAAATAAAATTACATTCATTCAAATTGAATAATTCCAAAATCGTGTGTCTCATGATGTAATAGTATGAAATTCAAATGTCCTTCCACAGGACCAAGATTCGTCCTCGACCATTTATTTCCTCGACATTTGCTACTTCCCTGCATTCCCACTGGAGTTTATTAAAACCTAAGACAAATATTTTAGGAGCATTACAGAACTCCCTTCAGAGCTGTGGCGGACACTTTAAGACGGTGTTCTTCTGGTTAGATCAAATTCAAATGGGTCTGGACAAAGGGTAGAATGTGGATTCTGGATAACTAGAGGTCCTGCTTGTTTCTTGAAAACTCCTCGAACAGCCCGACTGGTGTTAAATGGCTTTGCTGGAGAGACTGAGCATTTGTTCAGCCATAAACTAGGGAGGTGCACCATGTTGGAATACCTCATTTAAAATGTAAAAACCCACACAGCAAGCCAACAAAGGGGAATTAGCATGAATTTAGCCTTGCGAACAAAAAAAATAATAATGTTCACCCCACCCAAGTGCTGAAGGGCACCAGTGTTTCAGAGTTTGGCTTGCGGATCCAATGTCCTTCCCACGTGGAGACAATTACCATTGCGCTTCAAAAAAAGCCGGCTTTGGACAGGATTAGCTCCAGTTCTGGGAAGGCGATGAAAGCAAAAGACTTCCCTCTAGCTCAGGCTTTACACCCCCTCCTCTGCTCCCCGGAGTGTGCAGCCCCTAAAATGTGTGAAAGCATGAGAAGGACACTAAAGCTCCCTGGCATCTAAATGCCTTTTGGCTCTCGCTGGACCTTTTTTTGGTTCCACAGCAGCCTGAAAAAACAAAGAAAGGGGAAAAAGAAATGATCTTCAGATCTGGCTGTGCTGCACAGATGTCCTCCTCCGTGTCGAAGCTGCTTGCAGGTCTCACTAACGAGGCTAACGAGGGACGTTACCGAGTGAGACCGGCTCCCCGGTGTTTGCTCGGCAAATTTAGCCGGGATTTGGACCTTTTTTTTAAAGAGGCGTTAAATGCTGTTAAGGACAAGGGTGATTTTTTTTATGTTCAGGTCCACAGGTGAGGATTAAAGGATACATGCAGTATATTGAAGTTACAGGTTAGAAGGTGGGAAAAGTAAACCTGGGAAACATTTGTTCGAACATTACATACAGAACATTGTATTCAAACACAGAAGAAAGAGGTTAGAGAGTTATGGTTTACATGGGTTGGAGTGGAACATCTCCAGCTATAGAGCTCCAACCCTATTAAACACCTTTAGGATGCATTCGAAATACACCACAGGCCTCCTCATCTCACACCTTTTCACCCTCCTCACACAGGAGGGGGTTCATCCTGCCTGTCAGTTGTGCGAAGGAAAGAAAAAAGTGAAACGGTCCACTCACAGCAAGAGCAGCCATCCTGTAAATCAGCAAAGGATCATTTTTAGGGTTGTGCTTTCAATTCCTCGTGGACTCCGAGGAGAAAAAAAAAAATACAACTCGCCGTGACTCCGCAGATTCGGATTTCAATCGCATCATTAGTCATGTGAAACGTTTATCTGGGACGCCTTTTTTTTTCTTGCATTAACATAAAGAGTGTTTCAGATTGCGTTTCTATAAAATCCCAGACACATCATCAAATGTGGCACGGAATAAATATTAGGTTTAAGAAAGAAACCTTGGTAGAAAGAACTTGGATCCCGTACTGCAGAATTTTTTTGTACTGTTTTGGCTTTTGCTGGACGACTTGACGACTTCCTTTAGGCACAACCTCGTTTCAACTCATTTGGTAGCACCAGTACTCATTTATTTCTTAAATATTCACCAATCGGGGAAAGGTGGGCGGTGCCCGGTGACCATTTATCCAATCCGCAAAATAGTACACTCGTTTGATTGAGACGGGTGTTGCGTTGTATAGCAATGTTTTTATTTTAGAAATATTCAATGCTCACGTCTTCATTTTAGCAACATAAACGTCCCAGCCGGTTCTAATCGTCACACAGCTTCATGTATCAAATACGTAAACTCCCCTGAGCAGAAACACGTCCTACTCTACATCTACTCATCTTCCAAACATGAAACCAAAAACATGGTTTTCATCCGTAGCTTTATCTTTTCCCACCCCTACCTCACAAGATAACACATCGTCAGGGCTGGAGCATTTCCTGGCGGACCAAGTTACGAAGGAAAGAACTTCACAGGGGGAGAAAAAAAGAGAGGAAGAAAAAGAAAGAATGTGCTTGTTATTAACACCATGTTTGCACTTCTGTCTTGTCAGGTGCTAGCCAAGCCACCGGGGGAGCCATTGTTGGTGAGTTTTGTTCTTTTATTAGACATAAGGGATTATACTTTTCCATTTTTTTTTCCTTTTTGCTGGAGCATAGCTCACTTTAACAAGAACAATCGTTTTTTTCAGAGCGTGAGAGGAATAGAAGTGCAATGTTTTCCACAAATTTTCTTTGCCTTTTTTATTATAAAAAAAAAACCTGTACTTGGGAGATTTATTTTTCTCATTGTTTTATCTGGAATGGATAGAAACATAGGTAGGTAAGTAGATAGATAAATCACTTTATTTACCCTAGAGGAAATTCATGTAGATAATTATTTCCTATTGAGAAAAATATTAAAATATGAGAACATTTTGGTCTTGAGCCGATCAGCCTTAATCTTCTGAAGAACCAGAAGAGCCTGCTGACCTTCAGGCTCCTTCCAGGACAAAAGGTGAGCCATGATAGAGGACAAATGAAGACATTAACATGCGGAAGAGGCTTATTTGATAACTTCAGTGGTGGACTGTAATGAAGTAACTGTAATTCGTTACTGTAATTAAGAAGATTTTTCACGTATCTGTATTTTACTGAAGTTTTTCCAAAAAAATTCAAAGTCAAATATTTGACTTTTCACTCAACTACATTTTGCGAAATCAGCTGTTGCTTTTTATTTGAGTGGATAAAAACGTAACTGGTCAAAAACACAGCAATCCACCAATCAGGATCGAGCGATCGCTCTGTTTTGAACTTCTTTGAATTGGCGCTTGGTGTATCTACTGATGACCAACATACAGTTCAGCATCAGCAATCTCTACAAAATCTAATGGAACGTCTTCCCAGGAGAATGGACGTTCCCTAAAAAAGGCAAATTGGGACTGTTTTTTTGTCCATAGAATTTCTGAGCAATAATCAAGACTATGTTCCTGAACAGTATTTAAAGCTTTAAAAGGCTCTCTTTAAAAAAAATAAATAAATAAAAAAAACGGACAAAAAAATTGCTCAGTAATGTCCTTAATCGAGCGGAGTAGGTCCGCACTAAAGACCACAATGCACCGAGGCCGTGCGACTCGCCGCTAAGCGTGATTAGGGCCTTAATCGTCCTTCTTCGATGATGTCCGTTAGTCGTTATTTGTCTCATTTTATTGTTTTTTTACTTCTAAATGTTTAAAAGCGATGTTTCCGGCTTGATCTGCCCCCACTGTCCTTCAGTAAAAAGTCGAGTTCGAGGCCAGCAGATGTTCCCTGTGCAATAATTCATGATTATCTTCAATCGCTTCCTTTAACGAGGTTTTTGTCCCCGCGGTGGCGGAGACGACGAGGCACGATGCCACGCGGCGAGGGGACAGCTGTCTATAAAAACAAAGCCTCATGAAAAATTCACCGACGTTATAATAACAAAGTCAGAGGAAGGTAAATATTTCATAGAGGTCAGGATGTGGGGGATAAGGAAAGCGTTGCCGGACCTCCCCTTCACATGCCGGGGTAATTAAGCGGGCCGACGATCGGCTCCTGATCAGTGGATGAGAAACAAATGACGGATTCGAATGGAGTTAAGCTTTTTGCATGTCTATATCATGAGAAGATTACGGAAGCACATTTCCCGCTACATAAAAAAAATTAAGTTTGTCTAATTACTACTTTAATTCTCCTTAATTCCTTCGAATTGTGAAGCGCAATAAAAAAGTCGTAATCGCGAGAAATAAAGTCGTAATTTGGCAAAAATTTAAGTCCGAATCCTTAGAATTCTGATTGACAGAAATAAATTTGGAATTGCAAGTAAAAAGTTGAATTGACGAAAAAATTTAGTTGAAACTGCAATAATACATTTGGAATTGCAAGAAAAAAATCAATAAAGTAAAAAATGGCGAGAAATATAACAGAAATCACAGGAAATAAAGTGGGAATTGTGAAAAAATTGCAAAGAGAAAAGTAAGAAGAAATAAAGTCGGAATTGGCTGAAATAAAGTCGGAATTGGCAGAAATAAAGTCGTGATAGCATGAAATAAATTCGTGAAAGAATTGCGAGAAATATGGAACTGTGAGAAATAAAGAAATAAGTCGCAAATAGTCTATCAATTTTTTTTCACGTGATGAAAAAGGCTTCCGTATGAAATACTTTCGGTAATGAATTTTTTTATGTGTGTTTCAATCTTAGAAGACTCAGACAGCACCTACTTCAACGTCATCATCGGAGGTAAGTCCGAGAACACCTGTTACGCAGAGTTTATCCGAACGGTTTACACGAAGCACCCCGAGGTCTCTTCATTTCGTTCTGACTTTTAAGAAGAACACTGATCTATCGCTTAATCATAGGACATATCTTTGTACTCCGAGCTAAGCCGCTCGCTCAGATCGCTCCGGTCCGAGGTATTACAGAGCCATTACGGCCGGCCTTCCAGAGCTGCGAAGTCCAAGAGCTGATATAAAACACTGTCACTTTCTGATGAAGGAACTCATAAAAGGCCATGCCTGTGTGCCAGAAACATTAAGGCGCTTCACTCCGAAGGTGCTCCATCCTGACCTAATGCTTCCAATTTTCTGCTCTGCGACTCGCGGCGATGTCGCGCCTGTAAAGAAGCTCAGCGATTCGCTCCCTGAGAAAAAAAAAAAAGGCGAAGATCGCTTCTGTATTAGATTCGCCTTCACGGGCAGAGGAGCTCCTTAAGGTTATACGAGGTCAAAGAAGGAGGGATGAATAGAAGCTCTAACTTAATTCATAGAAAAAATTTTAGTAATGGGATACACAGACAGGTGACTCATTAGATCTGACGGATCGATGAATCTCCTCAGGAACTCGGACACTTTTTTTTTAGCTTAATGAATCAGCAAGGCCACCCCATTGTGCGTAACGGAGTCATTCGGGAAAGTTTTTCGGAATATATATATATATATATGTGCACTATATGGCAAAAATATTGGGACAATCGACTTATAAATGGAGTCATTCAGGAAGTTTTTCATATTTATATATATATATATACTAAAAATAAAATAATAAAATAAATAAACAATTTTAATCACTAAACATTTGCTTTGCACCAATCAAACACCAAAATCCGCCATATTGCACACATCCGGCAATTAAAACCGTCCGTGTGGAAACATGGCAAAAGTTCCGTTCGATGTCCTGATGATTTACGTCATTTAAAACACAATTACATAAAAGATTTACGAAAAGTCTTTATGCTGTATGTTGAGTTCGGATTCACTAATAAACACACACTTGCATGAAGCGACAATGTTTGTCGTTGTTGATTAGAATATTAAAACCTTGAAAAGTGTTTATTGAAGGTACATTTAGAATAGATACAAATGTGCGATTGAGTTGGGATTGATCACGAGTTAACTAGTGACAATCGTGCGATTAATTATTTTAATCGATACACATACACACACACACACACACACACACACACACACACACACACACACACACACACACACTATATGGCAAATTACACAATTGTATAGACATCTCTCTATAAACCCTCTATAGAGCTCTAAACCCTATTTAACCAAAGGTTTGGGATCAATCAGGACGTCGTCAAACTCCTCCTCACATCATTACTACATGACTTTAACAGGAGTGCCTGAATTTCCATGAAATCTATTGGAACATGGAACAAGAGTGGAGAGTAAATGGAGAGCAAGTGCTCAGGTGTCTACACATTTGTCCATATAGTCCATATATATATATATATATATTTAAATGTATGCACACACCTATTTAAATGTTTCTCATTTCATTTCATATATGAAACAAACGGTCCATGGATCAAGAAATATCATCATGTTTATGTCTCATCCATCAGCCGTCATCACAGCGGTAGTCCTGGTCTTCATCTGCCTGCTCTTCGTGCTCTTTCGCTACATGTACCGACACAAGGGCACCTACCACACCAATGAGGCCAAGGGCAGCGAATTCGCCGAGACGGCGGACGTCGCCCTCCAGGGAGACCCGGCTCTTCAAGACTTAATGGACGAGAGCAAGAAAGAGTATTTCATATGAGTTGTGCAGAGACAGAATCCCAAACGAAATGTCTGCTTAAAATGGTTCTTCAACCTGAACAGGTTTTTTTATGTACACGATATCGGCGAGCTTCCCATCAGATCCGAGTAACTCACACGTTCGAGTTCACCGCCAAAGTTTATACGCTTTTTTATTATAATGGGAACACGGAGAAATTTAGAAAAAGCTTTGGGTAAATATTTCACCTAGTAGCGTCTGGATCTCAGCGAGAATATCTTACCCAGGGGTGTTCGAATAAAAGCGCACATTTATTGGGTGAGAAAAAGAGAAAATCGCGTGCGTTCGAAACAAATCAGCGGGTAAACGAAGGCAAAAATGGAATATAAAATGACTATTAGCCACGGAGAAGATGAAATGGCAGGACGTGACTATAATGCTGTGGGGAGGGGAAAAAAAAAAAAGAGGTGCGATAACTTTCGCATGCAAATCAGATGAAATCTTTCATTTCAATCAGCGTTGTTTAAACTATGCATTCGCTAAGAAACCAAATCAACTGCATGGATTGGAATTTTTTCTCATTTTTAACACCAGCATGCTGGTTTTCGAATGGAAACGCCGACTTTGAAATGAAAGCGTCGTTTTAAATCGATAGTCCTTCCATTTTAGCGAGCAAATGAACATTAACAAATTAAAACAGGTTGCGTTTGTTCGTTTTTTTTTTTTATTCGGCTCTACAATGGCGATTTATTGCAACGTAAAAAAAAAATAAAAGAACAATGTAAGATTACGAGATTAAAGTCATAGGAAAAGGACAAGAAAGTCATAATATTTTGAGAAAAAAATGTCACGTTCAACTCCTTCAGGTTCGTTTTCTTTGATCATCATCCTCATAAACCCTTGAGAAACAACATCTCTGGGAATAGCGTGCAGATGTAACCATCGATATCCTTCAGACTGCACAAAAGAAGCGATTTCCTTGATGTCTGTCGGATTTTTTTCTTTTGAATAAATGATTTTGAGAATAGCCAATAGACAAAGAATTTTAGAATTGCTACATCGTAACCTAAAGTACGATTTAACCAATTCCTCAACATCCATTTTATACAAAATGGCCATTTTTCACAATTCTGTGATAAATTATTTTTTTTTTTAGAAATACTTCCACTATGATCTCATACAGTTTCAAGTTTTTGTTCTCCCAAAAATATTCCGACTTTATTCACGTAATTCCGACTTTATTCTGAAACTATTTAAATTTTTTTTTTTTACAATATTACCACTGTAATCTTATATTTTTTCCAATCGACTTTATTCTCAAAATATTCCGACTTTATTTACAAAATATTTCGACTTTATAACATTCTCATATTGCCATGACTTTAATTCGAATTAGATTTTATTTTACTTTTTAACGTGCCACTAAAACACCATTGAAGTGCTCAAAATGTAAAATATTTCAAATGTATTTTGTTCTTATCATCTTCTTACATATTTTATGGATTTTGTGGTTAGCATAAACAACCAGCTTCATTCCAAGAAGTTCATACCGATCAATATGTGAATTTTCTAGTGACGAGTCGACGAAAGAGTGACAGGAAATGGGAGTCCCAGACATTTCCAAATTTTACAATGATATGCCAAGCATACGATCTCCAGACATTTGGTGCAGAACAGTGCAGAACAACCCCAGGTTCAACACCACGTTCAACACTTAAATGATTCAGATCATTAATCAAATTTTACTATTACACAAATACAACATGAGTACATGCAGTTTTTTAATGATTACGTTATTAATTAAGGCCTTATGTAAAAAAAAAAAAAAAAGTAATTTGTAGCCATTGTGTGTAAAAGTATCCTGGTTTTGTAGTGGCTTAGTCAAAGTCCAGACTTAAATCCTATACAGATGCTGTGACAACAAGCTGTTCATGCTCGAAAACCCTCCAATGTGGCTGACTTAAAACAGCTCTGCAATGAAAAGTGGGCCAAAATTTCTCCACAGTGATGTTTGCCAGTTATAACAATCACTCAATTGTCACTGCCAAGGATGGCACAAACAGTTATTACGTTTAGGGGGCAATTACTTTTTCACAATAGGCCAAGCAGAAAAAAGATTTATTTTCACCTTAATAAGTCCTAAGAGGCCATGCATTATAATTATTTTTTGCTTTCTTGTTTTCTCGTTATCATGATCTTTAAATGCCAAATGTTTCCAGGCGTTAGTTAAACGCTGGGATAAGGGTATAAATGTAGCAGGGGAGTATGTCGAAAAATAAATGCAGCGTTCACTCTTTTATCTTATAAATTTAAAAGTCCCAGTTTGACTAGAACACCCTTATATATCATTGAGTATGTGTTGGCATCTGAAATCTCTATCAAAGTTACTAATTTTCCACAGCAAATATAGACTTTATCTCTAGTTTGAGTGCCTGATCAAAGTAAAATTGACTGTGATCATCCCTGAGGCTGCCTGTAGAAGATGCTCTTATGCCAATAAACAAGTGAACAATGTTTATGTCGAGATCACAAGAAAATTCAATCATGATCACAAGATAACAACTTTTGTTATGTTGAGATTATAAGAAAACAAATTTTGTTATACCAAGATTATGAGAAAACAAATTTTATGTTGAGATTTTGACAAAACAATTTTTGTTATGTTGAGATGAGAAAACAACTTTTATGTAGAGATCACAAGAAAAAACTTTTATGTTGAGATTACGAGAAAACAACTTTTATTATATTGAGAATTTATAAGAAAAAAAATGTTATGTCGAGATTACGAGAAAACATTTTATGTTGATATTACGAGAAAACAACTTTTGTCATGTTGAGATTACGAGAAAAGAACTTTTGTTATGATGAGATTATGAGAGAACATTTTATGTTGAGATTATGAGAAAACAACTTTTATTATATCGAGATTTTATAAGAAGACAACTTTTGTCATGTTGAGATTATGAGAAAACAATTTATTATATTGAGATTATAAGAAAACAACTTTTGTTATGTTGAAATTACGAAAAATCATCTTTTGTTATGATGAGATTATGAGAAAACAAATTTTGTTATGTTGAGATTATGAGAAAACATATTTTATGTTGAGATTATGAGAAAACAACTTTTGTCATGTTGAGATTACGAGAAAACAACTTTTATTATATCGAGATTTTATAAGAAGGCAACTTTTGTTATGTTGAGATTACGAAAAAACATTTATGTTGAGATTATGAGAAAACAACTTTTATTATATTGAGATTATAGGAAAACAAATTTTGTTTTGATGAGATTATGAGAAAACAACTATTATTTCGAGATTTTATAAGAAAAATTTTTGTTATGTTGAGATTACGAAAAAACAACTTTTGTTATTTCGAGGAAATTATGTCATGATCACAAGAAAACTAATTTTTTATGTTGATATTACGAGAAAAACAGAAAGAAAAAACTATGAATATAATGCATGGCCTCTTAGGACCTTCCATAAAATTATTGTTTAAAAGCTGCATTTTGTGGTTACTCAGGTAATTTTTTTGTAATATTAAAATTAGCTTGATGATTTGAATCATTGAAGTGTAACAAATGTTGCTCTGGTTTGATCATAGCAGTCCCACATCATTAAATGCAAATGGCTCCAGAGTGGAAATTTCTTCCTAAGAAATGACTTTCAAAGATATAAAATTCGCTTGGACTCCCAGGTTAGGATTGGGATGTTTACGTTAAAATATGGTGCACTTCAGGGCATGGGTTATAATTAGTATTATGAGATTTGAATTTTTTCCAACTGTGAATCCAAAAAAATAAATGAACGCAACGTTTATGGAGCTAAGACCTACATGGTATTTGGTTCTATGACTTTTTATCAATTGCTTCACTGTATGAACATAACCAGGTGTGCTATAATATCATGTATATATATATATAGGTTTAAAATCAACTTATTTTGGATCACAGCATGCTCAGTGAACCCAAAAAACCCTGCAGAACTCAACGCTATTTCCTGACTAGTAGCATTTTGGTTTGGATCTGAGCAGCTCAGATGCTTCAGTTCGCTTCCAAATTTCTCCTGCCTGTTTTTGTCACCTGTCACATCAATAAAGTAAAGTGAGCTTCCTCTTCTGGCAAACAAACATGCCCGAGCTGAACTGTAACACCGTAAGTAGAAGGTTTTTTTGGTGTGCTTTGGCTCATGAGGCATCCTTTTCTCCTCCAAGCTTTCTTCATTCCATCACTTCGCAGCGGATTTCATTTTCACCGCGAATGTCCATAAGTCTCCGTCCAAAACACTGACAAAAATAACCTGCATTTTAACATGATCCATTTCGAAATCGAGTGTGCTGGACGACGGTCAACACACACACACACACACACACACACACACACACACACTTATTATTTACATTTACAGTATATGCAAGAATTACTAACAGAGATTCAGTATTTACTGGTTATTTTAAACTGACTTTTTTTTATCTGTTTGATCGAAATGCAATATATAACATGTGGAAATCACTGTGATGTGACTGAAAAAGCTCATAACTAAGCTTCTTCTTTGAACCCTATAAACTCCTCAGAGATATTTTTGTGTCCAGATATAATGCTTATGTTGCCTCCTATAACTGTATACCTGTACCATTAGTTCCAGTACTCCCAGTATATTAGTTCCACTACACTTACTGGGTTATTTACAGTGTCTACTGAAAGATGTGCTTTAAATATGAGCCAAATAACAAGCCGACTTTTATTGCAGGATGAAGAAGAAAGAAAGAAAAGTACCCATCTGTGTTACCAGCAGTGTTTATTTGGGTTGATGTGAATGAAGTTGATATTGTACATGTTCGATTGCCATTTGTGCCTTTGAGCATTAAAATAAATATATTAAGATGAATGAACGCAGAGTAACTGGACTGAGATTAATGAAGAGAAGAACGTCCATTTCAGTGTTTAAGCATTAGATAGATAGATAGATAGATAGATAGATAGATAGATAGATAGATAGATAGATAGATAGATAGATAGATAGATAGATAGATAGATAGATAGATAGATAGATAGATAGACAGACAGACAGACAGACAGACAGACAGACAGACAGACAGACAGACAGACAGACAGACAGACAGATAGATAGATAGATAGATAGATAGATAGATAGATAGATAGATAGATAGATGCTAGTCCTGGTTCTGCCTTCACAGTAAGGTGACACTATGCAGTGCAGGTCCGAATGTCCTGACCCCCCCCCCCTCCTTATTTGGAAGTAAATTTCAGACTGACCTCCACATGCAGTCCAAGCCTCCAGTCACAAACGATTCGTCTACTCATGATGACTGTCATGTGACTCAGATGTTTTTCATGTGAAGCGATCTTGGCCGGATCTTCATCGAATAAAAAGAATGCGCATGCATAATGAATAACCGCCACTGATACCTCACAGCGTGAGCGACTGGCACTCGAGTGCAGGCCTCCTCACAGTTCCCCAGTACAGTTACACTCGTACTCCTGCAATAATACTGCCCTCAGAAGCAAAAATCGCAAGTCACAGAATTTCTGTGATTAATTAACAGCCTCAAGGACACAGTTAGGAAGAAAAAAAAAAAAGACCGAAGCTCAAATTCACACATAACCTTCTAACCTTCTCACACAACCTTCCATAATTAACAGAAACTTGCCTGTGGTTTTCTGTTTCTTCCTATTTTTCAGTGAAAACCTTTTTAGAATCATAAAGAAGACTTTCAGGTTACAGACCGAAGATGAAACTTTTACTACTTCTCTGGCCAAAACAGCAAAACAGCAATAAGCAGAGAGGGTGAACTCCAAAAATATCCAGGTGAGGGTTTTTTTCCCCCTCTGTGCTCATAGATTTGGATGCATTCATCTTCAAGAGTGTTAGTAAAGTCAGGTACTGATGTAGGGTGGGTTGAGGAGAACAATTTATCCCGAAGGTAGAAGGTTTGATAGGATTACGATGAGTTTTAAAGGAGGTCCTCCACATCATCCAACCCATGGAAAGCATATCTTCATTGATCTGGCTTTGTGTACAGGGGCATCACCATGCTGGAACAGGTTTGGATTTCCAAGTTCGAGTGAAGGAAAATGTCATGCTACTTCATCCAAAGACATTCGATAGAATTGTGTCTCTAATTTGGTTTGGAACCACAAAAGATGAGATGTCAGAATATTTTTGTCCATATATTGCTATACAAATTTCAGATATTTTGTTCCTTTTCAAGCTTCAAAGGAGGTGAGCTCAGATTCCAAACTGGTGAATATTCCAGATGTGTTCCACTTCAGCATTGTTATTTTCCAGGAAATGGATTGTACAATCAGTAACTTTTTGCTGCAGGTTTTTATAAAAAGCATCCATGCCAGTGCTGAACTCGAATGACTAATTGCTTCAATTTGTTTGTGTAATTAAATCGTAATGGGCGAGTAACTTTAAACGAACTAGCTAGAAAAGATAATATCCTCATTTAAAAAAAAAAAAAAGAAAAAAAAAAGAAAAAAAAAAAAAAAAAAAGTCCACAAGAAAATAAAATGCCAGAAAATCATTTCTATCCCTGATGCAAGAAGGTTGCAAAAAATAATAATAATAATAATTAAATAATAAAACGAATTTACATATTTACATAATTTATATATTTTTATTTTTTTTTTTTTTATATTTTTATATATATATATATATGAAAACGTTTGATCTCGGTCATTGCCAACAAAGGGTATAAAACAAAAAAAAAACAAAAAAAATTGTTATTGACCAAATACTTATTTTCCACCATAATTTACAAATAAATTCTTTAAAAATCAGACAATGTGATTTTCTGGATTTTTTTTATTTTTTTATTTTGTCTCTCATGGTTGAAGTGTACCTATGATGAAAATTACAGGCCTCTCTCATCTTTTTAAGTGGGAGAACTTGCACAATTGGTGGCTGACTAAATACTTATTTGCCCCACTGTGTGTGTATTATATATATATATATATGCGAAACACGAAAGAAATTCACCTGGTCAAACAAACAACTGTAGAAATGAAATGCTATCAGGGAATCGGAGTGAATTGAACAAATTATATCCCCAAGGAGAGCTTTTGCTGGGAATATCGACCATTATCTTGAGTACAACAAACATACTATGCATCAAATCAACTCCAGTCAACTCTAAAGGAAGAAATGAAGGAAGACTTATTGGAAAGTCCCACCGCAAGGTCTCAATAAATTCTTGTACCACACCACGGGTCAATAGTGGTCTCTGCTTTTATTTTCCCATCTTCTGATCAATGCATATTACTTTCAGGAATAGAAAACAGAGAGTTTTATTGCCCAGGCTGTTATATATACGATCTGGACTGGTAATATTAAAAAAAAAAAAAAAACAGACGACAAACACAAAAATATTCTTAAAAAACGAAAGTCCTTGACTTTTAAGTGTTATTTTTTTGAGAACTTCACTTTAAATGATGCACCTTCGAGTACCTTTTATCAGGAACGCACTTCCATCATTTTAAAATATTCATGCGTCTGCATCATTTTGATGTTCGGATGATTTATTCATTCAAGAGAGGTAATTCAAACTAAAAGCAAATGATAAATATTCCATCTGGGATGGGCATCACGGGCGACCCGAGGAACGACAGAAATAAATTTGCGAAAATGGATGTCGGCGTGCGTTTTCTCGGTGTCTTGGGTCACGAGTGTTGAGTGAATATATCCCACGACTCTGCTCTGTGCCAGAAGCGAAATATACTTCGGGCTATGCGGATTGGACGGGAGGAGCAAAAAAAGAAACTACGGTGTTCAATGCTACATTTTCAGGCATGTAGAAGAAAAACGTCTAGGTCTGCGATTTGCACAATTGTTTCTCACAATTGCTTTATTTCTACCTGAAGCACCTTAATTCTGTAATCTGCCGTTTTCCAGGGGCTTTTCCTTTATGTACTAAGCTCAAAACTTCTAAGTAGGTAAGGCCCAAAATTTTGCTCTGTGTTATAAAAATAGAAAAAAAAAATTGGTCAAATGAAAAATCCCGAACTCTATTTCAACATACAGTTCATAAAAAAAGGGGCGCTGTAGGCTCAAGAGTTGGTGAACACTATTCGCTAATAGACCTCCAAATTATACATGTCTATCAATTCCACTACAATAAACGACATTTCAGTTGCAGGTTGTAACATGTACAATATTGAGAGTTTTATTACAATGATTAGGGTTAAAGAGGTGTAAAGAATACCTGAAAATCATACTTGAGTAAAAGTATAGATCCCTTGCTTCAAAACGTACTCCGTTACAACTTCAAAGTCACCAAATCCAATATGACTTGAGTAAAAGTATTTGAGTATCTGATTTGACTTGAGTATTTGACTCATACTGATCATAGGTCATCACATGTTAGTGAAAAGCCAAAAACAGTCGATTTGTGAGGTTTGGTTTCCTAAAATTATATTGTCCACCTCAACACTACATTAACAACAATCAGATAAACACAACAGCCTTTTCAACATGCCAGAATAAAACCAAGATCAAACAAGTCGGTCAAAAAAAACAAAACAAGGCAAAGTAGTCAAACGATCTTTCATAAAATCTTCAATTAACAAATTAAATGAGTGTATCATGTCACAAAGTATAAGAAGCATTAATATTCAATGGACAAATCAAATTAAAGTAAATAATTGGTGATAAATTTTAGATCAAATATTTAACAAAGCTCTGGTTCTCAAAATTATTTATTTTTTTAATTTATTAAAAATCTTTGAACTAAAAATAAAGCCTGCGGTTCTAAAAAGTCACTCACAGGCAGCAGATCTGATTTGGGTAATGATTATTGTCACTTTTATATTGCGATATAATAAAAAGTACATCTAATGAATCATAAACGTAGTTGAGTAGAGAGTAAAAGTCACATATATTTTTGATCAGTGGCGGCCATGCATTTGATACCTGGGCCTTCAGTGAGGACGTACCTCTTAATACCACCACTATCACGTCGCAATTCTAGAAACCATCAATACAATACAAAAACGCAATATAACAACACGTGGCATTACAGAGAGAGAGGCATTTGACATATGGAGGGTAAAAACTATTTCACTAAAGCAAGAAACCCAATTAAGACTCTAAACCTCTACACTACAACCAAAACTGTGCATCTACAACATCTGTAGCAGTTCTGAATCAATATTTGTCTAATAACATGACAAAAACATTAAAAATGTAAATAAAATACAACCTACTCACCAGAGATGCAGACTCATAATGTGCAGCGCCCCTCAGAGGCTGTAATCCAGTGGTAGCGCTCGTATTCACTGGTCTGGAAGTGGTGATCAAACCCTTTCCCGGTGCTGAGACTCGCTAGCTAGCTTCGGGGTTGGACGACCTCCTCACGATGTCTAGCTTTTCTGGAAAATGTATTTTTAAGTATGTCCGAGACCAAATCAATCTCTCTTCCTCCATAAGCGTAAAAAAGTCTAACTCGGATGTATTTACTTGTGCAGAGATACACGTGTTTTTACAGTCAAACTTGGCTGTAACAGTTTCTGACTGACCAACCAATCAGAGGACGGAAATATGCTGACGCTATTCTGGGCCAGCGAGCTGCACTGTGAGGAGAATATGAAATCTGATTGGTTAAAGAAACAGACCCGTTGGTAATATTCTCTGAGGTAAAAAGGCCAGCAGTACTGACTTTGAAGGCCCCGGGCAAATTAGATTGACATGGCAGCACATAGAGCCTGAAATCTGATTGGACAAAAAATCAAACATCCACATACACGTACTGGAAGCAGTGCAGCCGAGAGAAACGTTACGAAATGAGGAGAATAAACTGTTGGAGATTACTTAAGTACTGCAACGAAGAACATTTACTCCAATACTGACAGATACAAAGTTTACATTCTAAAACTATGTATCTAGCTTTTGCTTCAGCATCTCCAATAAAATGTAAATTGAACTTCTCATAGGAATAATATGAGAATGACATGAACGACCAAAAATCAGAATCAAAATCCCAAAATGTTTTGCAACATACAAACAAAAGTGGACCTGAGAATCATACATAGAAATCAGTTTATAAATTTGGAGATGTAGACCAGATGGCCTACTCATGGACGGAGATCTCTTCAACTGGAAGATCAATCATTGCTGCTAAACAGCCGAAAAGATTCATGAGATGACTTAAGAACCATGAAGATCGATTTAGACTGTAATTAATATAAATCTTCCTATAATTGTTAACAGCAATGAATAGTTTTGCATTCAAATGTCTATTAGTGAACATTTAATAACGTCAAAAACGATGGTACAAATGACTGAATGGACTTTTTGTTCGACTTTTCCTTGGGTCTAAAATTTTGCCTACTTCTTGCACAGGTATAACGTAGGAAATCTGTGCACTATTAATACCTGAATTTGTGCAAATAAAACACGCTTTCGACCCGCTTAGCCCATCCTTCACCACAAAACGTTTTCATCCAAATTTACTAGTGCTTGATTGGGATCGATTTCAATAATATGAGCTACTGCAACAAGAATATGTTCCTTTTGGGTTCAAAAGCTTTAACGTTCTACTGGAGACTTTATTGCCCTATAAAAAACCGATACATAGCGTGTAGCATGTGGATTAAGTACAGCATTAGGGCCTTGGGACAGTAGTTTATCAGGATGGAACCGAAGTCATGAGTCTATTTAGATTTCTTCTACAGTGGAGTAATTACACTGAATAAGTAGAGTTTAATGCGAGCAGCTATAGGGAGTCCCTTGGTGTGAGATGAAGAGGGGTGTAACAGAGACTAAGGGATTTGGATCATCTGCAGTGGGTTAACAGTAGAAGCTTGTGAAACAAGTAGATGTACTACTTGCATGATGTGGATCCACAAATGTGACCACTGAATCCTCTTCTTTTTTCGGCTTCTCCCATTAGGGGTCGCCACAGCGGATCATTCTTCCCCAAACCCCCCTGACTTGTACATCTGCCTCTTTCACCCCAACCACCTGCATGTCTTCACTCACCACATCCATAATGTACCAACCCAAACCTCCACTCTCCTACACTTCTCCATTCCCTGCTGTCTTTGTAAACGTCTTCCTCCTCTCCTTCTCCTCCTTCGGCCAACAGTTGCCCAATTTCCACCGGTACCCTGTTGGTTAACGATACCTGTGGTCGTTGGTAACCTGGGCCCCGACCGATCCGGTATAAAATTCTGATTCCTGATCCACATATTTGACTTGGCACATGTTTTAAGATGGATGTCCTTCCTAATGCAACCCTCCCCATTTATCCGGGCTTGGGACCGGCACTAAGAGTGCACTGGCTTGTGCAACCCTAATGGCTGGGTTAAATGTGACCACTGAATTTTGGTGATTGATGGGAATTTTGGAAACTGGACGGATCTGCCACAGAGACGTTTGACGTGACATACGTTGTTGCGATATGTTGTTGGCACTCCAATCCATATCTTTATTGAGCTGGATTTGTGCACAGGAGAACTGTCTCAATGAAAACAGGAGGAAGCCTCCTCGTGAAAGTGAAGAGAAAATTTCATCCAAGCTCAGACCCCCCTATAATATATTCCTGGCTATGAATTCCAGCCAATAACTCAGATTCCAGTTCCAGGTTGTAACTTGGACAATTTTGCAGTGATGAGGGTTAAACAACGGTTAATTATAACCGTAAGTGCTTAAGCATGTGCCTGACAGATTACTCTTGTTTCCATGACACTCTTCGAGAAAAACCCATAGCCCAGGATCATTATTTTTAGTCTCAAACGGATTCAGATTTCCTTTGTTTTCCTTTGTGTTGCACGTTTCACGTTACATAATCATGCAACAGACTCAGGAGGCACATTTTTCTCAGAAGCATAAAAGAAAAAAAATCCAAGCAACACCACTCGATGCTCAGAATGTGAGATGAACAACGGTCAAAACAATGGCCTGCTTTCCAACAGGGCTAAAAATATATAGTCTAAAGAATAACTCGAACAACAGATGTTACACGAGGTCAAACACAGCAAAACAAAGTTCAGATCTTACACGACCGCTCAGAGCGGCAAGACTTCACCAAGTTCTACAGAAACTTGTTGAACCGCAGGTTGTAAGGTCATGCTGGTGTTACAAATGTACAATAGAATTCGATTTTGTGAAAACATCATTTTAAAAAGAAAAAAAAAGAAAGCCGGGCTCACAGAAATAACTGCTGAGGTCACATAAACGTAGGGAGTAATTACAGACGGGGTCAGATAGGGGGCGCAGGGTTGTGAAAGGTGCCGGTTGAACTTTGGAAGTTGTAACTTAAAGCCTAAAAAACACAAATTACAACTTAATAGATAAAATTCACGAAGATTTCAGACCTTCAAAGAGTAGATGCCAACCCCACGAGCCATCTAGAGATGTTCCAGCTTTCATGAAGATTTTGGACTTTGGATTTAAGGATAATCGCTGTTTATCCATCATCGTAATTTTAAAGGCGCTAGCGTAGAGGAGTTGGTGTTTCTCTGTTAAATCTACAATGATCTCAGATGTGGAGATAATTTATGTTCCTGAGGAGCACCTGGTTCCACATCTCCAACCGACTGTATAAGACTGTAGAAAAGACATCATTTTATAATAATACAGTCTTTATTTCATAAAGCGCCATCTCAAAGTTGTGTTACATCTCAAAAAGCTTCTCAAGCATAAAATTGGAAAAAGAAAATAATGTATAATAAAAATTTAAACCAATCCTTAAAAAGGAAGTTTTAGAAGCAGATAAAAAAAAAACCCACAAAAATTCAACCTGTTACTTTACATTTATTTACTTTACTCATAATCACAAACTCCAGTGCTCATGACATTTCTCACTTTTCCGGTGTTTGCAATGTTTTTATGGTTTATTACTCACACTCTTGGTGTCACCCAATAAAGGATGGATTCCCTTTTTGGTTCCTCTCAAGGTTTCTTTTCACATAAATCTAAATCTAGGACTTTGTTCTAGAATTCTTACATTCTGTAAAGCTGCTTTGAGACAATCTCCATTGTAAAAAAAAAAAAAAAAACACGCTATAGAAATGCAATTCTATCGAATTTCTATATTATTGGAACATTTTCTATTGACAATTTCTATTAAAGCATCCATTGAACCAGGAGACCCAAACTTGTTCCAACATGAGCTCCATGAAGATCTGCTTTACATAGGTTGGAGTGGAAGATCTCCAGCTATAGAACACCTTTGGAATGAATGGGAACGTTGACTGCACCCCAGGCCTCCTCACCTACTCACCTACATCAGTATCTGACTTTACTAACACCTTCGTGGAGGTCAAATATTCCAAAATCCAGAATCTTGTGGAGGTTATTATAACAGCCAATAAGGGACTAGATGTGGAACTGGATGGTTCATAAAGCACAAATTTTGTGGTCAGGTGTCTCATATCTTTTATTTTGCTAATCGGGGATAAAAACATACATTTAAATATAAGTGAAGTTTCTTCAATAATTCCTACATTCTTTAAAAGCTGCCTTGAGATAATGTCCATTATGAAAAGTGGGACAAAAATTATTATTTTTTTATCCAACACGTAGCAAAAAACTATTTATTTTAGCGGAAAATTTGATATCGCCGTTTATATTCCCGAAGTCTGACAAAGCCATTAAAAAAAATCCATTAATACACCTTTAAGTCAACGAATGGCATCGATTTGCCTTTATTTAAAAGGGAAACAAGCCTTTGGCTGCAAAGCGAAATTTGAAAGGTAGCGAGCTAAAAGGCCTTGCCATTGAAGCCGTTTTTTTTTTTTTTTTTGATTCAACAATATCCAGCACGTCGTGCTGCTGTAAAAGCGTGCGAGCGAATCAAACAGCCTCGCTAAGCTTTTGCCACTTTCAACACAAAGGCTACAAAAAAAACAACATGTTGCCAACTCGTATTTTCTCGCAGTCTTATCATGCATCAAAAGAAAAGAAGGTTTCTGTGTGGTTTTCTTCTTTCATTTTTTTTCCTGGTGGAAAGGGCGTGTGGGGTGGGAGTTGAGGGGTGGGGGGTGTGGGGGGTTTGCAGGAACGAGGGGTTAGGAAACATCGAAATAAACCCGAAGAAAGCAATTTGTCTTCGACAAGTGGCTTAGCACATCGCGGGATTCGCTGCGAGATTTGCCAACACTCAATCTTAATAGATGTCACGGGGAGCTCGCTGCCGGAGAGAAATGCAAAGTGCAGGCAGGACACCAGCGAGAGACATTACGGCTTTTGGCGTTAATTCGTTATATGGGCGTGGGATAATCTGTCTTCGGATCCCGTGAAAATTACGATATTCTACTATTTTTTTTCTCTCGATAGAATTGTCATTTTTGGACTAGAAACTAAATTTTTAAAAAAATAATAAAGGTGTGACTACGGAATACAAATATGTGGAATCTTTAACTGGAAACTGTGTTTGTTTTTGGGCGAAAACTACATTGTGAGGACATTTCGCCATTTGGATTGTTTCCCCCCCAAACTGTTACCACAAACTTTGGGGCTCACAATTGTATAGGATGTCCAGCATGACATTTTCACTTCAACCAAGGAGACCCAGCTCCAGCATGACAATGCTTTTTGCACTCCATGAAGATATGCAGTACTTGGGTTGAAGATCTCCTGCAATAGAGCTCCAACCTGAACACCCTTGTGGTTAAATGAGCACAAACCTCAACAAAATCCAGTAAAACTCCCATCTTCCCAGATGGGATGGTTCAAAAAGCACATAGCAAATTTTGTCAGCAGCTTTGAGAACAGATCGGACACAGTTTTCACCTGATAATACACTGATTTTGAGGAAAATGTGTGGTGTTGTTTAACAAAGGAACCATGATGATGGATTTAGATTATCCATGACATTTCCTTAATTTAGAGTTCTATCGATTTCTAAAAAGCTACTTTGGAAAAAATGCTAACCAAGTCAAATAAAATAGAATTTTTTATTCAATATTTTAATTGCTAATTTCAGAGTAATGGCTGTTCGCTTTGTATCGTGCCACATTGTTGTGGAATCAATATTTTCCTATATCTTTACATATTAAAAAGTTTAGTACAATACACAACAAGAATACACGCAAGTAAAACAATAGACTGATATCAAGTTCTGAGGTACGTTACATTCAATTAAGGTTCAATTGTTCCCTAAAACATGTGGTTCTTTTCATTTTGAACTCCTCCTGACCTGCACCGTAAGCTTTCCTTTCAATATGGCCGAAAGAGTAATTACGTACAATTACGGGAATTTTTTTTTTTCGGTACGTCTTGGTTGTACGTACCAGAAGCGTAATCAGTCGATTGTCAGTTGTGTGGAAATAATAGAAAACGCAGCTAACCGTCCGTAAATCCTGGCATTATATTCCACCCAGTCGTGAGTTTCATTTCATTTTGAAACACTGTAACCGTAGTGTGGTTTCATTGTATTATTATATCACATTTACATAATGAAATGCACCCCGAGTAGAACAACGAGCTAAGCAGCTGCCAGTACAATCGAGCCGGGGCCAAGCTCCATACCGAAATCCCTCACTAGGCAAATCAAGTTAGGGGGAAAATTCATGATGAAAAAAGCATATGCCTCTATCTCTCTAGAGAGGAGAGAAACCATTGGAGAAAGAGATTTCCATTAACCTACTTTCCCCCTCTACCCTTTAGGATTTCCTTTCCCGCTGCTTTGGCCTTCAACCCGTCGCGAAGGCCAAATCCAGTCCAGCCACACCACCTTTCTCCAGCAGTGAGGGTCGTCGATGTGACACTCAGGCAAACATCTGGACACGCGGAGGGGTGGAAAAGGGGTTGGACGTGCCATTTCAGTTATATTTAGGCTGTTCGGATTCACCAATGTGAGAACGACCGTGACAGACGATAACCCTGATGTCCTCAAAAACGCCACAGGACAACATGGCCTGGGCAGTTTCACCTCAAAACTGAACCAATCAAACAAGTTTAATGGAAATGGTGGACTTTTTTTAGGTTTGTTACCACAAACTTGAAGAAATCAGCATGAGCATGTCAGTTTAGCATTGTGAGGAATGACGGTTACCTCAAGGTTTCTTGCAGCGACACATGGTGAGGCCTGCGAGATTTTCCACAAAATGTCTAGCAGACATGCTACACTTCAAGCAGAGGAATGGACTCAATACGTGGATTCCCATAGCAGTGGTATGGAAACCCATACACCAACCCTACACCTGCTTACTCGACATCACTAATGTTCTTGTGGCTGTCCATTATTTTATTATTGAGTCATGGTACGGCATACGGTTTGCTTCCAACCAGAAGGACCATTCACATCATGTGACAAAGATGGGATACACCCCATTGGTTCAATTTATGGGTCCTCATCTTGCAAGAAACAAGGTGAGGTAACCAATGGCCAATCATGCTCGTGCTGATTTCTCCTTGATAACATCAAAACAATTTGTCTATTTCCATCCACACAAGTCACTCAGCTGCTTGTTTGGTCCTTTTCAAGACTCGACTGCTGCACCTGTTTTTCCCTCTGGATGAAGGAATCTGCACATATCTCCATTAGCAACCTCTAAAATCCATCAGAAAGCCTTTCTTTGAGAGTAAATTAGCAAAAGAGTTGCTACATCTCGATTCAGATGTTACAAAAATAAAAATATGACAATCAGGTGTGCACAAAGGTTTGAACACATCCTGAACCTGCCTTGATCAAATCTAGCTTTAGCATTAGCAAATAAACCAATGAGTGGCTTCTGATGGTCGATCCAACAGACAGCCAACTAACAATGTAGAATCTCCTAGATATTATGTTTGAATCACCTCATTACGAATGGACCATTGGGTCTGGAAGGGCGCTCATATTTGGCAGTCTTTTACCATTAAATATCAGACACTAACTTGGGAAATGTCTGTGAACAGGCCAAGGGTCGTTGATTTTAATGCTATACAGGAAATGGGTCACTGGTTGTTCATAATGTTTGTTTCTAAAGCAGTTTCCGTTCAGATTTACATACAATACTATCTATGAGTGGTGCTTTTTCTTCGACCCTGGCAACTTGTGGGGGCTGAAATCTGATTGGATAAAATGAATCGAATAGACTATTGGGAATAATCGAATACATATCCATGGACAAAAATATAAGTCCGTGATTCTGATAGCGAGTCAGCGATCAGAGAATCGGTGATCAACAATCACCCTCCTCCTATCCATCAATGCACATGGATTGCTTTATAATGACTTCATTATTTCGACTCAATTACTGATTGACATTCAGTGCGGCTTTTTTGCAAACATCAGCAACACTGCGAAAAAAGAAATACATGTAAAAAAAAAAAAAAAAAAAAAAAGGCTCAGTTTTTCCCCGAACGCTTTTAAACTCCGTCCATGTATTGAGCTCCTACATGCCCACTGAGTCATTAGAAGACGCACAGAGGAAGCATAAAGCTTGCGGTTGCTGATCCAGGGAAGCGTCCAGGCATATCGGACGAGTCAGCGCGCACTGTCATCTTAATCAGTGCGTTTAAGAGAGCCATTACGTGGAGCCTGCCGAATCCCCAAAAGGCTCAATTATGGTGGGAAGAGCTGATTTATCGGCCCCTATTACAGCCACATCCGGGGCCAGCAAACAGCTCGGAGTAAATGAATGTACATTAGCAAACTTAAAGTGTTTATGTTTGAAGATAATAGAAACGGATAACAGACTGCAGCGTACGTGCTGGAAAGACCTGGTTTGCTGGGAAGTCTTACAGCAACCCAGATGATCCGTTTGGCTTGGCTTTTAAACGGGAAGCCATTTTGGAAGAAAACGACGGCCCAGACTTCCTGGCGATATTACGATGATGATAGAATTGATAGTAAGGTAAAGACAAGGGAAATTTTGACGCGGGAAAATCCTTTTGCCGCAATTTTTCTCTCAGGATTTCCACTTCTGCTCTCCAATACGAAGCCAAGCCCAAGGCCACAAAAATAAACTCGAGGAAAAGGAATCGCACGCAGTCTTTAATGTAACGCTGTAGCGCATGTGGACGTTTTTCTCTGCAGACTTTCTGCTCCATCAAAAAAAAAAAACTTAAATACAACATTAATGCTCCAAATAGCTTCGTGTTGTGAGGAGACCAGAAATAAATCTGCTGTGACAGCAGAAATGCGCTACAATAACCAACAATAAAGACGTTTTTTTTTCGTGCTATCTCGGCCTCACGGGTCTCATATTAAATACTGTTCTGCAGAAATCGTATGCAGTATATAAACTGAATCAGACTCAAAAAAATGGGGGGGGGGGGTATTTGGAGCTTCTGGGATGAATATATAGCTACAGAATATTATGCATTATTTATATTTTGATATGATATATTTCATATTTAGAAATGTATTTGGTCGCAAGGGAATATATCCATTTTTCACATATTTGCATCAGTAAAAAAACGATTTACTTAGAATCCATTGTTAATAGATGCTCTATACTTTTATTATTTAAAAAAGATAAATCAATGAATAATTAGTGATATTTTATATGCAAAATTCTACTCACAAACTGTTTTTCGAGTGTGTTCTCTCAACACCACGACTGATGCATGAATATGAGGCGTGTCCTGAGAGTCACATAGAATACAGATTAACATGGCAGAGGTAGAGCTGCATCTTCCTGCAGACAGAACAGTTTTTGGGGGTTTTTTTGCACTACAAAGGCCTGTTTGTGTTTCGTGTGCATTTTTTACATTTCGTTTCGTCGGCTATGCGTCGAGATGGGAATCGAATCGACCTCAGCTATGGAAATGCACATCCTTATATATGTAATATTAAATTTAGATATATAAAGTATTACAAGCTTATATTTTACTGCTCATGTGTTTTCAATAACAGCCTGTGCGATTAATCATAGTTTAAATGAATCAAAGACTAAAGAACACATCGCATCACGTGTACCGTCATGTTATACTTGTTCCAGCTTAACAAAAAATAAATAAAAAATGAAATAAATAAATAAATAATAATAATGATAGGTTAAGGACAACAAACCAATCTGGACATTGTCACGTCAGAATTCCTGTGGTGTACAGGAATTAATGAGCAACGGCCCAGTTTCTGTAAAAACCCTGCCTGAGGCGTGCAGTTCCCATGCGGAGACTTAAATCGGGCAGGTCACGATTAATTTAGAGGTGACAGATGCTCGGAGCTCCGGAAAAAGAAAGGAAAAAAAAAGGTCAGTTAAATGTGTGCAGCACGAGTCAGGGTTCAGCTTCTAATATTAAAAAAAGAACAGTGAGAGATCTCATTATATTGACGTTAAACAAGAAAGTCAGTCAACACGTAAGTGTGTATACAAAATGTAATATCTTTTCAGACGGTCCCTGAGGATCTGTTTGAAACAATCTAATAGCTGACAATGTGGTTTCAAGGAAAAAATGTGATGAGAGTTTTGCAGGAGATTTGCAGGAATTTGGCACAGGACCAAATGATGAGCATGCATGTGCTTTTTTTTGTGGAAAACTTCTTGTTCTTGATTAACTTCAAAGCTGTCTGAGGAACTACTTGTGTACATGCTTGTTTTGCATGTAAAATACCTCAAAAGTGCAGTCGATCATCGGAATCGCACCATTTTTCAACATCTGCCTGAGCTCAAAAAAAGGAATAAAACCAGATACACGTTCACTTTAATTCACCACAACCTCATGAGCTGTGATGACGATGTGCACCTTTTCAGATGATCCCTAAGCATCTGTTCAAAACGCATGGCCTAATATTGCTTCCTGAGGAAGTTTCGGCGGCGAACAGATCTATTTTCAGATATGAGTATTTTTTGAGGTGTTTATGAGGACATGGATGACATTTGAGCTTTCATTCTGGACCTCAATCTTGATATATACATCCATATATACATCCTTGTTTTGCATGCAAAATACCTCAAAAGTGCAATCAGACTTCAGAATTTTGTCGTTTTTTTAACTTTCACCTTAAATTCGAACTTAAAAAAATTGAATTAAACCACTGACAAGTTTACTTTTATTGACCACAAGCTATGACGATGTGCATCTTTTCAGACGGTCCCTAAGAACCTAAGCACCCTTGGTCTAAAATTGCTTCCTGAGGAAGTTTCGGCGGCAAAAGTTCTGCGTTCTGACCAAATTAAACACGTGAAATTGATTCTCTTTCAGTCACATGTCATGACCGTAACCTTCGGGTTCGGTCGTTGGTCCTGCAAGATATTCAAGTATAGTTTTTGAATTCCTTATAGAGGCGAAACCCTAAAGCTTGTCTGCCTAATCCTGTTTGTATGACTGACTTATGGGCTCGGCTCTAAATAACCGCTCGAGCTCGTGAAATCTACCGCAATGACGCCAAACTGAATCTCAGGAGTCGAAATGAAGGCCCGATGCTCCTTGACAAGGCATGAAAGAATCTGCAGAGGCAGGACTTGTGATCCTAATATATATCTTCAAAAAAAATGATGAGACAAAACCGTACGTCCCCGGGGTCCTTTTTTTTTTTGTCTCGTCTACCGAATGATCCTTCTTCCTCTCTACCTTTCAGGTACGCTCATTATCCGTGCTAACAAATAGCTCCTTTATACCAATTCCTCCCCCCGATTTGTTTAAGACAAAGTCGTGTAATTAAAATCTAATCAAAAGCAGGGAGGGGGGGAGTGGGGGGGGGGATCATTAATATTTAAATCTGCTTGCCTTCTGAATCTTAATGAAATGGTAATTTATGAGCGCTCGGGACTTCATTCTGGCCAGGGAGCAAATTAACTGGATTTTCACGGATTCCCTGAAGTCATTTCTCCCTCTCGCAGCTTTCGGTGTTTAACATATGGAAACATGATTAAAACTTCTATTCAAAGCCTGGATCACCAAAGTGTTTCTATCCAAATCAAATGCATTCACAGAAAACACATTTCGCTCGTGTTTTCTGAGCACAGAAAGATATTAGCCGTATTAGCATAGCAGTGTTAGGGCGGCAAGCATGAAGGTTGGAGTGGAAGATCTCCCGCTATTGAGCTCTTACCTCAACCTTATTGGAATACCTTTAGGATGAATTGGAAAACTGAGAGAACCCCAAGCCTTCACTGACACACCTTAGTGTTAGTTGGCTTAATAAATCTCCACAAAATTCCTGAATCCATAATCAATCCATAATCTAGTAGAACATCTTCCCAGAAGAGCTTATTATAAGAGCAAATGAGCATGGGAATGGGAGGATTCAATTGAACTAGGAAGCCCAAACATCTCGTGCACAAAGCCCGCTCCATGAAGATATGCTTTCTATGAGTTGAGACGGTGGAAGATCTCCTGCTATAGAGCTCTGAACTCAACCCTACTGAACACATTCGGGATGAATTGGAACCTTAACTGCTCCCCAGGCCCCCTAACCTCAACTACCTGACTTTTATGGCATTTTAAAAGGTGCCCTTTTCCAAAACGATCCATAGATGAGCATCTGAGGGTTAAGGGCCTTGCTCAAGGGCCTAGTATTGGTACCTTGGTGGTGTTGGGATTTAAACTTGAGACCTTCTGATCCAGTGCCTTAACTGCTAAGCTACCACCTATAGGCTACCACCCTATAACATCTCCACAAGCACATCTCAAAGTCGAGTGGAAATCTTCCCAGAAGAGTGGAGGGTCTAAGAGCAATCGGGCACCAAAATGTGAACGTGATGTCGAAAAAAAAGCACTTCGACCCCGAGAGCTTTAGCAGTTTAAAGTTTTTTATTCAAGCTAATGAAAAACAAAGCCTCCAATATTTCCATTATTTGATAACCAAGCCTGCGAGATGTGCTTCTGTGATTTCCTTAAACCTCTTCAGACTCGATTACTCAAAGACCGATTCCCGACTATGGTTTTTCGGGAAAACAAAGTGTTCATCTAAACCAAAGAGACGTAGTGTTTTATAATTAAAGCAACTGCTGAGCAGATGTTTAGAAGGCTGTCTTTAGTGCTAGGTCACACCTCGACTTACACACTAACGCGCCATGACGGACTCGAAAATCGACTGGAGCGCTGCTCAGGGGGTTCGAGCGTGAATTCTACTCAAATAAATCGAATTGAATTCATTTGCCATGCCGAAATTCATCATTATTCAAAGGAGAACGGTAGCAGGTGCTCTGATGCTCGGAACGGTTCCAGCAAGAGGACTTTTTTTTTCTTCCCCACCACATCGACAGGCAGATCAGCAAACAGAGTCTAACTGGGTCATGTCACCATTGCCCCTAATCTTATTTCATAATTCTTTTTTATAGCAGTGTTATTTTTATGCTTTGACCTTTCCCTTTCTCTCTTTGTTCTATATTCGACACTGCCTTTTATAGACATCAAATTTTTTATTTATTACAAAATGAGTTGCAGTCTCTCTGACAATATCTTCTTCTTCTTCTATTGGCTTCTCCCATTAGGGGGCGCCACAGCGGATCATCCGTCTCCATACCCCTTTGTCCTCTACATCTGCCTCTTTCAACCCAACTACCTGCATGTCTTCCCTCACCACATCCATAAACCTCCTCCTTGATCTTCCTCTTTTCTTCCTTCCTGGTCCCTCTATGTCCCTCCTCTGAACATGTACAAACCATCTCAATCTCCCTAACCTGGTCTCCAAAACGTCCTACATGCCCTGTCACTCTAATAAACTCGTTTCTAATCCTGTCCACCCTCATCACTCCCAATGAACATCTCCACATCTTCAGCTCTGCTACCTCCAGCTCCACCTCCTGTCTTTTACTCAATGCCACTGTCTCTATACCATACATCATCTCCAGTCTCACCACAGTCCTATAAACTTTCCCTTTCACTCTCGCAGATACTCTTCTATCACAAATCACTAGCGCAAACTCCGGACATCCGATCAAAGGAGGTGAAATTGCAGACGATTGGATGCCGTCTAGACGGTTTTAGAGTCAGCAATTCGCAATCTGATTGGTTCAAGCAAGAGCTTCGAGCAAGACGGATATGAAGCTACCAAGAGCGCTGTAATGAAGAGAATAATTATTAGAATAATTCACACATATATGGACAAAGATATATTAAAACGTTATTCTGATAGCCAGCAGCAAAGGCTAAGGAAAAACACGGTATTGTCTGCTGCGAGTCTGGTTCGGCGTCTTCCATCATTTTTGCATGAAAAAAGCGAAAGTATAGATCTAGATGTAGATCAAGTTTTCCATCAGCAGGGATCAACACCGTACTAAACCGGATCTAGTGTTCATATATCACGTCATCATTGAACACAATGGTGAACACATTGCATACTGGGTTATAACATTATGGTCATCTGCTACACCCAGACAAAAGTTGACCTCGACATGCCGATAGACTGCACACGGTGTAAAATGTATTATTGTGTCTACAGTAACAGTAGTGCATTAATTTATTTAGAAACAAATCTAAATAATCTAGGATTCAATATGCATATACACATTAGTTGGAAAAATCATTCTAAATGCACTCTAAGGTCTCTCCAAAGGATGAAGTCTACAAAACACCAAATTTCAGACTTTTTATGACCCCACAGAAACCCTGTGAACTGGGAGATGAAGTGGACCTCAAAGATGAGTGGGTATTTTCTGCAGATTTTGGGGCATAAGTCTGGAATTCTGGCCTCTGTTTAATGCAAAAAATGTATAAGTGAATATAAACAACGGATTATTTTTCCTTTCAACCTTCCCATTACAAGCCAAGCAGCTCCACGTGCCACGTTTTAAAGCCGACTGTTTGAAACGTCACGATTCAGGTCAGTCCAGTGCGTCACCTGTACACTTCATCAGATCTCCGAAGCACTAATAGTGCAAACGGGTGCTTTTCTCCGTTACCACGTCTGCAATTTCATCACGGACAACTGCGTGAAACTGGGCAAATCTGCCACACAGACGTTTGACATGACATATGGCGATGCTGCCGGAGTCGTTCGAGGTGTTTCGAGAGCAAAATAACATCACTGAACTACGACGAGAAATCAGGAAGACATTCGATGTGCTCAACCCCCAAAAATGTCGAAACCATTCGGCAACTCGTGCATGATGATCGGCGGTGAACAATCCCTATGATCTCACCTCTGCATCCAACCTACTCTTCCTCTTCCCAAAGATGAAGATCCAGCGCTAATCCCAGAAGATGCTTGACACGCTTCGAAAAGAAGACTCCCAGGACACATTCCAGATGTGGAAGGAACGCTGGCAGCACTGTATTGCTGTGCAAGCGACTATTTGGAAGGTGATAGTGTGGAAACACAGGTAAATAAAGTACTTTCTTGTAAACAGAGAGCATCTCCAAACATTGTAATCCAACAACGTATGAAGGACACATCGCTG
Organism: Silurus lanzhouensis; assembly: GCA_039877035.1. Lineage (NCBI taxonomy): Eukaryota > Metazoa > Chordata > Actinopteri > Siluriformes > Siluridae > Silurus > Silurus lanzhouensis. The sequence continues at coordinate 1,620,907 of JBCEWE010000422.1, read as the reverse complement.
GAAAGACGTAGCAGACAGGGAATGGAACAGTAGGCATCAGTCTGACCGTGCATGGATGCAGTTTGTATCTGGCTGTAAACAAATCAATAGTAATAGCATTATATTTGGGAATTCTGACTACAGCCTGAAGTCATCTGCTTTGGAGCAGGTCTCAATCGAAAGTATTTCCCATAATGATATAAGGTTTTTTTTCACTGCTTTATGTGTATGTATAATTTGTACAATTCGAGCCTGATCCTGACAGGTAGCTTATAAAGCTGTGAAGCCTCCACCATTAGCATAACCGCATCAATTTATCACAAACGCCTCCGAGTGTGTATCTGCCAAAAATAAATAAAAAACAACTTCCTGACAGCAATGTGGATACTTTTGCCAATTTCGACCCGTACAGCAGTAAATCATCTGCGATTTAAATTAGGATAAATCCATACACAGGGATTCCGATATTAAAAAGAAATGTTTTTTCATGGCGACGGCTTCAAAGTAACAGTTCTGGCCTTGAAAAAGGCATTGCAGTCCATTAACATTGCAACGATTGCTTATATAAAAGGTTGTGTGTGTGTGTGTGTGTGTGCGGTGGAAATTGCACTAATTACACAATTACATACGGGGAAAATTCAAGCAGCGAAAACGACCTCGTGTCCAATCTGACGTCGCCGCAACAGCGACAAAAAGTTCCGCTAATCGCATGACCACCTGCCCGGCTAACGACTCCTTTAAAACCATTTGATTGAAGTGACAGTAGAGATAAAACGTTGTTCCAAAAAGAAAAAAAAAAGGAAAGAAAATGACCACTCAACACGAGGCCTGTAAAAATTGTAGCCAAGGGCTTTTTCCCCCCGCATTTACATATGGGTTGTGAAGGACACAACAAATGCCAAGGACTTCCAGGTGGAGCAGAGAGCAGATATCCACCACTTAGCTCCCGGAGAAAAGGTTTAAGCATGCTCAAATGACAAAGAAAGGAAATACTTTCGGGTATTGCGATGAGTCCGGATCATTTAGGAATGTTGCAAGGTCATGAATTTGCTTTGTGAAGATATTCGAGATGTTCCAGCTAGCTTGTGGAAGGAGGGAAAGTAATGAACAACACGAGAATCGAACACATTACAAGTGTTCCTTCTCCACACTTTGTCCTTTTAATCACATTGAGCGCGGTTCCTGAACTTCCGTGGTTCCTTTTCTTAATTCCACTCTGGATTTCCCGATCTTATAACTAATAGCTTGCAATATGGCGTCTTTATTTCAGGTGGATTGTGATACCTTCAGCCCTGCCCTCTGGAGGTTATTAGTGGCATCACAGATTAATGTTTTGGGGGTTTTTTCGTCTCCAAGGCTCTTTTCGGTGGAAACCCACCAAGTTTTTACTGTTTGGAGAAGTCTGGGGGTCTTCACGAAAGTTGAAGAACACAATAATGAGCGTCTGAAGGTCGACAGTGAAGCATGGTGGTGGGTTCCTGCAAGTTCTGGAAGTGGAGCTTGGATTAACAGTGTCCTTGATCAGCCAGATATTTACCAATCATGCCATCAAGGAGGCACCCAATTAGCCCCAAAGCTATTCTGCAGCAGGACAACAACCCCAAACTTTCAGCACAATCTTTTGTGTGGAGAACAACAAGAAGTCAAACCCTCACAGAGTCCTAAACTTAACATAAATGAGTCTGTCTGGAATTATGTGAAGAGACGGACAGATTTTAGGGCAGCCGACATCTATAGTCAGTTCTTCAAGATGTTTGGATGTTACAGGGTTTTTCTTCTTCACAGCTCTTTTGGTCATCAACTGCTCTTGTATCCCCAGTTGACTTGTTTGGTTGATGGTACAAGATACATTTTTTTTCAGGACAATTCAGTTAATTTTATAGCTTACTCTCAATGCCTTTGTAATGCCTTTGATAGACTGAACTTGCTTTTCTCCCGTAGACAGCTCTCCGGTTTTCATGTTTGTTTATCTTTTTTGCTTTAACAACAAACAAAACCTTCAGCCTTCATAGGTGAAACCCAGGCTTCAAACTAATAAACATTTAGAAGGACATAATATTTGTCTAAACTGGGCACCAAAGTAGACAAAACAAAAATTCAAAAGTGTTGAATTTGCAATCACGCCGATCCCAGTCCAAAATATTCGATACTAAAAGCACAATTTCCAGCGCACTCTGGCCATGCCATGCTCGTCCTGCTGATGCAAAGTGCAATTCATTTCCATAGAATAACAGGAAGCACTAAATGTCTGGTAGGTAAAAGCAGATTAACCATAAGTCTATCAAGCTGCTGGAGGAGCCACTGGAATTTATTGCATACTTAATAAAAAAAAAAAAAAAAGAAAGAAAATCAGAAACGCTCACTAAAGACAGCAAAACAAGTGAGAACTTCCACAGCACTTTTCTGTATGTTTTCGGGACGCATTAGGTGTTTCAGAACTTTTAAAATAAATGTAAAAAAAAAGGAAGGATCGAAGATCAGGTTTCGATCTTCTACACTACGCAAAGCGCCCATGACAGCCGTTAATGCGTCTGTCACGCTTCTCTGTATCCGCTGTGTGCCAACACTGTGATGTGCACTTTGTTTATCTTTCCAGGCCGCTCGTTTATTCGCTGCTCCTAAAAAGCCGCCTGTGACGGCACACGATTCAGACGCTAATGTCACACCGGATTAAACCGGCCCGAGCGTGACGCAGGTTGTGGCCTCGCCGATTTTTCAACTGCCGCAAAGACGACTAGTAAAACCTGGGTGTTTTTTGAAATAGTTATATCACACCAGGGTTCGGTTTTAATCGAAGGGCAACTTACAAAAAGTGTGTTGAAGTCTATATCAGTAAATGAAGACATTCAGATCGTGGGTCAACAAGGCCAAGGAGTAGTCTGAATACTTTTGGAAAAAACCTTTTGGACACACCCGACCATAGGATTGGTATGTTTCCCGTTGAGGTCAGAGCCTGTAGCCCTGTAGCGAAGGGAAAACGCAACCATACGAAGACGTCCTGTGCGATTGTGAAAGTGCCTAATGTTGTGGTGGTGGTTTTATTAACCAAAATGGAAGTTTCTACCCCCCCCCCCCCCTCCCTAGGCTATTATACAAACTGACGAGCGCAGCGGAGCTAAAATAACAACTAAGACGGGATCGCGGGCCATGCAATATTTATAGATTTGAAAGAGCGCAGTCAAAATGAAAGCCTCTTAATGTCAGCTACACCTCAGGCACAAGCTGAGGGGCAAAAAAAAAAAAAGTAGGCAGAAAAAACAAGGGGCTTCTGCACCATCAGGCATGAATCAGTGATATCTTAGATGTAGTTCGAGTGAAAGGAAAAAAGTCTCAACAGTGCCCTCACTTGGTTTGCTTTTGAAATTGCAGGGAGTGGAAATTTCTTTTTAGAGTGTACGTTTGCCATCCAGCGGTGATATTCTGAGAGCATCCGATAAGCACCGTGGCATCCTTGGTATTAACCCTGGGTTCACTTTTTAGAGATGGAAAGGTGCTGAAATCAAAGAAAAGGTTTGGAGATTTGGTTCTACATCCTCTCCTGATCAATTCCCACACTGTCTGAACACTGAACTAATAGATCTCTCTCTTTTTTTTTTTTGGATCAGCAATCAGAAATCACTATTCTACTCATAGTTACCCCTCCAATCACTCATCTCAAGACCTGGGTGCACTTCTGAACCTTCTAAGAAACATCGCAGATCAAAGCCGTGTGATTGCTCGGTGTCATCAGAGTACGATGGTTTTTTTTGTTTTTTGAAACAATACATCGAACTACTTCAGCGTAATTGAAGAGCTTCATGAATAATCAGTATTTTTTTTTTTTTCCATGGATGGAGAGGTATCAGCACTCGCAATCACCGTGTTTATTATGGTAATCCGAAGCCTCTTCGGCAGCACAAAAGACAGGAATTAATCACTAGTGGCACACTGCTATTTCTGGATCAGCATCCTTCCTGGCAGCAAGAATGAAAGAAGGCAAACCGGGCCCAAGATAGCATCTTCGGGAGGGGAGGATCGGGGGGGGGGGGCTAACGAGAAACGAGTGGTTTCGGGTGGCTAATGAGTTGTGGCGAGCTCCTCTTCGGCGCGCATCTCGAAAGCGACTTTTAATTGGCCCGATTAGTCACCGTCTTGGTGCAATGAAATGAGATGAAATCGCTTTTTTTTCCCTTCTCCTGCGGTGGCTGTAGTTTTTCAGCAGTGTGGAGGTAGATCTGTCGATTCGCATGTCTGTACCTGAACTCATGACACGAAAAAAAACCGTCCGTTTAACATAGATTTTTTATTAATAGCAATTTACACACCAGCAGACGACGAACAAAGTCCTTTTTCTTTTCTTTTTTTTTTTTTTTAAACCCTCCTCTGAGCTGGACAAAGCGAGAGCGCCGAGCTGGACGAGGACTCCTAGACAACGCTTTCCCTCCCTTCACTTCAACCAGATGCCTTTGTCTCCTGCGTCTGCGTTGTAACCCTCGGCGTACCGCTTCCCTGGAAGCTGAAGCGGGAAAACAGATGCGTTAGTGAACCGTTTCATAAAATTTAACCATTCAGAAAAAAGGAAATGAGCTTTTTTTATTTATTTATTTATTTTTATCCTACTTGAACTACAAAACCTGACGATACCACTGTGCACCAACTCAATGAAGATGTGCTTTACATGGGTTGGACTGGAAGATCTTCTGCTATAGATCTCCAACCCTATTGAAAACTTTTGGGATAAATTGGAACGCTGACTGCACGCCAAGTCTCCTGGACACAAATCTCCACAAACTAAATGGGATTTCCCATAAGATTCCTATAGTCAGGTGTCCACAAACATTTGAAGACTGAATGCCACCCATCAGTGATAAATCATGTTGTGTGGTGGGGTTCATGATGGAACAACTAGTAAAAAGTGCTGCTTCCAAAAAAAAACCAAAAAAAAAAACTGACAACTAAACCAAAAAAGAGCAACCACAAGCAAATCTGTTTGGACGGAGCCAGATGTTCACCGATTAATAGGTGTTGCACTGATAGTTGATTGCTGGAACCATCCGCCATCGGCAAAAATCCATACCGATAGTTTTTCCCGCTTCCGGTCCTGTCTTTACAAGAGCGGCCTCTAGTGGCCGCTGACGCCACGTGCTGTTTGTGAGACTGAGCGCTGCATGGAGAGTGCTATGTTCCAATTAATAAATGATTAATAATAAATATATAATTATATTTATTAATTACATTCATATGATTTCATTTAGCACATTTGCATGATTCATTTCGGTTCTTTTTAGTTTTGTAATTTTAGGTTTGTTTTATATGACGTGTAAATTATCCAGAAGCCCTGACAAAAAAAAAAAAAAAGAAAGATCCCGTGGCTTTTTGAACAGGACCGGGGCTGAGGTGGACGCTCAGTCGAGATGGTCTGGTTCTTCTTTGGGACTCAAAAGGGAACCAATCCTTATCTAATTGTCTGAATACTGAATACTTTGAAAAAACTATCACTATAGATTTTAGCCTCATCATTGCTGATTAATCGGCAAAACCAACAAATCGGTCGACCTCTAGTCGGTGCGATTGCATCCACAGAAGTCCTATAAGAGAAGATAGAAGGACATGCCTTTGTCTTATGATGGAAAATAATGTTTTCTTCTTAATCGGCACCAATAGTTGATTGCTGGAACTATGAGGCAAAAATCCATTTATAGTTTTCCGGGTTGCATTATACAATATGAGAGCGGCCTCTAGAGGCGAATCACTGGCACCACATGCTGTTTATTTGGATGTAACTGTTTCAGTTTGAATGCAATACATTTATCTGTTTTAAAACTGTCGTTTATCGGCAAGTACGATCCAACCTAGCTATCGGTATCAGTAAAATCCACTACCGTTTAACGTCTAGACGGAGCAATGCCTTCGCTGCAGTAAAGTCTAGACGTGGACTCAGCTTTTCCGTAAGAAATGCTGGAAAACTCTCTAGACACGATCACAATGACGCTGGCATCTTCCGAAACGTTCGGTCAAGTCGAGACAAACTGCCTCTCAGGGCTCGTTTTGCGAAAACACCGATCGAGCCGCGTAAGTTTTTAATGCGAAGTTCTCGCTGACAGCTTGATCCAGACAAAGAGCTGCATTAATCCGAGTCTGAGAATCCCCGGCTCCGAGACGGCCCGTGTCCGCTGAGAGGACCGATGTTGCTTTAACACATTAACGTCCCATTAGCAGTTACATAAAACTGAGAAGAAAGTGAAGAAACCTCCAGGACTTAAGGCGTAAACTTTTGCTAACATTTGAACCTCTCGTAGTCCACAAATTGCTGTTCTAAGAACCATCACTCTTCTGAGATGATGTTCCTCTAGATTCTGCAGTGTGGAGGTTTGTGCTCTCTCAACCACAAGTGCACTAATGTCAGGTACTACTATAGGGTGAGATGAGGAGGCCTGGGGTGCACCTACAATTCCAGTTCATGCTTGGTTGACCTCTAATAGCAGGAGATCTTCCACTCCAACCCATGTAAAGCATATCTTCATGGAATTGGCTTTGTGCACAGGGAGCATTGTCGTCCTGGAACAGGTTTGGATCCAAAGACGCCCTATACAATAACCAATGCCAATTATCCATATACCATTTATTCAGTATAGCACCATCCAGAAGCAGGTCATGGATTAATAATCGCGAGAAACATCTCACGTATTTGTGAACGGGACCAATGCTGTGGTGGACCACGGCATCCTTGTCTTTACCTTCACTATCCTAAATGTAATACTTGCCTGCAGTAGAGAGCTTCTGGTTCCATGTTCATCTGGGTGACACTTAATGTCTGAATATTTACATTATTGTGGAGGCTTACTGAAATTTGCAACCCTATGGTAACAAAATAATTCTGCTTCCTCCAGAAACGATTAATAATAATAATAATAATAATAATAATAAGGGGAAAAAATTCAGGTATGCATGCTACGGCTTCTGTAGATGTAATCGTACTGACCAGAGGTCAAAAGATGCTGGAACTACAGGCAAAAACCCATAGCAATAGTTTTTCCGGGTTGCATTATACAATACGAAAGCGGCCTCTAGAGGCAAATCACTGACACTGCGTGCTGTTTATTTGAACGTTACCTTTGGTTTGAGTTTGAATGCATGTCTTAATATAATTACTATTAATCTTTATTTCATTTTACACATTTTCATGATTGTGTTTTTATGCAATCAAGTTTAGTACTATTTTACATAGTGTTGTTTTGTGTTTTTATTTGATCCTGTATACGTTTAAAAAAAAATATATATATATATATATATCAGCAAGTACGATCCAAACTAGTACTCTAGTACTGACCACTCATACCATTTCATGGGTTGAAATTAAACAATCGGACTTGAGCGCTTTCGAATGTAAGAATGAGGGAAAAAAAATAAAAAGCCAAAGCGCTCGCTTGTATTACCTATTTCCGTCGGCCCTCACGCATATAGCAATAAAATACGGCGGAATTAAATGTCAGTCGGGAAACATCCCTTAGCGTAATTTACGCCGCCTGGTAAGACGCGAGCTCGTGGAAAAACCATTCTCTGAGCGCTCGGGCTTAAAGGTCAGGTGCGAGTGTTTTTTCTGCAAGACATGATGGGACCGAATCACTTGCAGCATATTGAACAAATGCCATTTAGGAATCCTTGGCACTTTTTTTTTTTTTACATACGTATGTTCTAATGGCTGCGCTGAGACAAATCAAGAGTCATTTCGTTCGATACGGAGCTGGAAATGCATCTTCTACTTCTGTTTGTTATGGAAATAAACATTATAATTCTAAAAGGAATAATGCAAAGACGGTCATCAGGTACACATTTTTCCGAAAAAGGATGATGAAAAAGCTGCGAAAATCTGTCGATATCACAAAGGATGAAATCTCGATATCCATCCATTTTCTAAAGAAAAAAAAAAAAGCTAAAACGCAGTCGTTCTGTTCTGTCTATCCGCATAATGCGGCAAAAAAAAGTCACCAAACAAGGAAACTTCTCTTCCACGCCTAAGCGGTGAGGTTCGCTCTCTTGGCACTTGACACCGTGTGAAATGGGCTACAACAGCTGAAGTTTGATGCAATTTGCCTGGCTGTGAACCATCTGTTTAGTGCACAATGTTCTCACTGTTCTCCATTTTCTCCCCTCTGATCCACAACCTGTCTTCACCCACACGTTCAAAATCTCTAGGCAAGCTCGAATCATTATTAATAATGAAAAGAAGCTGATTTACACCGTACACACACAAAAATGGCTGTCAGGCGACGGACGACTTATTGGAATGTAAAATTTTCTTGCCGGCTCGGATTTACTTCTCGATCAATGTCTCAGAATCAAGCTTTTATTCTGCTTAGGTTTAGTCCAGAAGTAAGGAATTGTGAAAGACAGATAGAAGCAATTTTACACATTATATCGGATGATGATGAAGAACATTGATTTAATCGTACTTAATCAGTTCAGCATTTAAGATGATGAGACTTTGTGTTACCAGATTATCAGCTGTGTGGTCAGGAACTGGTTGCTAGCACTGGCAATTGCAAAAAATAAAAATATATCTAAGTGATTAGATTAGAGACATATTTAAAACGATCTTGATACCAAATCAGAAGTCAAACATCATAGTCAAAATTCCCAGTGTTGATGTTCTCAAGACCAGTTGTTGAGCCCAAAAAAAAAAAAATAAAAAAATAAAAAAAATAATAGCATTTAATGACTTAATTAATGCCAATGATCGGCACCGATAGTCGATTGCTTGCTGGATAGTTTTTCCGGGTTGTGTTATAAAGTACAAGAGCGGCCTCTAGAGGCGATTTTTATGCATTTTGGAAGCGACCGAGTGTTGAATGCATGTCTTATTTTCCTCCTTATTTCAAAATATATTTAATATTCATATTTATTTCATTTAGCACATTTTCATAATGTTCTATATCCTATTTATGATAAACAGGAAGCCTTTATAGATCCTATATGTGTGATACATATAAGACCTCAGACGCGTTGAGAAGAAGAGCATCTCGGAACTCACAAGATCTGACTGTTGAGATGCTTTTCAGGTAACGCAGGTGTAAAGAGTGGTTTCATGTATTTTTGTATTTCAATTTTTTTTTTTTAATGCTAGAATATACAAATTATTTAGCAAAAAAATACAAATAAAAAATCTAGTGAGCAGAAAGATTTTTAAAAGGGCAACTGGATTTAAATTTGGGTTTGTTGCACCTTACCTTCGACAGATGTCCCACATCTATTTAAAGAACCTTGAAAATAAGCAGCCCCCAAATAAAAAATAAATAATAATAATCTGCCTCCAGTGAGAAGGCGATCAAATATGCAGGAAAAACAACCTCAAGTTCGATGTTTAATCATTTCGCCTAACAACGTAATACATTTTTGATGAAGTGAAAAGAAAAAGAAAAAGTTGAAATTTCCCTTCCATCTCGACTCCCTTATTGTTTTCTTCACTGAATTAGCTTTCAAGGACTTTGAAGGACTGCTGCTTTTCTGCTCTAGTTGCTCTACGCTCCCTAAACGCATTATCTCGGGAAGCTACAGTACAGTCCGCGAGTTAATCGAGGTGACCAAATATCCCATCCTCTCACACACACACACACACACACACACACACACACACACACAGTAACCTCGCACGTCACGGATGTTCGCGGTGCACGTACCGATCTGAATGAGTAGTAGCCTTTGTCAAACTCGTGAGCGCCGATGGTGACCTCCGGGATGTATCTGGGGATGCAGGTCATGTTCGCCACCCGCTGTTTGTCTTCCACGCTATAGAAAGGAACACGTGTAGGAGACGATTTATGGATGCCGGACGGAAGATAAACATGTAGCACGTTGCATCTGCTGGTTGTTACGGCGATAAGAAGTCATCATGAAGGTCAAAAAAAAAAACAAAAAAAAAAAACAAACAACTACGGAGAAAAGAACTAGGACAATAGTAGTAGATGTCTTTAGATGTGCTAGCAGGGGAACTTAATCGAGGCCCTTAACACTAAACTGTTCAGTTGTAGAAACTATATAATTGTAAGTCGCTCGGGATAAGAACATCTGCTAAATGCTGTAAATGTGAAGAAGTGAAGGTTCTACTTACAGAATTCTCATGTGATGGAACGTGACATCGTCCTGCTCCAACCACGGGCCCTTATCAAACTTCAGATAGTCGATATCCTCTGCAATCTGAGGGGAAAAAAAGTACGGTATATACATAAACACATATACACACCTATACATATATAAAAAAGAATAGATGGATAGATATGGATGAATGGATAGATGGAAGGATGTTTGAGGAATGAATGACTAGTACAGTAGGATGGAAGAAAGGATAGACCAAGACTGACATATGAGAAGCTGGATGGATGGATGGATGGATGGATGGATGGATGGATAGACAGACAGACAGAAAGACAGACAGACAGACAGACAGACATATGGGAAGCTGGGTGGATTGATGGATGGATGGATAGACAGACAGACAGAAAGACAGACAGACAGACAGACAGACATATGGGAAGCTGGGTGGATGGATGGATAGATGGAGAGACAGACATATGGGGAAACTGGATGGGTGGGATGGATATTTGAGAGATAAATTGATGGATTGTTGAGGGATAAATGGATTGATGGATGAATTGTTGAGATATAAATGAACGGATAAATAGATAGACAGAGACAGAGTTATATGGTAAGCTGGATGGATGATGGATTGTTAAGGGATAAATTGATGGATGGTTAGATGGATAGATAGACAGACATGTTGCTGGGTATAGGATACGTTTTGGCAGCAAAAGGGGGACCAACACATTATTAGGCAGGTGACTCATAATGTTATGCCTGATCGGTGTATAATTACATACAGAGATTATTTTTATCAGTGGATTTTCTTTGCCATTACCCTCTCGATATCCTGTGCTTGGGTCGCATCATACGCAAGCACTTCGGCCTCCTCGCTGAAATTGAAGCAGAGTTGTACGCGTTACAATCCGACCGGCGAAAGGTTCAACGTGCCACAAAATTACATGCAACGATTACGCATACGATGCGATGATTCCGCCTTAAAGAAATCGTGCGACTCTGGAATAAGACCACCAATTTACCTACATCAGGTTTTTAGGGAAGCCGTTTTGTGCAAATGTCTAGACGTAAAAAAGTCTAGACAAAGTTATAAGTATAAAAAAAAAAAGAAGAAAAAACAGCTTGGAAAGTGGTGTCCAAATACTTTTGCCTATAAAACATTCAGAATGTATATTTTAGAAGTGTATTTTATCTGCAGTCACTAAGTGCAGACGAGGCTTGTGGACAAAAAATTATTAAATCATAAATAATACTAATAAATAAATAAATAAATATCCATGTAAGAAAATCCAAAATATCTACACGGGTTTCTAAGTTGCACCTCGAGTCGCTTCCTTTCTATCTTTATGGAATCGATGAGCAAATGAGCACGTGTTACCTGATCTTGGGTAGGAAGGTCTTCTTGTACGCCGTCTCGATGCTCTTAAGGTAGGACAGCGATACGTTTTGGAGATAAGGCTGGGGGGGGGGGGGGGGGAGAAAAAAAAAAAAAAAAAAAAAAAAAAGAGAGATGGGATTGTGAGGTAAAATGCAAACGATTCTTCAGAATTCACCAGGAGAACCGAAGCTGTTTCAATGACACGGGGTTCAAAGCCAGGTCCAGGAAGATATGCTTTACATGGGATGGAGAGGAAGATCTCCAACTATAGATCTCTGACCTCATTCAGTAATCTCACCAAAATCTTATGGAACATCTTCCCAGAAGAGTGGAGGTTCTTCTAAGAAGAACTAAATGTGGATGTTTAAAAAGCGTATGGTGACCACGGTGTATATTTCCTAATAAGCAAGCCATGAGAGAAGAACCTTGAGAGGAACCGGCGTCCAAAAGGGTCATCCGTAGTCCTAAACCCTTGCTGCAGATGTGTTCGTACGCAGTCCAAAGCCATCTTCGTGGTTTCCAAATGGAAGATGCTGAAAGGCCAATTCGGAGAGCAGAAAAAGACAGGATCAGGGGTATCAAAGCCCCAGTGCTCTGTTATTCACCACAGTCTGGCATCTAGATCTTTCTGGATTTCTTTAGAAAGCACATGAGAGCATGGCGTTTCAAGAAGCAGCACCTCACAGCTTGTGACAAGTCCTCAAAGGTTCATTTTATCCTCCTAAAAAAAATAAATACAAAAACCCACAAACTCAGACATCTATTAGCTTTCAAGGTCTGCAGGTCCATGAGATTGGTGCAAAGCGAAACGGAATAAAGTTAAACCTCGACTTTTCGGCTTCACAAACTTCGGATTGATTAGAAAACGTCACGAGCCGAACTCCGCCAAGCGATGTGCTTTTAACGCCGTGTTCGAAGGTCCGGTTTTCATTTCCCGCTGCCGGCCTGGGAACAGTGGAACGTTCCTCTTCAGTACGTTTAAATTACAACACGGCTTTAGACCAGTTCAGTACTTCTGGACATTCGGGTCTCATTTAAGCCTGGACTCCAACTCACTCGTGGTAGGTCTGCCTCTGAGCACCATTCGACCTCTCCAACTGATCCACAAGGCAGCTCCCTGATTGGTTTCACCCTTCCCAAATATAATTATGAGAGCGGCCTCTAGAGGCGAATCTAGAGGCTGCGTGGAAGATGTTCCACCAGAGTGTGCTTGGAATTTGTGTGATTACGTCAGGTACTCATATATATATATATATATATATATTTTGCAATCCTTTTAACCACACACACACACACACACACACACACACCTTTCCAGATGCCTTGAGCTTCTTCTGCACCTCCTCAGCAGGAGAGTCCACGTAGATGACGAGGTGAGGGGTCCAGAACTCGCAGAGGCTGATGTCCTTAATCTCATTGTAATGATCCACACCTACGGGCCACAGAACAGATCGTCACTGGTTTTCCATCACGAGGGAGTCTGAGATTTTTATGGTTTCTGCGCAACATGAAAAAACTGCATCCTTTTATATTCCTTTCACACGTTTTTTTCCCAGACTCATTTACACCTCGACCGAAAACCGGGTTGTCAGACAGACCGAAATAAATCTCCACAAGGACTTACACTGCTTCCTGATGTAGCCTTGATTGAACATGGCCTCCAAGAATACCATGTCGCTGAACGGAGATCGCTCGAGGATGACTCCCTGGCCTGAAGGAACAGCAAAAATCAGAGTAATCGACGTATTTATATCTATATATTTGTCTGAAGAAGAAAAAAACGAACCTGTGGTGAGAAGATGCTCGACGGCGTCAGAGTACTGCAGCAGCCTCATCAGGTACATCCAGGACTGCAGACGGTACGAGTTGCCGTCACTGGCTTTGGGATCCTGGTAGAACTTCTCCAGGCTGCAGTTGCCGTTGAAGGCTGAATCCAGAGGGGCTTTCTCTTGAGTCATTTTATCTACGTAGTGGACATCAGGCTCAGGCATGTAGAGCATCCCTAGATGTGAATGAGATAAGAGAGATAAAGTGAAGAACCGAGTGCCTGATTTTGCATGAAAAACGTATTAAAGAGGTTCGTCACCATTATTTCCACCAATTAATCAAAGAAATAACCATTATTCCCACCAACCAAATAAAAACAACCCTCCAGCCAATCACAAATTACCATTACTTCCAGTGACCAAACACTCGTCACCCTTGTTCCCACCAACCAATCAGTAATCACCACCATTCCCACCAACCAATCACTAATCACCACCATTCCCACCGACCAATCACTAATCACCACCATTCCCACCGACCAATCACTAATCACCGCCATTCCCACCGACCAATCACTAATCACCGCCATTCCCACCAACCAATCACTAATCACCGCCATTCCCACCAACCAATCACTAATCACCGCCATTCCCACCAACCAATCACTAATCACCGCCATTCCCACCAACCAATCACTAATCACCGCCATTCCCACCAACCAATCACTAATCACCACCATTCCCACCAACCAATCACTAATCACCGCCATTCCCACCAACCAATCACTAATCACCGCCATTCCCACCAACCAATCACTAATCACCACCATTCCCACCAACCAATCACTAATCACCGCCATTCCCACCAACCAATCACTAATCACCGCCATTCCCACCAACCAATCACTAATCACCGCCATTCCCACCAACCAATCACTAATCACCACCATTCCCACCAACCAATCACTAATCACCGCCATTCCCACCAACCAATCACTAATCACCGCCATTCCCACCAACCAATCACTAATCACCACCATTCCCACCAACCAATCACTAATCACCATAATTCCCACCAACCAATCACTAATCACCACCATTCCCACCAACCAATCACTAATCACCATAATTCCCACCAACCAATCACTAATCACCACCATTCCCACCAACCAATCACTAATCACCACCATTCCCACCAACCAATCACTAATCACCGCCATTCCCACCAACCAATCACTAATCACCGCCATTCCCACCAACCAATCACTAATCACCGCCATTCCCACCAACCAATCACTAATCACCACCATTCCCACCAACCAATCACTAATCACCGCCATTCCCACCAACCAATCACTAATCACCGCCATTCCCACCAACCAATCACTAATCACCACCATTCCCACCAACCAATCACTAATCACCATAATTCCCACCAACCAATCACTAATCACCACCATTCCCACCAACCAATCACTAATCACCATAATTCCCACCAACCAATCACTAATCAATTCCACCAACCATCATAATCACCACCACACCAACCAATCACTAATCACCATAATTCCCACCAACCAATCACTAATCACCACCATTCCCACCAACCAATCACTAATCACCGCCATTCCCACCAACCAATCACTAATCACCGCCATTCCCACCAACCAATCACTAATCACCACCATTCCCACCAACCAATCACTAATCACCATAATTCCCACCAACCAATCACTAATCACCACCATTCCCACCAACCAATCACTAATCACCACCATTCCCACCAACCAATCAATAATCACCACCATTCCCACCAACCAATCAATAATCACCACCATTCCAAACTAACCAATCAATAATCACCACCATTCCAAACTAACCAATCAATAATCACCACCATTCCCACCAACCAATCTGTAATCACCATCATTCCCAACAACTAATCACCCCAAGGATTCCCAATTCCGACTCCATTCCTCCGACTACTCATTCGTAAAGAACTACTACGAGACCACAAAGGAACCGCCCATGTGCTGTAGCTCCACCCACCAAACCGTTCGGCCAGCTTCTTCGCCAGGGCCCCTTTTCCGGACGCGATGTTGCCTTCTATGCAGAAGATCTTGCTGTTCTCCTTCAGCCTGGGTGTGGTCCTCTCTCCCAGAACGTACGCCCACCATCCGTATCGCAGACTCCTCACTGGACACGTGTGGATCCCGGCCTTGAATCAGAACCACAATCAAATCTCATCAGATTTACAAAAGATTCAGACAAAATGATCACACGACATGTCGAGTCTCGTGAGGTTTTTGAGAGACACGTGCAGGTTCTGCTTGTTTCTATTCAACAAACCGGGTCATTTCATGTTCTGAAGACTTCATTTGACCAAACAAATCTATAGACGTCCAGATGTTCCAGTTTATTAACATTGAAAAATCTTTACACGCTCTCGGACTCTTCGTTTCTCCAAACATCCAGAGGAAATACTTTGCTGGGCCTCATGTATTTTTAAGCAGATACTATGGGGTCAAAAATATTGGGACACCTGACAGTTAGGTATAAAGTACAAACAAAGAGAGAGAGAGAGAGAGAGAGAGAGAGAGAGAGAGAGATTATTTTTTTTGGTTATTCTTTTTTCTGTTTGTTTTTTTTATAAGCTGAACCAAACATGAGACTTTGGTCCTCAGTGGTAGTTTGGTTTCATCCAATCTCACTGTTATTCCGCTCCATCCACGAAATCTCGCGAGATCATCTCGAGACCTCTCTTCAGCGCTCCAAACACCTCCAAAAACTTGTAGATGGATCAACATGAAACCTATGATTTCATTATCCTAATGTTCCCCCATGTTCTTCCGTGTTCTTCCGTGTTCTCCCCCTGCAGCTCACTGTCAGTCCGCTTGTTAAACGCCTGCTCTCGGGTGCTGGAGGTCTGAATGCCCTTCATGTCATCGCTGAGGCCGCGGTTTCAGAAGAACTTTAACTGACTGTTTGATGGATTTCGGTCTTACCGTTTGTGAGAGTAAGACGGTTTTAAACGCCGCCGCGCTCGTGGGCACAAACAACCGAAAGATCCGTGAAGCCATCGCTCAAGTTTCCGAGAAAAACGATTGAAGAAAGAAAATCCGAGCGTCTCGCCGACACCGAGGGCGACGGTCTGACCGAGGCAGTTGTACCGTCGCGCAAATTCTGCGTCATCAATTATGGCTTTCAGAATAAGAGTCACTCGCTTTTTTTTTTTTTTCCTCTCGACAAAAATACAAATAGATATACAGACAGACAGACAGACAGACAGACAGACAGACAGACAGACAGACAGACAGACAGACAGACAGACAGACAGACAGATAGATAGATAGATAGATAGATAGATAGATATGAAAAGAATGGCAGACAGACAGATAGATAGATAGATAGATAGATAGATAGATAGATAGATAGATAGATAGATAGATAGATAGATAGATAGATAGATAGATAGATATGAAAAGAATGGCAGACAGACAGACAGACAGACAGACAGACAGACAGATAAATAGATAGATAGATATAAAAAGAATGACAGACAGACAGACAGACAGACAGACAGACAGACAGACAGACAGACAGATAGATAGATAGATAGATAGATAGATAGATAGATAGATAGATAGATAGATAGATAGATAGATAGATAACCTAAATCAGTACCTGACTTTAATGACACCTTTGTGCCTGAATGAACACAAACCTCCACAAAATCTAGTGAAACATCTCAAAAGCCCTTGCGGCTGAAAACTCTATTTAATTTCAGTGTCCTTTAAAAACTGGAACTAGTACATTGTTTAACATGGATCATCCTGGTATATATTATAAAGATATTCCAGTTCCACACATTTCTCATTACGTTACATTCGTGTTTGTGAGTTTTTAGATCTTTTTCTTTTTTTTTCATACATCAAATGTTGTTTTTTTTTTTTCACTTTTTCAAAACACCACTCAATTTGAAATCTTTCAGACAGATCTAAGCTTCTGATTGGCCAATTGTCATAATTAGGAGTCATTTGGAAGCTCACATATGCAGCTGTATTTAGAACCAGTGACAGGTTTTCCCCTCAGGATATCACTGGGCAATCTAAGCAACTCATTGTGGACCTCCACAGGTCGGGTTTCTTCTTTAGAACAATTTCCAAACAACTTAAGGTACAAACATTGCATCCATGCAAACATCCGGTGTCATGTAAACATCTTGTGACCACACACTCAGAAAAAAGGCATACGTTAACATCCAGGGATCAGAAAACTCCGGTGTAAAGGTTCAACTCAACCGCAAGAAAGGAGTTGACATGACTTTTATATGAGGAAGAAACCCTTTCTACAAGCCAAGCGTTAAAAAAAAAAGGACAAAAAAAGTCTTCTGTAAATGATCACCATTCTTGATTAGAAATACTGAAGATATTAGCCAGGAAGTTGGTAGTGGTTTCAAGCAGGTCTTCCAGCAAGGGTTGGTCAGTGGTTAAGATGTTGGACTTCAGCCTTCTCTGGTGTCTTAAACTCAAATCAGAATCTGATAAAATATATTTCTGCCCATGAAGATGTATTTAATAATTCCAAATAGTCTATTGTCTTCATTTTCATAGCGCTTTAATCTGGTGCTTCAACCAATCTGAATTCAACCAGGCGACTCCGAGGTCCTCTAGCAGGCACCCGATAACGTCTAGGGTTCTGTAGCACACTGCACAAACTCAAATATATTCATATGGACTTGAAGGCTGTTTTTTTTTTCCATTCCAGACATTTAGAAGACGGATTTTTCAAGAAATTGTGAGGAAAGATCAGACAAAACTAAAACTAAAGCTTTTACTATTCATGCTTTTGCGTTTTCTTTCCAAAGAATTTGCACAGAAACACACAATTTCCCTTGATTTCAAAACCACAGATAAACAGTAATGCACAGGAAACCCGGGGTCATATTACGAGGTCGATATCAAGCGCTCTTTGATACTGTATTTTTCTAGAATACTGATGGATTCTAGATAATGATGGGTTTAAGAACAATGCCAAGTTTGAGATGGTACAGTGTAACCACACCAAAGTTGGATTCTGGAAACCAGTCGAAGAGTCATTTTACACAGGAAATGTATGGTGTCAGGAGAAAACCTTTAATCTCGGTATGTATGAAATCATCTTTTCCTTGAGTGTACATTTTCAAAAGACGGAAGAAAGAACACAGACACTTCAGAGTGAAACGATTTCTTTATATGTACTGTATATAAAACGATTTCTATAACATTTAGGTAAAATCGAATCATTTTGCTTGTATAAACATTTGTCAAAAGGTACATCACAAAAAAACAAAACAAAAAAAAAACGGGACGAAAAAACAATGAAAAACGTGTAAAAGCTATATAAGGTACATCGTATACATCGTATAGAATACACATAAAGGCGAAACGCTTTTGAAAAACGTCGATGCGGTTTGCCGATATAATCGTCTGTGCGTTTAAAAGTAGCGATATTAAGTTATCGATGGTATCTAAAAGGCTGGTCTAGATATCGTGTGTAGATAATTCCGTAGTATGTTTGAAAAAAAACAAATAAAGCATGCGATGGTATCGGTGGAATACTATGGACTTTACTCTGACCTTACATGAACGAACGAATATGATCATATACCCTGTGGAGGTGGCGCTGCGGGGGGAAAAGCAGGCCGTGCGAAAGGAAGATCCTTTCAAAAAAATAGAGAAAGCAAGCTACACAACAAGAAACCTGTCAAACATCATTCCACGAGATTTCCAATGATTCCTATCGTTACAATGGCTCCAATTTGGACCGCAATTATTCGTAATATAGACGATGCTTAGTATTTAAACAATATTCATTGTACTTCCATGTTTAAATAAGAAATAATGCAGCTTTTTTAGTCAGAATGCAAAGGACGTTGTGGCGTCCGTGTCAGTCCACACAGAGGAGCTTGGGAAGTCCGAGCCTGAGAACGACAGCTGCCCTTAGCAGGTTTCTCAGAAAAATCCACCAATGAGGGGAGGACAGGAAATATGTCTTTAGTGTGGTGGTCCTTGGCCTGGAAGAGAGGAGCATGTGATTAAGTTCATCCTACAGTTTGTGTGTATATATATATATATATATATATATTTTATTAGCGTGCTATTAATGCAGCATACAGTCCTGTATGACCATTTTTATCAAAAAAATATAAATAAATAAATAAATAAATAAATACATAAATATAAAAGAGGCAAAATTAAAACTCAACACAAATTTATTCACAACGTCTTTTCTTTACTTAGATATAAAATAAATTCAAATTTTTAATCACTAAACCTTTTTCACTGATGATGCTCCAAGTCTCAAATCAACCACCAAAATCCGCCATGACGCACACATCCGGCAATTAAAACCGTCCGTGTGGAAACGTTACAAAAGTTCCATTTGGTGTATTGGTGATTTACGTCATTTAAAACATTATAATTACTTTAAAACTATTAAGAATATTTTGTCTTCGTGCTCTAGGTTGAGTTTGGTTTCACTAATAATAAGCATACTTTTGCATAAAGCGTCAATATTTGTGAATGTTGATTCGAGTATTAAAAACTTAAAAAGTGTTAATTATAGAACAGATAAAAATGTGAGATTAAGTTGCGATTGATCACATGATTGTCGAGTTAACTCTTGATTAATCGCAAATTAATCGCACATTTTTATCTGTTCTGAAATTCTAGAACAGATCGCCATGATGCTGCCCCCCAAAAGTGGCAACAGTGCCAGCTTGGCAATACCGGGGTTTGAACTCCCGACCTTCCGATCAGAAACCCAAAGCCTTAACCACTGAGCTACAGTAACACCACTTCCATGTACAATATACAAGCATTTGTAAGTAATTATCCGTGTAGTCATTACCTAAATGTGTCCATTGCAGTCAAGGTATCTCTGGAAGACACTGTGACTGTCGAGAATAGCAATGCCAGGTCCTATTTGGCATGACGAAGGACTGATGCAAGTGTCCTTTTGCGGGATTGAGGACGTGCCCACCAGCGGCTCACTGCACGCCCACTGAAAGTAACAGGACGCTTGCGGTGGGCTCTGGTTGATGGGTAACGTGCTCTTGCCGCACGACGAGATGGTCACAGCGTGCGCTTGAGGATGCTGTTGGTCCACGTGTGTACTGAGGGGGGAGTGGTTCTCGAACATGCAGCTGCTGAGCGGCGAACAATCGCTAGCCGCCGAGCCGCTCTGTGGGGACAGGTACGCGTTACAGACGAAGCTGACGTGTTTATCAACAGAGCTCTCTGGCAGAAGATCAGCTGAAAGGAATCCAGAAGTCTGATAACAGCCCTCAGATGCGAGCTTGTTCTTGATCATGCAGGCACCCAGATGCTCTGGTGATCCGTTCTGCCAATTGTGGATCTCGTTTTGCTGGGGAAAGTTTGTGTGATTTGGTGAGACGCCGTTTTTGGGTGGGCGTGAGCATGGATTACGGTCCCCCGCACTCGTATGGTTTAAAGGATTTGTAGTAGTTTGGCTTATCTTGTGAATATGATTTGGTGAATGATTTATTTGTGGACCTTTAGCCTGATGAGCAGAGCACAATGCAAACTGGTAGTAGGAGTCGTGACTCTCCAGCTTGGAGGTTCTGCCATTCTCAGTGAGTTTGGGTAACCCCCATCCATTGCAAAGGGTATCGCTGGGCATGCTCTGAATTACTTTGAATTTCACATGCATCTCATTCTGGGCGATCGGCTGCGAGGATTCGCTACATGGGAACAGGCCGGACAGCTGCGAGTGGGCCGAGTTAGTTAGTTGATTCTTCGAAGGTACTTCGGCATACCACTGAACGTTGTTTTCCAAGGTAGCGTCGGTATTAGGCATTCTGTCCATTTGCTGCCCGATCGAGTTTACTTTTGTATTATTTTTATCTGTGTCTCTGCTGTCAAAGTTGTGATCTGCGAAGCCGGAAAGCAGTGGCGTATATCCACCGAATGTATCGCTTTTGATTGCGTTTGTATTGTTCTCTTTGTACAGGGCATCCTCTACATAGGAGAATATATCATCGGTGAAAATCTCATCAAGACTAAGAGGTCTGTCATTACCATTACTGTCTTTGGTCATCCGCAAAAGCGCGTTTTCCCACTCTTTCAGATTGGCCGTGTTCACTTCCATTTGTTGAAGCACCGTGCACAGATCTCCGTCCTGAGCGAACTGTTCCAAGGAGTCAATCATGGACACAATGGTGTCCTCTTCGCTTGCAGTTTCATCTTGTACTGGATGGCTCGGCACATTGAAAAGAGCCCAGCTATCCGCGAAGGCGTCGTCCGCTGTAAACTGAGGCTTGGTCGCCTGATGATAAATCGACTTGTCCTGTTTTTGAATAGAACCGAGGACCGAGCTCGGAACGAAGGTCTTCTCGCTACCTCCGTCATCCTCTTGCGCGGGAGTCGTCAAGTCAAGCGTCGGACTAGTGTCATAGAGCAGGGCTTCTCCTGTGGTGAAGCTGAAAGGAAGCTGCATTCTCCTCTGGCGCAAGTGCTCCTCCCCTTCCGCATTCCTGTGGGCAAATAGAAAAAGCTCACATCCACATTTCATATTGTACACGCCGTTTAGACCGTTTGAATTCTCATTCGTTTATACGTACACCAGGGCACGCTGACGAGCGATGATGAAGTCAGGGCGTCCTCCTTTGTACACAAGCCTGGCATTCGCCTGCACCCAAACCCATCCTCCTTTCTTGGTTAAAAGGCGGAACACGGTCATTCCACTCTCGCCAGTCTTTATCACTAGCAAGGAATAAATTGAATAAGAAATGTTTTTATTAAAAATTTCTGGTCAACCAAAAACGTAGCTGTTTTGAAACCGCTCTCCGAAGTGGCTACATTTAAAAACGGCGTTTTTGCGTCACGGTATGGACCGTGAAAAAACTGAGACTTTCCATTTCCATTTTTTAGTCGTCGCCCTGACGTTTCAAAGAGCCTGGAAGTAAATAAACGGCAGGTGGAAATGACGCAGGTTGAAGCGCCTTTCCTTTTTGCGCAGTGCAGGGACGTGAATGTTTTCAATAGTTTCAGTGTTCGGTACCCTTTGTTTAAAAATTCTTGTACAAATTAAAAAAAAAAAAACGAACAGGGCGATAGTATGAAAACACAAATATTTTTCAATACTGTGTTCTTTTTTTTACTCCAATACTAGTCCAGACCTGGAAATCACTCAAATAATTTTTTCATAATTTTCCAAAATGTGCAGAAACCCTGCTAGCATTGAACTATAAGTAGTAAATCTGGAAATGGACTTACTTCTGACATGATTGTCCGCACAGTGCATCATATCCGCTGCATGAATGAACTGATATCCAGTCCCCCTCATGCATAGCTCCATTTCGGTGTAACCCAGAACAACTTTGCCTCTGAAATAAATAATAAAAATGAGCATTTCAGCTTGAATTATGACTTTTATTTTGAATCTAGCTCAAGTATAAAAGACCAGACTTTACCTGGAATCAATACCAATCGGTGTAAAGTCGAGTTTATGCTTGGTCTGAAATAATAGCGTCTTAGTCCGGATCTCCAGGATGGCTGATGGCTGAACAGGAGTAGCGATGGCGAAAAGAGCAAGCTGAGGCTGGACTAGAGACCCATCTTCAGCCTTTCTGTTCTGCCCATGCAGGAACTTCAACCTTCCTTGAATGTTCACTTTCTAAAATAAAGGAACATCAAGAACATTAAATATATAACCGCAAAGTATACTATAAGTACTGGGACACCTCACATTTCCAGCCATATTTGGTTCTTCTTTAAGCTGTTACCACAAAAGGCACACAATCGTATACAACATCTCTGGATGTTCTAGCATGCAATTTTTCCTTCAAATAAACCACATTTGCATTTTTTTAAGGCATTTGGCAGATACTTTCAGAGACATTTGTCTCATTTATACAACTGAGCAGCTGTGTGGTTTTTCTCAGGGGCCCAAAAGTGGTAGCTTGGTGAAGCTGGGATTTAAACTCTTGACCTTCTGAACCAATGCTTTACTCACTAAGATACCACTTACGTAGTTTGGAGACCCAAAGCTGTTCTACACAAAACCATGGGTTGGAGTGGAAGATCTCCTGTTATAGAGCTGAAACCCTATTCAACCCCATTGGGATGAATTGAAACCCAGACTGCACTGCATTAACTGACTTTACGAACACACTTGTGGCTGAATGAGCAAAAATTTCAACTCTAAAATCTAGTGGAACATCTTCCCAGAATAGCGGAGGTTATAATACCAGCAGATGGATACTAAATCTCGAATGGCATGTTCAAAAAATCACATGGGTAGGTGTCCCTAAACTTTGTCCACATAGTGTCGATATTTTCAATCTAAATAAAAAAAGATCCTGGTACCAGAAATCCAGACGAGTTGTCCAGAAGGCAGCGGAAGCGACACGCAAAGCTCCTTTCTAAGAAAGACGAGTTTTCAGGTGGGATGTGCTGTGGGTCATAGGTTACAATGTTCCTCGTGATGTCACTGCTGTTCTGGGTACCTGCTAGATGAGACGAAATAAAAAAAAACATGATGAAATGGAAACAGTCAATAGAAGATGTCAGTTTGGAGACACCTGACCTTTTCAGGCATATCTTCCCACAAAACTGTATAGAACGTCTTTCCTTAGCATGGAATGTGCACAAAGCCACGAAGATATGCTTTACATGGGTTGGAGAGAAAGATCTCCTGCTATAGAGTTCTGAATGGAATGAATTGAGTGCCTCACCTACATTAGTACATATTTGATCAAAAAATCTCCACTAAGACACTTCAAAACCTATTGGAACATCTTCCCAGTAAAGTGGAGGTTAATATAAGAGCAAAATGGGGATCTGGAATGGGAATTCCAAACTAATGGTCAGGTGTCTGCATGTATTTGTTCATATAATGTTTCTACCCAGTTAGTCATGATGCATTACATGCTCGAGAACAAAGTAATATTGAGTAGAAATTATAAATAAAACATAAAGACTGACTAACCATCAGTTTCCACATCTAACAGCTTTGGGTCGAGGGCAAAATGCAGCTGCCTTCGAAACATTGCTCTGTCATCTATGTGGATGAACTCGAACACGCTCTGGTGGACCATATCAGACTGCAAAAAAAATGTAATCAATGAGTGTAAAATGCATATAAATTAAAATAAGCTGAAATTTTTTTCTTTTACTCTACAATGGCAAAAGACTAACCAGAGCTTTACCAATCCAATACTGAGACCTTGTTATATTTAAAATAAGCAAACGTCTGCATGCACAATGATTCTAGTCAGAAATGCTCAGCTAAGCGAATTTCATTCCAATTCCAGCGCTCACATCAGCATCAGGATTTCTTTTGAACAAATCCATGACGCTGTTTGACTTTCTTGAAGTAATCATCGATCCAACAATGTTTTTAAGTGAGTTATCTATTGCCTCTCACCTGATGGAAGCCCAGGTAGTCCTGGATGGTTGGAGACGTGTAGAAGACATAACCCTCTGCAGTGACCACCAGCACAAACCCATTGAGAGCCTAGCAATAATAAAGGGACAGATATGCAAGAAATTAGGATACGACACATTCACTTGTCATGCATTTCACACCCAGACCTTCAGCAGTGTCCTATTTGAATCAATCCACTTCTTTAATACCATCATCATGATGTCACGGCTGAAGAAACACCATCAATATTCTAGAGAAACGCAGTAGAACGGAGCGCTGCATCGTAGACAGGAATCTCATACAGCGAGAATGAATGCAAAAGAAGCACAAGTCTCCTTTCACTGGAGCCACAGCTGCACCGCTACATACATCGGACGCCTGATTAGGGGCCTCGGATTAAGCGGTCTGATTGGTTAATGCAACATCTTTGTGCAACGTTGAGTTAACGCTAAAAGAAAAATATTTTTGACCGCCGTGAGACGCGAAAGAATTTAATACGTATTCATGGGGAAAAACATTGTCAGTCCAGTAAACAAACACATTTAATGGTGTACATAAAGATGACAATTGAACCGCGATCTATTGTGCTGCATTCCGATTGGTTGTAGAAAAAACGTGGCAGATTCTCAGCAAGAACAAAACAAACATGTGACATCAGCTTGAGTAAGACAGATGGTGCAAGTGAGTCCAAGCGAAAACGTAAAGAACACAGCGGCTTTGTTTGCTGTTGCTAAGCGTGACGGTTCTTTCATAAATAGAGCCTGAACAAACTGGCTTGTCATAACTTCTTCAGTTTTCTTTTCTTGACCTGGAGTCACCGTTATCCACTTTAATAACTCTCTCGCTCTCCAAACATATAATAGATACCGCGTTACGCAACATGCATTAATGCTGAGAAAGAAAAAAATAAACAAAGCCAAGCTGAAAATGAATCAGAATTTTACTCCTAGGTATAATCTCCAGTCAATTACCTGAAGGAGAAGATCCCCCTCTGAGATGCCCATGGAATCCATTTTGCTGGTGTTCAACCCGTTCCCAGTGTGAAAGTCCAAACTGTGTTTCATCATGGTGGCTGAAACGGAGAAGAACGACAAGAAATCAGAAAACACCATTCCAAATGTCAACAAAATTTGTTTATTATGTCACATTCATCCACAGGAACATGGTTGTGTTTAGGTTGTACATGGAAAATAACGTCTATCGAGCCAGGTTTATCACTTTATTGTGCACTTTAGGGGAATCAGAAAGAAACAAAACAGCCTATAAAATCAACTCATTTTGTGAGTCTGTGTGTGTATTCATTATTATTTTTAATATTATCATCATTGAATTAACAATTTGAGCTACAGGAGCTCGTCTGTCGGATCGGACCACACGGGCCAGCCTTCGATTCACACAAGTATCAATGAGCCTCGGTTTTACTGTTCCTTCCTTGGACCACTTTTGATAGATACTGAACACTGCTAAACGAGAACAGCCCACAAGAGCTGCAGTTTTGGAGATGCTCTGACCCGGTCGTCTAGACGTCAAATCAAGTCAAATCAAGAAGCTTTTATTGTCATTTCAACCATGTATATCTGACGCATTACACAGTGAAATGAAACAAAGTTCCTCCTGAACTCTAGTGCTACCTACAACAGCAATCACAGAAAACAGAAAAAACAGGGCTAGTAAGAGTCCAATTTGGCAAACTCGCTCAAATCCTGACTCTCGCCCATTTTTCCTGCTTCTAACACGTCAACTTTGGGGACAAAATGTTCACTTGCTGCCTAATAAATATATCCCACTCACTAACAGGAGCCATGATGAAGAAATAATTTGATTAAAATATTTAATTGCAATAAATCACATGATTGACATGCGTTAACTCGTGATTAGTTTAGTGATTTTGATCTGTTCTAAATGTACCTTAAATTAATACTCTTCAAGTTTTTAATACTTTAATCAACATTGACAAATATCAATGCTTTATGCAAATGTACGGTTATTATTATTAGTGAAACCAAACTCAACATTGAGAATGAAGACAAAATATTATACAAGTATTTTTTACGTAAATCATCAGGACACCAAAAGGAACTTTTACTATGTTTCCACACGGACGGTTTTAATCGCCATTCGGGACGTTTTGCAAAACCAATGTTTAGTGATTAAAAATGATTTTTTTTCATTGTTGTTTTTTTGTGTGTATCTGAGAAAAGTAAGGGCATCGTAAATAAATGTGTCACACTAAAGGTTTTCATTTTGCCTCTTATTTATTGATTGATTGATTTTACTATATAAATATTTGATTTATTTATTTATTTTTATTTTCCCCATTGTGAGAATAATAAATCCTTCATCCAATCAGCAATATAATAATTTTTCTTTTTTTTTTGTTTGTGACAAATTTTTGCATGTATGTGGTTTGACAGTTGTGTTTTGTTATCTGCTGTTGTTTTTTTTGGTTTGGGTTATATATAAAACTTGGAGCAAAACCAGCCATTTGGGAGTTGCAGCTCCCAGTAGAGTTGACCAATTTCCTGTTTCCTCACAGTAAAAAAAAACCTGATAATATGTGAATAATGTAAATACAGCTTGTGCATTTATTTGAACAGAACATTTTTCTGTGACTTTTTTAATGTTCCATTGTATCTAGACTGTCTAGACGCTTTTTTCGAATTCCTTCATTTGTATTCAGAACAACTCATCGCTGATAAAGCTACGTTCGTAGTTCCTGCACGGTTCGTGCCATGTTTTTTGTGAAAACCTCTTTGAATTAAGGCTGAAAGCCTTTACTTCAATCCCAAAATGATTGCTTCGCTTTAAATCCATCGTAATGCCAAAGAGAGGAACAATTAATGCTTATGTCAAAATACTTATGGACCTCATTTTCTACAAGCTGCCATGTCTTCGATTTCCCATGAGTGCTATGGCCTTCGGTCAGCTATAAATCATGCGTAACTAGCGATTTACAAACAATGCGTCCGTTCTTTTCCGAAGATACTCTGAAGGGGTGTGAATTTAACTGAAGACCCCCCCCGGGGTCTGCCGTTAGACACCACAATAAAAGTTAAACTGTGAAGTCAAAAGAACTCTTGGTTCTGTGAAGCTTTATAAATATACATATATATGTCTATATGTATATACACACATTGTGTATCATTGTTATGTGGTGGGACAAACCCAAGAATGTCCTCAGAAAAAAAAACAGGCACACATATACAGTGTATATATAATATGGCTGGTTTTTTCTGAGGACATTCTTTGGTTCGTCGCACCACATAACAACGACACACAATTAAACCTGGATGTTTACCGAAATCCCGTTCATCTTTTGTCCTTTTGTGTAATCCTTCTTTGAAACACAATATGTTTAAACTAAAACCAAGGCAGGACCTTATCCTAAAGACACACATATAATCTTGACACAAGCCCGAAACCGCCTTTGAACAGTCCGTCCTGCTTTTGACTAGAGACCTGCATTTTATTAACCTGTCTTCACCATCCATAGACAAAACTATTGAATTGTACTGCTCCAAAAAAAAAAAAAAAGCTAAAACGTTTCTCCAGAAGACATACACATGAACCCCGTTCGCATCTTGGCCCCATCATCCTCTACACTCTTAATCTTAAACTAAGCTTTTGTTTCATGTCAAAGGATCCATGCACCATCTGAGACGCAAAGGCACGTTCAGACTTGCTCAAGTTGCTCCGGGAGATTGAATAAGGACAAAGCCAGATGTAGAAGAAAGAGAAAGAAAGAAAGAAAAAAAACTCTCATGTAGGATTTACCCAAACTAACTCACTGTTGTTGAAACCAGACGTCTTAAAAAACCCGGTCCTGGTTTCAATAACATGCGAATGCGCTTCGTATGAGAGCGAGACTCTAGGATGCGTCTATATTCGGTAGTTAAGTAAGGATGAAGGAAAACAGCAGACAGATCCCTGCAGGGAACAAAGAAAAAAACAAAAAAAACAAAACCCTGATAAAGAACATTCGAAACAAACAAAGCTCTAGTGGAAGCAATGAACAAAACAATGAGGTGTAGGGTTCAGCTTTTGGAGTTTAAAAAAAAAAAGATATGTGTGTGTGGACAATACATGAGACAATGGAGAACTAATGGGTTGCAGCCAAACAGTTGCGTGACTAGAGTAGACGGCCGGAGCAGGGTGAGGCCACATCCTGGCTTTTTCCTGCGGCAGCTGTTCAGATAAGGAAACATTCTTGTCAGCGGTGCTCCCTGAGGCCCAAGGGACCCTTGCAGGAGAAACGCGAGTGTGTTGACTGCAGTAAACACCGCGTCCTCTGCCACTGACCTCACACTCATGGGTGCAAAAGGCTCAATCCAAATGCTCTGTAGCATGAAGGTTCTCAAATCTGCACTTGAATTAATGCAAAGAGAATCGCAAAAACAAATTCTGCCTCGAGCGACTTCTTACCAAAATTAGTTTGTATTCTCCAGGGTTTCACACTTTCAAGAACACCAGATTCAAGGGCTTTTTAAATTACCATTTATTTTATATCAAGCACATTTTAAATTTACACCCCAGCATATATATATAGTAGCGTCATGTGTAGGTTTCATAAATGTTGCCCGTTTTGAAAAATCTTGTTCATACTAGTAATATTTAAACAACGAGTGCTAAAAGCAATAAATATATAAATATATATATATAAAATAATGCGTGTAGAAAATAGGTACAGATTGTCCTCTACTTACGATGGAGATACGGTACGACGACCCCATCGTAAGTCAAAAATATCATAAGTTGAAGATGGTACTATGACTGTGACAGTCTTTCCTGCTTCATGCTGATTTATAATTTTCATTTTCTACCATAAATTGATTGCTTTCCTCTCCTTTTTTTCACTACAAGCAGGAGACATACTTGAGTGCTCGAAAGACATGCTTTTATCACAAAAATTGCTGTTTGAAATAGTTTAAAACAGAAAAACATACACACTGAGACAACGTCGACCACTAGCGAGAGCGGGGCATCTCACAGGGCGAAAGAGATACGCTCATCCCAACGTATCCTACATCGTACGCTGCTGTCGTATCGCTCTCTTCATCGTAAGATCGAAAAATCAAACCTTAATTAATAAAGACAGTGATATTATAAGAACAAATTTAGTGCACATAAACACGCAGAATTCAAAGCGTGGATTATGTTCATATTTTGGGCTCTTCTGCTAATCTAATATGCGGTGGTCATTCTTATTCTTATTAATACGAAGTTTTTGTGGCTCAAAGCTCAAATGTCCGACCCCTGCCCCGGCATTCGAACACTGCTCGCAATGTAATGATGAAAACCCCAAAACAAATATCCTAGTATTAAGGAGGACGTAATTTTCTCTATTTCGCAAAATTAGTTTAGCTATCTGGCTAGCATTTATTTGTATCTAAAAAGATGCTAACATCGAGGCTAATGAAAAAGACCACTAGAGTTCGCTTAATGCAAGAATTGAGCAAGAATTTACAGTTAAATAAATACCCAGATAATAAAACACACAGGCTAAGACTACAAATGCGCAGATTTTTGCTTAATGTTTGGATGCCTCAAGCGACGTCTTATAAACGTAAAAACTTTGCATGTATTCTCAGACCGAGTGCGTAGAATTATCCAAATGCAGCATAAAATGGCAAACCTGCAACACGCCTATACCTGTGGACGCTAACATCGAGGCTAATGAAAAAGACGACCGGAGTTTGCTAATTGCAATAAATTTAGCACGAATTTAGAAACAATCTCTAATTTAAATAATTCGAGATTAACACACACCTGCTAAGTAAACGCACTGATTTTTTGTTTAATATTTGTATGCTGGGATAATAACTGTACTGCGTTGTGTGTTAAATGTACCGGGTTGTAACTAGGGGTGTCCCTGACTAATGATTTACATAGTCAAATCAGAATAGTCAAGTCTTGCCTATAGTCGACTGATAGTTGAATTATGTGTGTGTGTGTGTGTGGTGTGTGTGTGTGTGTGTGTGTGTGTGTGTGTGTATATATGTGGGTATATGTGGGTATATGTGGGACAACACCAGGTTGTCGTAAAACGATTCCTTATAACATTTTAAAGCCATGATGTACAAAACATCACTCAAAGATTTAGAAAATGTATAAAAGATTTTTAACCAAAATGGTATAGTATATACTGTAGTATGTGGTATAGTGTAGTACAGTATGTATATCTGTATGTATATCTTAAGGCTTTATAAGCCTTCCCAACACTCTTATAAACATTTCCTCTGCTCTTAAACACTTTCAATATTCTTAAACCTACGTTACATAAAAAATTCAAAGATACAACTTAAATGATGATGATGATGATGATTTTTATATTTGACTGACCGCATTTGAAACATAAACCCAGTGTAATCCTGCAAATAAACACACAGCATGACAAGCTAAAAAAGGTGCTTTATACTTGTACATTACAGCACAGTGAAATCCTTTCTTGACATATCCCAACAATGTTAGGAAGCTATGATCAGCCATGGTACAGCCCCCCTGGAGCACACAGGGTTAAGGGCCTTGCTCAAGGGCCCAACAGTGGATGCTTGGCGATACCTTTCTGATGCGAAACCCAAAGCCTTCACCACTAAGCTATTACTTCCTCTTATTACAGTTCAACACTAAGAACCAACTGTGGCACATCTGACCTTCAATTGTCACCACAATTGTGACTCATCTTCTTTGCTTAAGCTTGAAAATTCACTTCCCTTCAGAGTTGAATATCTCCTGCAATAGAGCTCCTTCGGGATGAATGTGAACGCTGACTGCACCCCAGGCCTCCTTACCTCATCTACATCAGTACCTGACTTTACTAACTTTCTTATGTCTGAATGAGCACAGATTTTCCACAAGAACGCTCCAAAATCTAATGGAACATCTTCCCAGGAAAGTAGAACGAGATGTTCCCTTAGAAATCTTACGATCCCTTGTTTTTTTTGAGTTTTTTTCCCCCCACAAAAGTAATATTAATAGGTAAAGCATGCTTTAAATTCTTGGAAGGTCAAATCGGAGGTAAACGCCTGAGGTTTATTGTCGAAGTATCAAAGTTTCTCACTGGTTCCCACAACCTGTGTGTAGTTAGGGGAAGGTCGAGTTGCTCCGAGTCTCATGCTCCAAAGCCCCGCCTGTGGAAAAGTTACGGGAAAAGGTATGTGGTCATCTTCTCGGGCATGTTTATTGAAAAAAAACATACCAGACTCGCTAGCTCGATGTCTGGCTCGCGAGGCTACAGTTCGAGTGCTGACGGGAAGGGGCAGTGGTGCGTTAATGGGGTAGGTTTGTGTAAAATCTAGGATGTTTATTCTGTACGATGCGAGGTCGGGCATCTAAACAAAACACAAAACCAAGAAAGTTAAATAATGATCAGGGACAGACAAGCTTTACCAGGCCTTTCAGGTTCTCTGAAGTCCTCGGTTGCCTGTTGCTTCCTCTCTGTTGAATGGCTAATATGAATGCTGCAGGATTGGGCAATATCAGTACCTCAGAAAGGGCAATAATCCCCAGGTCTTATCTCATGTTAAGAAACGTAACAAGAAAACTACCATATTCCCAAAAAGAACGCTAGAATATTCATTTATTATGATCTGTTAACACTATTGAAATGTGGAAATCCTTCCCTCGGGACCTTAAAAAGGAAATCCGAACCTTTGACCTATAGATGGAAATGAGACTAGACTATGTTGGACTTCTGCTTTCCAGTCAAAAGAGAGAGGAAGTGGATGCGAGCTATAGGTTGAACATCAGATAAAGATTTGATGCGAAGGGATAAAACGGTGCTCCCTTAAAGATCAATCCGAACGCACGAATCCATGCAAGAAGGTCTCCGAAAGTGACCGCAAGATTTTGCGAAAGACTTTTGAAGCCGGAGTGTTTGTTCGAATTTTGTGTGCTCACTTTCTCCGAATAGCCACGTCCCGATCATCGCTACGATGAAAGATCTATTCATCGCCTTCATCACTCTATTCAATTCTGTTTATGCATATAAACAAGAACAAACCAGACCACATTCCACTGGTAATTTCACCAGAATTAAACAGTGGTCCTTTTCCAATCCTTCTGAAAAATCTCAGACCTCGCATATTCCGAGGGTTCCACCAAACAAGCCAGGAGCCTTCATTTATTCACAACCCAGCACAGATCCAAACAAGCCCTGATGTGTGCTCGCCTTATCTGGCTTCAGTAGAGGCCCATCTTTCTCCACTAAGGATTTTGCTCGTCTGATCATTATCATTTTTCCATGATGATAATCAAAGGATTGAGAAAAAGGAGCCGATGTTTGCTGGCGTCATCACGATTTAAAACAAAGATGGACTGGCCCAATGTACGTCTAAATTTAGACGCCGGGATCTGATAAGCCGCCTGTTTGCATGGGGGTGAAAGGTTGTTTTGGTGCACATTTGCTAGGAATTAAAGAGCTTTTTTTTTGCCTTGATTGTACACCGAGCCTCAGTGGAATCGGGGTAAAAATTTACAAATCACAGAGACGACCCAAAAGCACTAAACTATAAAGTCAGGATTATCAAAAGACATTAGAAATGAGACATATGTTTGAGCAAAACAACACTTTAAACTGTTTTTCTTTAGCTGGGTAAGTTCCCCAAGCTGTATTTCTTTCCCCTTTGAAAGAATTTTAACGAAACGATTCGGACATCTGTTCCTATTCAAATCTCCGAGGTGTAAACTCTCCCCTCCTTAACAAGACTTGTTGTTTTTTTTTCGATGCAGATCCACTTTGCGTGCTAAGCATTTCCTCGATCGCTCAAGGAGGAAAATATTTGTTTTGGAATGTCATTGTGTCATTGTGAAACCGAATGAAAAGTTGCAAGACGACGTCTTTGAGCGATGTCCAAGCCCGGCTCTAGGATGGATCCCAGCCAAACCTGTTTTCTTTGTCGAATGTTCTTTTTCTTCTTTTTTTTTTCTCGAAAACACACAGCCGTATGCAATTCGGCTCGGGAGGAACCGCGAAGACAATGCGCGTAACCACGACGAATAGCGATTCAACTGCGTACAAAAGGTTTGTGAGGAATCGAGGCATGGGATCACAATACGGCAATCTGACACCGGAGAGTTTACGAAATGTAAAGTATTGTTCATTTCAAAGCCTGCACCTCTGCACCTCTGACTGGGCGTCTTTGAAAAGCGCTCGCTCGAACGTTTCCTTAATAACACAACGACCGAATGTGGGAGTGAGGTTTCAAAACCTTTCTTGAGAAATTGTGAAAGAAAAAAAGTTGTCAGAGGAACCTTTCTATGTGGTTTTTCTGGAAATTTCCTTGGGATGTGTACAGACCTGAAAAACGTTCACAAGAGTCGAGCGATAATGTTTCTGCTGATGCTATCTTTGATGTACCAGTAAAGTGGTATAAAAAAAAGTGCCTC
The DNA here is from genome assembly GCA_039877035.1 of Silurus lanzhouensis. Lineage (NCBI taxonomy): Eukaryota > Metazoa > Chordata > Actinopteri > Siluriformes > Siluridae > Silurus > Silurus lanzhouensis. The sequence goes on along the minus strand of JBCEWE010000422.1, from coordinate 1,586,899 downwards.
CTAGCGCTTAATCATTTTCAGAGATTTTATAGCAGGCCTACCTGGAAAAGTTTGAAGTACGCTGACATGAATACTGAATTACGGGCAAGAACTGAAAATGTAACAAACGTTAAAGACAAGGTTTCACCTGAAGCGATCAGCAAGTAACGCAACATGGCCATTTGAACGACCTCGACCCAACAGCACAGACTTTTGTAAACTTACGCCACTCTTATCCAGAGCGACTTACAACTGAGCAGTTGAGGTTTAAGGGTCTTGCTCAGGGTACCAATGGTGGCAGTTTGGTGTTGATCCAAATGGCTTAACCACTAGGCTTCCACCACCACCTTTCTTCAGGTAGTGCCTTCTCATCTTGGTGCTTAATTGGTCAATTCAAGAAATCAAGCACAGCAATAATAAGCTTTCCAACAGAATGGAGAGAATTCCTGCTCATATACAGTAGATTGAAGCGAGACACCTCCTGCTCTCCTATCAGCCGGTTCCTCATTGAGTGCTACACAAACCAGAACCATTACTAAAGCTCAATGGAGGGTAAACTGCTGAACACAAGCAAAACATAGGACGCTGCGACCCACGGAAAATTCCGCCTGCTGTTTATTTACTTTCCGGCTCTTTGAGACATCGCGGCAATGTGACGGACATGAGTAAAAATGTGTCGTCGTTTTTACAATCCGTGCTGCGATGCGAAAAACGCAATTTTCCGAACGGATTCACTTTGGAGAGTGTTTTCAAAAACAGGGTTTCTGCAGGGTTCACAAAGTCGAATTAAGACCTATATCATGACATCTAAAACACACACAAACATGTTCTTAGCAACCAGCCCTAACCGAGCCATAAACTAATTTTAATATCAAGCCAAGTATCGCTAAACTTGAACTTCCTCATAGCTGAAAAATCTAATCTGATTTACATCTGTGGTACAATCCGAAAAAAAGATTCACGCCAATAACAGAAAGCCGATTGGCTGTTGCATGTTGGTCTGATTTGTCGTCGAAATACAGCGAGTTATATTTGGTACTACCGAAAGAAAGAACTACAACACCACAGAAACGTAACCAACAAACAAAAACATGTAGCGTTACATGGAAATCTGAAAATGAAGACTCGTTTAAATACTTTTTTAAAAGATCCAGCGAAAACCTTAAAAAAAATTGGTTTCCATTTCATCCAAAACGAAGAGCAAAATACGCGTTTTTCAAACCAAAATGAATTCGTGTGGACACGACTAAATTCAGAACTGGGTAATTGGTGTAATAAACAAGGGGAGGAGCCAAAAACGAGGCGGCAGGAAATGCCATTTCAGGTAGCGACTTCCAAAAGCAATGGACGGGAAAAAAGCTCTTATGTAAATCATTTATCTTGCGTTTATTTTTCCTTTTAAAAAGCCGAGGCCAATCCTTCAACTTCACTAGTCATTCGTAACTGCCCTCCTTTCAGGCCACGCATCACAGACGTCCATCTCTGAACGAGCTCGGTCCATGGTGCAAGGTGTGGTTAGGATGTGTAGCTAAGCCCAGGAATTGAGAGACAGCCCAGGCTTAACTTTTTTTTTTTTTTTTTACAAGTGTTTCATGATTGTATGAAACCAAACATCTGACTCAATGGAATTTCGTATGACTAATCGCTTTGTTGCAAGATAAAAGCCGCTCGTGTACGTTAGGTTCGCTGGCGTGGTTATTTCACTCAACCACATGTTTCTTTATTTGTTGTGTACAAGTTTGGAATCAATTAATTCTAATCCCACAGTTTTTCTAACATGATATGTCTAATCGCGGCGTATCACAACGCCTCGAAATAATGGCCAGACGGAACTCTGGTAAAGGTGAACCGTCTAGACGCTTGGTCATCGTTTTAGGTCATGCATTCCATTTATCTTCACGCAGATGTTCATTACCTGGATGAGAATGTTTGATCTTTAACAGTGGAGTAGACACCGGTATAATGGCAAAGAAGTACTTGAATCAGATTCTCTACATGCTAATCATTCCTGTGTGCAGGATAATCATCTTGATGGCCTCCATAGTCACTACATACCCAGAGGAACGTCATGACATCATAACAACATCTGTAGATTCTGCTTTAGATAACAAGACTTAGGGCTACAACGTTCTTTGGACCAGGGTTCTACACTGAACCGGGAGATAAACTTTTGACTTTTGCGCATCCTAGGCAAGGTTGTCACCTCCCCGTGCAAAAGCTCCGCCCTCCCACCACAATGCTCCACACCCAGACCATATAAATCGTTCGCAACTTTCTATAAAAAAGTTAAACATAATAATGATCAGTGGAACATTGCCTGAATTCAAGTAACATATACTGTATATTAAAAGTACAGGCAAATTAAATGGGCGAGGGCGGAGCTGGGGGCATTCACTGGCACCCCCAGCTGGTTGCACCCTAGACGAGTGCCTAGTTTGCCTAATCCTAGAAAGGATGCTGCCTGAAAGGACGCTTGTGTAAGCCATGCAAGCTTGAGAGCACAGTGTATGATTACAGTCCCTCTTCAGTCTACTATATGTAGCCTAGTACCAGGAAATGTTCTGTAACTTCGGAGCCACATCTGGATTCGATTGCAATGATGACTCGAGCTGTTTCATAATTATTTCCCTGTTTCCTTAGATTAGTTCACTGACTTGACTGAAAGACCCCAAAGAGAGCGATCCTTTCACATGCGACATGCGATAAACCTTTCCGGAACTAACCGTTGAAAAAGCTCTTCACTTTCAGGTAGCCCACGCTCAGACGCAAGACGGAAAGCTTGTCCAAGCGAGTTCGCACATTCTCGGGAAAGGGCAGCATGTTGGTCAGCCTGTCCAGCTCGCCGTTCAAGCGATCCCTGTGCCGCTTCGACGGATTGGACTTGGTCACATCGGGACAGGGTTTCCTGTTGAAGGAAGATAGAAGTACATCAAAAAGCAAGATTTAGGACAGCTTCAGAAGGGCATAGCTAACATTTGTAAACACAAATAAGTGTCAGGCAATTGTTGATTCTTGCCTCCATGAACCCACCAGAGCATACAAATATGGCCGCCAGAGAATTCAGACTCATGTTGGATTCACTGCTAATTGGCCACGCCTGTACACTAATCCTACACACCTGTAAGCAATCACCGTTTGTCCAGCCATCTGGATAACCCTGAAATATGACGCTTATATTTGTTTACCCCCCTCGAATCAAATGCAAACCCGAGCACATCTACAGCGTAACTCATTTAAATGCGTTGTTCAATGCCAATGCTGTGATTTGAGCGTGTCGATTTGATGTCGCTTGCTGAACTCTGGGTCTGGAAAAGTTTTTATCGCATAGAGCAAGATGGTGCACGTCAGTCTGCACTCGTTTCCATGAGTACCATATGGGCCACTGTGAAAACATGTGACACAGCAAAACATCCATTGCAGACTCCTTTGTATTATAATTATAGTCATAACGACGGTATGAGAACGAAACGTCTCGGGTTTTTCATGCATATAAAAAACCCTTTTATAGCAGTATGTTATTGTGTTGTAGTTTAATTGTATAGTTTTATAATTGTAGCATAGCATAATGTAAAAAATCATAAGGTTTTCTTGGATTATAATGTGTTGGATTAAACTGTGCTCAGATGCTTAAAGACAGAGAAGCTTTATATCTTTATAATTATTTATGTTGAATATGTATTAGTTTCTGCCCCCCCCCCCTCGTTTCCTCCCCCCCCTTTTTTTTTTAAAAGCCACATCAAAAACCACTCCCAGACTTCCTTAATGCTAATAATGGGACGATGTTTAGACTGGCAGAACTGTACTTGTGTTCGAACATGCAAGTTTCTATTCAACGGCTCATTAGTAAAATGTAATGCAAACAAGGAGGCAAAACATAATTGCACACACTCTAAACACAAGCAAGAAAGCAGGTGTAGTCAAGATGTGCCAGGACTTCGCTCTTCGATTGCCGAATCCGAGGTCGCGAAGTCCAACAGCCTTCGCCGTTTGCAAATGATCTTCGCCTGGCCGGCGCCCAGCGCTGGTCGGCTCAATGTGAATCACTCGGATGAAATGTGAACTCATCACGCATCAACCATGTTATACATCTAAAACACATGTAGCGATCTTCGCCAAGATAAATTCGGGAGGTTTGGTGAGGTGATCGCACGAAAACGGAAGAAACGTGGTGATCCTTTTTTAAAAAAAAAGGCCGTATAGGTCATTTTTATTTCATTTTTATATTTTAGTTCTGTTCTCGTGTATAGATGCAAACAGTACACAAGATACACAATAAATAAAATCTGAACACTGAACATCTGAATCCGAACACTTAGATAGATAGATAGATAGATAGATAGATAGATAGATAGATAGATAGATAGATAGATAGATAGATAGATAGATGGATAGACTTGTTGATATCTTTCTATCTATACGTATACACAATATATATATATATATATATAAACATCTGGATATGAACCTTAACATCATATAGGGTTGGGTTAGGGTATGACATTGGTGATAAGATGCCCTTAGGTAAACACACACATACACACACACACACACACACACACACACACACACACACACACACACACCTAGTTATTGTCGAAAATCAATTAAACTGTATGAACAGCCTCAAAAAGAGTTTTAATATTAACATCTGTACATATACAATGTATTATAATGGCTGTGTCTATGTGCATATATACATTAGTGTCCATAAGGGGGAGTGTAGTGCGCATGCGCATTCGCAGGCTCTCGACTGGCGTGCCTTTCCACTCATCTTCGGGGGTTGTTCGGTTCGTTTCGTGTGAACAACTTTCCTTTTTTTCTTTTTTTTTCCTCTTCTTTTTATAAAAAAAAAAAAGAAAGAAAGAAAAAAAGAAGGAAAAAAAACACGCAGAGCGAGTCCCAAAATATGTCAACACAGGGGTAGTGGAGAGGGAAAAAAGCTTTCCCACATAAAAAAATAAAAGAAATAAAAAGAAAAAGAGAGAGAGAGAGAGAGAGAGAGAGAGAGAGAGGGGGGGGGGGTGTATATCAGATTACACTAACATACTTGAGGCCTCCGCTCCCCCCCTCCCTCTCCTCCCCCTCTCCTCCCTCCTCCCTCTCCTCCCCCTCTCCTCCCTCCTCCCTCTCCTGAGCATCGCGTGCGAACGAAGCTCCTCTCGCATAAACTTCGGGTCGTGCCCAAATCGCGGCTTCGCTCCCTACATAGGCGCCCTAAGAGCCCCAGTAAATAGAATGTAACCTAGGCGCACTAAATAGCAAGTGTGGCGCGATTCCGGATTTCCAGGATGGACAATTACGCTCAATTATTACATGAATGGCAAAAGTTATGTTTTTCACATTTCTGCAAATTAATAAATAAACAATCTGATATAATAAAAACATAGCTTTTTAATATAATGCAAGGGAGACTAGTGGTAATGAAAAGTGTGAAAACCTATTTGTTGTAAGTTCACTATGAAAAAAGTGTACAAACTTTAAAAAAATAAAAATAAATAATAATAATAATAATAATAATAAAAACTTACTGTTTCTGGACAGGCTTCTTCCTCTTCTTGCCTGCATACCTGTCGTTCTCCTGCATGGCCAGGCTTCAGGAATCAACCCCAAGATACCTGAAAATCCGTCAAGGAGAAGTCGAAATCCAGCTGTGAATCAAACTCCAGATGAGACTCGCGAGCTTCAGAGTCATTAGTGTCTTCAATAAACCTTTGAAGAAAATGTATCTATAGATGAGTTGAATGAGCTGGAAGAACTTCTTTACATGGTTCACCCTGATTGTGATGTTCCGTCTTGTGTCTCAACACACACACACACACACACACACACACACACACACACACACACACACAAATCCTTTGAATGTATAAAATAAACCAAGAGATTCAAACACAGACCAGTATGCCTTTAGTTAGAATACACACGCACACACACACACACACACATATACACATACACACACACACACACTATTCCGGGCAGGTAGTGTAACCGTGAGCGTGCGGGCGCGCGCGCGCGTGCGTGCGTGAGTGTGTGTGTGTGTGTGTGTGTGTGGCTTCAGGCACGGGGCGTTTCAGGAAACTATACACCATTTTTTAAGGTGGACCGTAAATAGGCGCAAATTTTTGAATGAATAAATAAATAAACGTGTGTGTGTGTGTGTGTGTGTGTGTGTGTGTGTGTGTGTGTGTGTGTGTGTGTGTGTGTGTTTTAAATTCCTGGCATGTTACTGTACATCGACTAAAATTGTAAATGGATTATACATTGTAAAACTCGTCATTATGATTTATTATGAGGGCAGAGATGTGTAGATATTGGGGTAGTCTGGTTCGATCATATGAATGGGGTGGTGAGGTCACAAGATGGAGCAATAAAGCAGTCCAGATCGAGAAAAAAATGGCATATCATTGCCTTTCTTATCTGTAAATGGATCAATTGTATACAAACACTCCTTCTTCTTCCGGCTTCTCCCATTAGGGGGCGCCACAGCGGATCATCTGTCTCCATACCCCCCCTGTCCTCTACATCTGCCTCTTTCAACCTAACTACCTGCATGTCTTCCCTCACCACATCCATAAACCTCCTTCTTAGTCTTCCTCTTTTCCTCCTTCCTGGTGTCTCCATCCTCAGCATTCTCCTACTGATATACCCCATGTCCCTCATCTGCACATGTCCAAACCATCTCAATCTCACCTCCCTCACCTTGTCTCCAAAACGTCCTACATGCGCTGTCCCTCTAATAAACTCATTTCTAATCCTGTCCATCGTCGTCACTCCCAACGAACATCTCAACATCTTCAGCTCTGCTACCTCCAGCTCCACCTCCTGTCTTTTACTCAATGCCACTGTCTCTAAACTGTACAACATCTCAGGTTCCACCACAGTCTTATAAACTTTCCCTTTCACTCTTACAGAGTGTATACAAACACCACAAGGTCATAATATGGTATACTGTAATAGGCCAGATCTTCTAGCAGGAGGAGGTACCAAACTTTGTCACACTATCTGCAATCCCAATTTATTGACTTTTATAAATTCCTAGGATCCGGACAGTTTCTATAAACATTCAGCTTAAATACTTTGCCATGTCTCTTGTAAAACCTCCCAAGTGTCTGCTTCATTCATTGGAGATTTCTTTCTTTGCGATCCAGTTCTTCCCAGAGCAGTTCGGAAGAAAAAACTGACCATGTGCGATTTTCTCGTGGACAGCAAGTTAGAGCAAAGAGCAAACCTGCCACACAGACGTTCGACATGACATACTTTTGACATACGGCGATGCCGCAGGGAGTCGTTCGAGGTGTTTCGGGCGCCTCAAGAGTGGAAGAACGTCACTGGAAGATGACGAGTGATCAGGAAGACCTTTGATCATTCAGCAACTCGTGCATAATGATGGTCGGAAAGCAATCCACATCTCCTACTCGCCCGGATTTGGCTCCTGCAGACGTTGCCCTCTACCCGAAGATGAAGATACGTCTCAAACCTCGTTGTTTTGACACCATTGCAGAGATCCAGTGCGAATGGCAGTGCAAGGGGTCTATTTTAAAGGTGATTGCATGCAAATGTAAAAAAAATAAAGTACTTTGTTGTAAACAGAGCTTTTTTTTTGTACTTTTTGATACCACTTCCTATACAGTATGTTCCTCATAAACCTGTGTCATTTGTAATCAAGCTATTAACTATTAAAAAATAAAACCAGCACTAGTGGGTAAAATGCGGGTAAAAATGCTAAGCGGGTAAAATGCTAATCAATCCCCAAACGGTTGTTGTACCTCTTCATCTTTACACTGTCATTACCAAATTCATGTAATGGGCAACTTTTGTAAACACTACCATGTACTTCCTCCAGCATTAGTTATTTAATCCCAACTAATTACATAATTACAGCGATGTGGAAACTCTATCTCTGTCTGAAGCCAATCCAGATGCCTATACAGCAGTAGCTTCATTGCCTTCTCCTGGTTACTGAAGTATAAAGCTACTGAAACTGAAAAAAGGTAAAGGATAAAGATCAAAAGACCTCAAACTACCTTAAAAAAAGCTGGTCATGCCTTAAACGACATTTTCAGACAATCCAAAAAAAACAGACAGGAAGTGCTAATAGTGTTTTGACACCAACATTTCAGTGCTCTCAGTATGTCCATGTCTTCAGGTGAAATAAAAATTCCAAGTGAGCAACTTTAGAAAAAAAAATGGTGGAACTATGAGATTAAAGATATTTAGGCCTTTGTGAGATCTTCAAGGGTATTACATGAACATATTAACCCAAGACGTGAAAGTGTCTCCATGATTTGGATTTAATAGTGCAAGTTCCTGCCAGCAAGAAGTCTTATTATGCACTCAAAGTTCAAGTGGGTTTCCTCAGAATTCTCCATTTTTCTCCTAAAAACAGGCCAAAATGGACTGATCCATCAATGTTTCATCTTGTTCTTGGAGAAATCGTTAAGCCCAGGAGCTCAATGTGGCCTGCGGATGTGGTCTGTAAGGGCAAAAACGATCTCTGGTTATTACCAGATGTGATGCTTTGGATTTTTATAGCTTGAGTCAGAGGTAGTGATTCATTGAGGTAATGCAGATCATTCCGCATTAGAGAGAGAAGAAAAAAAGCATGTCTGATGGTTCTTGACTGAAACCCGAAAGCCATTCTACTTGTAAAGGGCTGTGGGGCTTATTGGGAATAGCTTGCCTTGGATGTAAAGTAGTTCAGACCCAAAAATACACAATTGAGTGTAGTAACTGAGAGTTTTAGCTAATTTAATGGTAAATACATTCATATGTGGTGGTGGTTCAATAGTTAAGGGTCTGGATTTCTGATCAGAAAGTTCTGTTGGGCCATTGAGCAAGGTCCTTATCCCTTTGTAGGTGGTGCAATGATTAAGGTTCTGGTTTGCTGATCAGAAGGTTGGTGTTCAAACCCTATTATTGCCAAATCTACCACTGTTGGGCCCTAGAGCAAGGTCCTTAATCCTACGTCAGTGATGGGCCACTTAGCGAGGTCCTTATCCCTTTGTGGGTGGTGAGTGGTCAAGGGTCTGGATTACTCATCAGAAGGTTGGAGTTTAAGCCCTATCATTGTCAATTCTGCCACTGTTGGGCCTCTGACCAAGGTCCTTAATCCAATGTAGATGGGGCAATGGTTAAGGGGCTGGTTTACTAAACAGAAGATTGGGGTTCAAGCCTCATCACTGCCAGGTTTGCCACTGTTTGACCCTTGAGCAAGGCGCTTTTCTGTTTATCATCATTTGTCCTTAGCTGCATTGTCATATTTTCATTACGGAAACTACAGCAAAGAGGATGTGATTATTGAAAATGTAAATAAACTTTCTTTTGGCTTCTCCCGTTAGGGGTCGCCACAGCGGATCATCCGCATGTTTGATTTGGCACATGTTTTTACGCTGGATGCCCTTTCTAACGCAACCCTCCCCATTTATCCGGGCTTGGGACCGGCACTAAGGCTTGTGCAACCCTAATGGCTGGGGTCGGTTCCCTGACCGGGGATTGAACCCGGGACGCAGCGGTGAGAGCACCGCATCCTAACCACTAGACCACCAGGGAACCTGTGATTAATGAAAATGTACCGCAGCCCATGCGATTCTTCCTTCTGTGAAACCTCACCTAAGTGCTGGAGTCATGGGGATACTTTTCTTTGTCTGGATCTGAACTTTACCCACAAAAGCGTAAGTTTAAACCTAGGTGTGGGAGGATGGATTCCCAACAATACTAGAAAACGTTTATGCTTGTAATACTATATTCATTCAAAATACTATGCCCATTCACTATTTTAAACAAGCACACCTTTCCTCAAACTCATTCCAAAGTCCAGGAAATTTCCTTCATTTATTCATACATATATAACATTTGCTTGGTCAATGCTGAGGAGGATCAGGAAGATATACCAGGAATGCTAGCAACTAGACCTGGACGGTCTAGACGGCTAGACAATGGTGGCTAGACTAGTGGTTTAAAGTAAACAATTACAAATACTTTACACATATACACACAATGACACAATGATCTTGTAGATTATGAGGGTTTTGATCCATTTTCAGAGTGGATCTGATGCTTACAAGCTAAATCATGTATATGTTACCATGCTAATTCCAATACGTTAGCATTTTTATAGTAACGTACACACTGACTTGGATATGGAAAATGATTCAGATGTTCATATGTTAATATGTTTATTGTGACACGGCCAAATCTTCAGGATGGATGGTTTTGTGATTATGGTTACACTGCTAATGTGACAAGCGAACTCAAAATAAACAGCAAAATCCTGTGGTAAAAATCGAAGAAAACACCTCAGGATGTACCTGTAATGGAAAATATACATTGTCTGAGATACACTCACGAACCCATCAGTGGTTATTATCCCAGAACAGCACACCCTTTTATGTGTTATTCCTGGACATGAAGCCTAACTCTATAATTGCGATATAATGAGATTGTTGCTGGTCTGGATCTCCGATTATCTATTTAGTGGCTTCAGTTGACATTTGAGCAGGGTTTTGATCATGTTCCTGTCTGTTTATTGGTTTTCAGGCTTGGATGTTTAATATTGGTGACATTTGTGTTAGATTTGACTTTACATTTCATGAGACCATTAACGTCAAACAGGATCAAGTGCAAGCGAATATGGCCCAGAGCATGATGGGTGATTAGATGGCAGGGTACACTATATGGATAAAAAACCTGGTGGACACCTGATTATCCTCCCCATTTGCTGCTATAATATCCTCCTGTCTTCTGGAAAGATGTTCCACTAGATTGTGGAGATTTTTTTTCTTCACTAACAAAGGCATAAGTAAAGACAGGTACTGATGTAGGTGATATGAGGAGGCCTGTGGTGGACATTTATATTCATCTGTTTAATAGCATTGAGGTCAAAACTCTATGGTAGGAGATCTTGCACTCCAGCCCATGTATCTTAATGAAGCTGGCTTTGTGCACAGGGGGCACTACCATGCTAGAACATGGAAAATTTCCAAAGTACAATTATGTACCTCTGACTTTGTGGGAAAAGTTTGTGGAAGAACCACATATGGCTGGAAAAGTCAGGTGTCACCATAATTAGGTTCTTATAATGTATGTATAGGTTATAAAATATGGTCTATTTTGCCAGAAAGTAGGAGGATGTCCTGCTAGATTGAAGGTCACCAGAGACCTGTGAGGGGATGTTTATTTATGGACAAAGACAATGCTTTTTTCAAATATTAAAAAATTCCAATGCACTGAAATTGGAATTAATGAAATAAATAGCCATTACCGTGGTCATCATGTCATTAACGATACCTACGACTGTCTATTTAGGTTGTGTCTCAAGATGAGCGTGATGAAGAATGAAGGAAGGGACATACCCTTATAGTGTTATGCCAAAGCAAAGGACAGCAGGTTTGATTCCAGACATGTCTAGACACACGTCCCGCATGTCAACAGAAACCTGAGAAAGTAGCATCTGATAATCAGATCTTTAGTTACGGGACTTCCTGGAAGTCGTATATATATCCACAGTAGCGAAGCATGTAGCTTTGCTTCAAGGCTGCTGCCATTCGATCCTTAGCACTGGTTATATTTTATACAGAGTTTCTCATATTCTGACTGTCACTGTGGGTTTCATCTGGGTTCTCCAGTTCCGTCAGCAAAACACGTCACTCGGTGGAGTGACCCCAAGTCGGGAGATTGTATATCAACCAGACTATCTTGCACTCCAGTGTTCCCTGGATATACACCACATAACCTACACCAAGGGTAAAGTTTGAGAAAGATGTATGTGATTACTTATGATCACATGGTCATTTGTATTAATTATCTGATTTCATCTTTTATCTCATCTGAATTATTTCATCTTCTTTGTTATGTCATTGGATATTATAATTAATAATTGCCTGGATTGGGATAAATTGGAATGTTGCAGTGCCCTCTAGTGGCAGACTCTTGAAACAGGCTTACCAGGTCACACTGTGTAAAGAGCTGAAAAGTTTAAAGCTCTGTGTAAAGTGTTAGAGTGTAAAGAGTGTTGAATACTGTAGCATAACGTGATGAACAAATTCCTTCACAATCACAATCCATACTTTTACATTCGTGGCTTTTGGCAAATGCCCTCATATTAATATGACTCACAGTTATCTCAGATATACACCTGAGCAAATGAGGGGTGAAGGGCCTTGGTGAAGGGCCTTGCTCAAGGGCCCAGCATTGGCAGTACTTTTCAGATCCACACTACACCCTGTGGAAAAGTTCCGGCTGATACTGATGCCACTTACAGCGTACTGTATAATTGTTGAACATGAAAGAAAAATACGAATTTTTGGGAGTCATTTCACATCCCAAAGCTTAGATCGAGATAAAGGAGACATGGCAGAAGAAATGTACTACACTGAATCAGTGTACACGTCGCCACTGTTACCGCCGCCAGGGGGCAACAACGAGACTACTTTTTTCACGGCAGTAATGGCGGACTGTTACTATGGTTACATGCGTGCGTTGTCAGGCAGGGAACCGATGTGCTGTTAGAGCTAGCTTTTCTAGGTTATTGGGCTAATAATAGAAGCAGGCTGACGGTAAAGACTCACCCAGCACTGTTGCTCAATCCAGGTAATGTGCTGCTTTTATTCGGGGAAGCGGTTAACCCGGGAAACGTCGGTATTAGCCGCTGGAAAAAAAATCCCGTTGGCTGAATACCAAATAGGTCATGATTTTGTTTGTAGGTGCACTACGTAGTGCGTAAAGTAATAGCGTGTGAAGTGCACTACATGTTCCGGAGAGCGCGATTCGGGATACGGCCATGAGCTAATCCCGCTGCTTGCTAGCTTTGGTTATAACGCAGTTAAAACAGATGAAATGATGAAAAATGTAAAAAAAAAAAAAAAAAAATGTAAATAATTTTTTATATAAGTAAAAAAAAACTGCAGAGCACCCACTATGGATGTATTGTAATGGTGCATGAAAGTTCCTGAAAAGTCAAGAATTTGTGACTCTGACTGATCTTTTGGTGTTTCAAAGGTAACTTGAAGCTCCAGGGGTGATCCCAGGGCAGAAAGATCATGTCCGGAGATCTGGTCGGGGTTTGGGATGTGGCCCTGAGCGATGGGGTTCACAGGATCGAGTTCGAACACGGGACCACCACGGGGAAACGGGTCATCCATGTTGATGGAAAGGTGTGGAACTCCTGACCTCCTCGACTCATTGAACATCCTGTGGGATGAACTGGAACACCTACAGAACCCTTAAATCCATTCCTGACCTCTCGAATAAACACACATACCAAACACACTCCATATTCTAGTGGAACCTCTGAGATTTCACACCTACTAACCCTTCAGTAATGTCCTACCTGAATCGATCCACCTCCTAATACCATCATCACGACGCCACGTCTATAGAATCCGTCAATGTTCTAGAGAAACGCAGTAGAACAGACAGGAATCTCCGAATGGAAAATTTGGCGTAAACCTGCACAAGTAGAAGCAGCGCAGCCGAGAGAAAAGCTCTGAAATGAGAATAGAATGTTGGGAAGTAATTTTTGAAGCAATGAAGAACATCTCTGACCGATTTCTTCCTCCACTTTTCAGGAAGTCCTGAGGAGAGACTGGATGTTCAAGCTGGTGGGCAAGGAGACGTTTTACGTCGGAAGCGCCGACACCAAAGCCACAATCAACATCGATGCGGTGAGTGGGTTCGCCTACGAGTACACGCTAGAGATCAACGGCAAGAGCCTGAAGAAGTACATGGAGAACCGCTCAAAGGTGACGAGCACGTGGCTGCTCAACCTGGATGGCGTAGACTGCAGAGTCGTCCTGGGTAAGAAGTTCTGCTAAGGTATCAATCAGGGGTTGAGGGGGAAAAAAAACTCGGGATATAAACTCAAAAACGAAACAACGCCCATGAATTTTTAATTACGAATAATAAAAAAAAATTATCGGCGAACAAAATATCGCGATACTCACGGGTATCGATATTTTCTTACACCCCTACAAGACAGGCAAGTGAGTCCGCTCTAACTTTAGATTTGTGTACGTTTGTATTTACATATTTTGTATATATAACCGATAAAGAGTTCTTAAGGATCGCCAACAAAATATCGCGATACTCACACGTACCGATATTTTCTTACACCTTTAAAAGGTGGTGAATGTTTATACAGATCTACATGGCAACTGGGAACGAAGAGTACACGTCTCACAGTTGCAGACACACGGCCGGTAAAAGGCGTCATAAACAGAGATAAACACCTTCAGACAAGATGCGGTCGTTCTGCTTTCATTTCCTGATGATACATTCCCATAAAAGAAGCAGAACCACTTTTATATTACAAACGGCTTGTAATCTAATCTAGAAATAGACGTTTCAGCTGGACCGGGTGGAGCACATGCCATCGAAGACACTGGGACTTTCCAGAACTAGTATTCGAGCACAACCTGTGTCTGGAACGTATGAAGATGAAGATTATCACGCTTCTTCATCATCAGGCTTTTATAACTATTGGGTAAATGATTGACTCTCTTTCTGTCTGTCTGTCTTTCTTTCTGGACAGAAAAAGACACAATGGACATTTGGTGCAACGGGCAGAAAATGGAGACAGCCGTAAGTATCCGGACTGTAAAACTCAGTTTGTGTACACTAATAAGCGGTATGTCAAAAATATTGGGACACCCCTCATCAGGTCTCCTCATCTCACCTGCATCAGTTTACTACCGCCCTTGTGGCTGAATGACCCCAAATCTCCACAAGCACACTCCAAAATCAAACATCTACCCAGAAGAGTGTTGAATAAATGTGAAACCTGATGTTCAGAAAGCACATTAGAACCTTATAGTCCGGTGTTACACACCTACTACTGTTTTTTTAATAGTTTTTAAAGCCATTGAAGGCGTGGCCTAGTGGAGCTCATAAATGATCGCAGTGACTTATTCTAACCTTCGGTGGCGCTATGATAAAACGTGTCCCGTTTCGCCGTAACGCAGGGGGAGTTTGTGGACGATGGCACCGAGACGCACTTCACTCTGGCCGACCACGACTGCTGCATCAAGGCGGTGAGCAGCGGCAGGAGGCGAGACGGCATCATCCACACGCTCCTGGTGGACGGCAACGAAATGGCAGAGTCCAACGAATGATCCGTCCGTCTGTCGTTCCGGTGACGTCGTTGTTATTTCGACCTTCGTGTTCTTCACTACGCTGGCGGTCCTACTGACTCAGGCCGGGCCTTTAGAAAGCAATACAGGCTTAGTTCAAACTCGCAGCACATTCCCAGCGGCACTACGAATAAACAAAAGCTGTCAGTAGGAGCACAAAAGCAGTTTCCTGTTTGCCGAGTTTACACCTAGAGGGAGGTTCTCATTTACACGTTTTTGGTCAAAAGTTTGTCGACACACAAAAGCACACACCTGTCAAGACTCCATGAACACATCAAACGGAAGATCTCGAGTGTCCTTCAGAGTTCCCTGACTGATGAACTCCTCACAATAATACCAGTATCTGATCTCAGTAATGCTCTTGTAGATGAACACAAAACTCCACAACAATCCGAGATGTAACGGTCAAGTGTCCACAAACTTTTGCCATTATAGTGTAGGTGTGTGTCATTATGGTACGAAACCAGGGCGATTTGCCAATCATGGAGCCAAATTATGACCTATTAGATCTTGTATGAAGCCAGGCTAACATTTCAGATCGCGATTTATTTATTTATTAATTTTTTATTAATTGAGTCACGATTCTTCAGCGGTGAAACACGGAGAAGAACTGAGGAGGAGAAAGCTGCATGGTCCGACTTTTTTTTCGTTTTAACAGTAATGCAGCTGCTACAGTCACGGCTGAATTGACCTTCATGTGTCGTGGTTTTATTTTCTTAGATGTTTTGGAATCAAATATGAAATAGTTTACACGTTAGAACATTCCTCGAAGATTCGATCATCTCGAATGGCAGCGACGTTCCTGTGGAAGTGCGCTTGGTGTAGCCACAGAGTATTTCCAGCCTCGTATTTTATTTCCAAATTCAGTGTTGTGCAGATTCTCCTGTTCTTCATAAAATGTTTCTATACAAATAGCAGATTGTAAGTGCCTACCTATCTCCAGTACTATAAAGGGATCCTATATATATATATATATATTAAATAAAGGAAAAAGTTTCTGATTTCTTACAGAATATCACTTCAGTCCCTTCATCATTGTATTCCTATATTAAAAGTATGTACAGCAACGTTGTGGCTCAACAATGCTGCTTCGGTGTTTGTGTTACAAATTAAACCCGTCTACAGAATCCGCCTGCGAATTTCTTTCACACACATCTCACATAAATCACCTGCGAATCCGGACCTGTTTTATGGAGTAGACTTTATTGCTGTGATCAAAGGACAGACCGGAAAAAAACACCCCACACTTTCACCAAACCAGCAGAATCATTCTCACGTTCATGAAATTAACGTCTTATAGCTTCGCGAATGGACGCCGTTCTCTAAAATAACACGTTTTATCCTGCCAGTAATAAAATCTACTGTCTATATTGATCAATTATTTCTATTACATTTGCCATTCAACAATATGAAGATGAGTCTAAGGGAAAAACCCATTATAAAACAAAAACAAATCACGAATGTGTAAGTACACTTTTAGAAGGTGGATACGATGGACAGATTAGGTATCCTGTATATATATATACATATATATCGCAATTCTTCACTTTAAAACACAAGAAACATGATCAGAAATTGTTATAACTACTCCTAGATCTGTGGAAACCAGATTCCCACTGAAACAGAAGCAAAACTCTGAGTACCACAAAAAGGATCAGGACCATCAGCAAGGTTCAGCCAGATAATATATATACACATCAAGATGTTCTTTCTTTTTTTTTTATAATAATAATAATATTACTATAATTAAACTAATTAAAATTAATATTTAATTACAATTAAGTTGACTGAATTATATACCGGTTTTAAATACAGTGCGTGTCAAAAGTGTGTACACACAGAGTCTGATACACGTGCACGTTACTTTTTTTTTTAAGGTAAAAGGCAAAAACTAAAAATTTACACTAAACGAGGGGAAGAAAGTTCTGTTGAATTGTTTGGCTCTAACCAAAGATCTTATGTAAGTCAAAAATGGAGGTGAAAGCGTAATGGTTTGGGGCCGTTTTGGAGCAGGGAAGATTGAAGACTTGTTCCAGGTGAAAGGAACCAACATGGCAACCATTCCATACTTCACCATGCAAGTCAGTTTGGACTGCGGCTCCAGACAATACGGCTGTAAAGAGTTGTTCAGAGAGCAGTCGTCGTGTGTGTTATCTAGAATGCAATGACCTGCCCAGCCGCTGCACCTAAATCCTACTGAACTGCTCTGGGATGAACTGGATCACAAGAAGAAGTCTTCAACTAGTGAAGAAGGCGAAGCATTTCAGTTGAATGTTTGATCAAATTAACTGTCTGGATGCCGAGAGCGTGTAATGCTGTTCTTCATGCTGAGAGGATTTTTCAATAAAAATAAAGTGGAACATCTGGACATATCAAATAATATAAATAATAAATTCACTTGGTAAATCTTTTGCATAGAAACAAAAGGAAAATGCACGTGTCTCTCAAAAACCAGACCAGGTGTTTCCACACTTTTTACATTTCCGCCTGTATACTAACAGATAAAGCAAGCTTGGGTTTTATTTTTGAGATTTCGAATGAACTCTGAACGAGGCAATGAATCCAATCTAAAATCTTATTTTAACGTCAAGACAAAATGCCGTAGTGGGAAAAAGCAGGGTTTCTGTAGAACAAAACTAGAAACTGCTGCTTAAATTAAAGATTTCTTTTCAGTGCATGTAATAATGCGCTCGGGATAGGCATGTTGGCCGTTGAAGATAACATGGATGCCCTTCTTGTTCGTCACACTGTCGTAACGAACCAGTGGGTCTGTTCCATTTGGAGGAGGCACAATCAGGTCTGTTGAACCAGAAGTCTGTTTACCAGTGAGCACCTGAGCTTCAATGAAGTAGATGTACTCTTCTCCGTTGTCCTCCCAGAGCGTAAATGCTTCGTCCGCTTCAGTAGTGAAGTATATTCCAGCTCCACAGGCTTGTTCTGGAGGTAAAGAGAGGTGTAATGTCAAAAAATTAGCTGTCAGGTATCGGCAATTTCTTCCCATTTTTGGGGAATTTGGAAAAAAAAAAAATGCTCCATCGGTTACATCAGTCTTTACAGTCAACCCCCGATAATTTGCGGCTCGGAAAATTTGCGGGCTCTTTTTTGTGACCTAACTAACAGCAAGCTGCGGTTCCATGGTGTCCATGGTCCATAATCCCGCCTGTAAGGACTTTTATGGCTTCATCTCTTATGGCTTCAGATGAAAGCCCATATTAAGTGTACTTGTTTAATCAAGCCTAAATTGCCTTTTTCTGGACCACAGGTTCCGCAAACTTTGTTCCACACAGCTATTGTTGCTATTCTACTTAAATTAGAGCCAATACATTAAAAATATTCAGTACTGTATCCCCAGTCGTTCTGGCAGTGTTGGTTTTGTACCTTTGGGTGGTGCATATTCCCTCTGGAAGCCCACTCTGCAGATCAGATCACAGAACTGCGCATTTACACGCTGGTAAAGAGGCTTGTGATAAGGTTTTATACGTTTGCTGTTCAATTCAAAGAGCTGATTCAGGGCATAGTTCTCGATTTTTTCCATCTACAGCCATAAAAAAAGGAAAGAAAACCACATCAGGTCCACATTGCGAGCCTGTCTTTGAACTTTAATAGACTTTTAAATGCTGTTATAATTACTACAGTAAGAGTGTAACAGTACACAAAATTTACGCTACGGTTCAGTTTCGCTACATTTGGAGGGACATTGTAATTAACGCAGTTTTTATTATTAATATTTGTGAACGTCGACATTTTTTTTAAATAAAATGCTTGCTTGGATAAATAATATATAAAATAATATTTTATACAAGTAAAACAAAAATAATATACAATGAATCAAATTAATGCAATACACTTTTTGATATCGATTATATTAAGTAATCGATTCAATTGGCACAAATTTAATTGATTAAATACAATTTAATAAATGGAAAAATTTGTTTAGAAAATTGTTCACATTTGTTAGACCTCTTTTGGGTAAGACAGATGTGTATATAAGTGTGTGTGTTTTGCATTTAATATTTAATTTTCTAAAGATAAGTGGCAGCGATTTTGACTTTAGTTCTTTTTTTTTAAACCCAGGAACTGTTGTGGATGATTTTAAGTTTAATTTTAAGCCCTAATATAGATATGATTATTTTTTATTTTAACGTAGGATCCAGCTTACCTTCTCAATAGTCAGGCCAAATCTTTCAAAGGTTTTTACCCTTTGTTTTACTTCAGAGTCTTTCATATTGAGATCTATCGCTGTCTTCTTATACAACCTGTCTGCTATAAGCAAAGAAGACGAATTATTCATACATATACACACACGTACATATCGAGTGGTATTTTTATAGAATACAACGCAGTACAGACAACATACACATCTTCTCGATCTCGTCTGCTGGAAACATTTGCTCCAAATCGGCCCACATGTATCTCTCTTCGTCTCGAGCGAAGTCTTCTTGGGCCTTACACAACATGGCTTCCACTTCCAACGCAGCACAAAGGATCCCGTGAGGATCGCCGTTGATAATAACCCCTCCTTTGCCTTCCTTAATGAATTCTGTGATGATGACCTTAAATGAACGCTGAATGGCCATCAGCTTTTTATGATCCTCCTGGCTCAGATGGACCACATGATTATTGTAGATTGTTTTGCACTGACTGCTGGAGGACAAATGCAGAATGTCATAACACCAGCGCTTGGCCTCTCTCATTGCGGTTTTGGAAGAGGCAAAGAGCTCAATGCATGGTTCGGTTGTAACGTCCTGACTGTCCTGAAATCCTAAACCTGTAATAGAAATGAAATCACAGTTGAGAATTTACATTTGATCGTTACTAATTCGCATGGCAGAAATGCCATTAGGCACAAAACTAAAGTGTGTTAGGAAGCCTGGAGCAGAGAAGGCCAAGGGTCCAAACACAGTGACAGTGCCAGTACTGGGACTTGAACCCCAAACTTTCAATTAGTAACATTGAGCTTTAACCACTGAGCTTTCTTTTCTCCCCAACTAGCAAAGCATCTATGTGGAATCAGGAAACCATAATCACTTTGAGACATTTCTTTTATTTATTTATTTTTTTTATAAGAAAGTCCTCACTTTTGCTATTGGTGCTGCTCGCGTTCTGAGGTCTTCCCTTAGTAGAAGTTATTTTCTTCTCAAAAGCCTGAAATACATCAAATATGTGAACATTACACACATTTTATAACATACACTAATATGTGCATTATACATTAAAATAAATAGAAGCTTTAGCGTACCTTCAAGGTCTGAGTGTCCATTGGAAAAATGACGAAAAAAATGAGCATTTTTGAGCCCTTATAGTTTTTCGAAAATTCCACTACTGCGTTGGTCATAATATGAGAAACTTCATCCTTGTCAAGACCAAGGTTGCCCGTCCCGAGAGCAGGAAAAGACATGGATGAATGGCTTTTACTGCTTGCCATTTCAAGGCAATTTTTGACCACAGAGTAAAGAATCTAAACAAAAAAAGATGATGATGATGCATATTTTTGATGTGGGACATGCTGATCCTGCTAAACAAGAACAATTCATTTGGAGCAATAGCTCTAATTGAAATTCAGTCATGATGAAGAGCTAAATAAACTGTGAGTACAAAAATCTGAAATGACTTGTCACAAACATCTATGATTATCTGGTTATAGATTAGAGTTCCAACCTGTTGCACCATTTTGCCAGTAGCCCTATTTGACCCACAGATCGTGTGGTACACCTCCTTACAGTCCAGGTTATGTCCAGTAGTTGGAATGATGTCTCCCTCAGAAATATATCCATATTTCAAGGATTGTATTTCCTCTTGAATCCTCCGGCCAGCTTTATTCAGTAGAGCTGCTGAAACGTGCCCGCGAGATAACTGAAGATCAGAGCCTATTGTGTTCACGATCACGTCTGTCTACAAACACAAACATAATGAAATGGTCAAAACTGCATCAGAGGCTAAGAGCAATATTAACCTACTAACATTTATATAAGGACATATATAAGAGTCAATAAAGGCTACTGATTTGCACAAACTGCAACTATTTAACTATGCTATAACCCTGATTTTGTCATCTTTGTCAGATATGCATGCGTTTTTTTTCTTTATATAAAACAAGGGTTTTTTTTTATGGTTTAATTTAATGGTATTCATTTTCGTCAAACAGTCAACTTTGGCAATACCAGTAGGTTGTTCGTGAAGTGCTCTATTATTATTGACTTTCTATCGGGTTAACCTGCTGTTTACTTACTCTCTCATTCTCAATGGCTCCCTTTTTGAGGTGAAGAGTCACGTTCCCCAGATTCAGACTAGCGATTGGAGACTGGGTTGATGAATTGCCCTGATTTTGTTTTGGCTTTGTGTCACTTGGACCCAGAAATTGCATGCAAGCTCCCTCCATATGCTGAACTGAGGGATCGTCAATGTTCACCAGACGCACTTCGAGGTTCCGGGCTCCTGGGTTGCGCTTCTCGCTGTACAACTTCAACGCCTTTACGATGACTTCGGCACATTTCGGAAGTGGAAAGTTGAAAAGGCCTGAGCTTATTGCAGGGATTGCAACAGACTCCAGTCTTTCATAGTCAACTTTTTTCAGGATGTTCCAAATAGTATTGTGTAACAGTTGTGATGCACTGTCAAGTTCGGTCTTTGATAGACTTTTAGATACACAGGGTCCCACGGCATGTATGATCATTTTACAAGGGAGGTCTCCAGCTAGTGTTAAAACAGCTTCACCTGTGGGAATTTTACCCATGTGTTTTATAATATCATTACTCCATTTCTGGATCATATGACCTCCAGCTGAACATAGAGCTAGGGCAAGTCCTCCTCCATGACTTAAATGTTCATTTGCTGGATTTACCACAGCATCGACCTTATGATTAGTAAGATCACCTTTCCACACTGATACTTTCAGCTGCCTAGCCAGTTGTTTGCTGTACTTTATTTCAGACACAATAGATGCTTTGCTGGTTGAAAAGAGTGAAAGTGAATCATCCTCCACATTGTGGATCTGAGCTGTGCAACCAAATTTCTCTTGCAGCACTTGGCAAAAGGCAGAGCGACATCGTTTCAGAATCGCAATCTCCGGTGGCTGCAGTGGAATTAGGTCTTTGGTCTCTCCCATGACTAAAAAGGAAATAAAAAATATGAAAGAATGAGCAAAATGATTGGGATTTGCACATCATTTTTTTATTTGCACATTTAATGGAAAAGGGATTGCAGCTGGAGATCACTAGACTCATCCCACCTGTGATAACCCTGCATTTTATCTCAATTATTCCATGATCAATTACAAAACATACAAAATGTTGCTTAAAAACATGTTCCCATGCATTTAAACATTTTTGTAATGATTTAAACACGACTAACAGGACTTTTTTACCCATATGACAAAACATCACTCCATTAGTTCTCGCCAATGGCGAAGACCCCCTCATTAAATTCCATTTAATCTGATTCAGCTTAATTTGTCGATCTAAGTTCCTTTTAACAAGGAACATTGTCCCAAAGCAGCTTTACAGAAATAAAGATGTTATGAAGTTTAATGCCTATATGTTCGATTCATTTATGTTTATCTCTAATGAATAAGGCATTAATGACTGAATTGAGATGGTATGAGGAAGAAACTCAAAAACCTCATCTAGGTGGCACTGAATGTCCGTTTATTATACGGTAGTTCCATCATTGTTAAAGTAAACTGTTCATTGATAACTAATATCTATTGATTATTCAAATAAATATAATCATGATGTGTTTACTATGTGCATGATCTGCAAGAGTCAGAATTCCAGATCCAACCTATATATATATATATATTTTAAAAAATTCGCACAATTTTGTATTTTGTATCACACAAATTTGTCTCAGCATGACCACAATGCCACAGCCGGGCCCTTAAGCAAGACCCTTAACCCTCAATTGCTTGGCTGTATAAACGAGCTGAATCTACAAAAAAACTTTGTGCACTATTAAAGTTGTCGATTAACATTTTTAGTGCTGCTAAATCTCTTTTTCTATTCGAAACGTCTTCGGGAAAACAGCATATTCGAACGTTCATAACAAAGCACTGGATATGCAAATGAGCACTCTGACGTCATACCGTGTCGTATCGCCTTTTAGTTTATACTTCGCCCTTAAAACGCTGCTTTGTGCATGAAATTCGATCTTTTCTCTAGAAAAGTTCTAATTGTTTGCCTTTTATGAAGTCTCCTCAAGTCATTTGTACGAAAGGAGTGGACTGAATGCTGGAGTAGGGAAATTTGAGCTCAAGGTTAAGGGGAAAAAAAAAAAACGACTGACAGAATTAAAGTTTTCAAACATGGTCGAAAGCATATTTCTTACCTGGTTTTGGTGTCCAACGAATGAATATAGGCTTGGAGCAAGACGACGGAGTAAGGCACAGAATGCAGGAAAAGGGGGTGTTTGTGTATGGTGGGGTGGGGGGACCAAACCGAAAGTAAAATCGTTGCCTTGTTGAGCGACTTTTACAGGAAACGGAGCGGTTCCTCGTAAATCCAGCCCCCTTTTTTGCATAATAACAATCTGGATTATCAAAATAAACCGGTTTATTTACCCTTATTATCACTTTTACACACTTTAAATGCGTATATCACATCTTACAGTGTGCTCCGACCCATAAAAAAAATTCTCACCAGGTTTTGGAATGAGAATGAGCTCCTCTGTTTTCCCCTAAATGTCCACATGAAGGCAAAAAAACAAAAGTGAAACTTGTGCGCATCAGATTTCTCCGCCTTTCCCCTCTAAACCCTCAGTAGACAACAAAACCATGGACGAACAAGAAGAGTTTCCCTTTGCCCTGATCGTGGAGGGAAAATGGGACCCCAAGACCCCCAAGCTGAAAAACAAGCTCACGATATACTTCCAGAGCAAAAAGTCCAACGGTGGAGACTGTATGGTTCGGTTCGAGGTTTCGGACGGAAACAGAGCGATCGTGCGCTTCAAAACGGAAGAAGGTACCGTAATTATTACCAAAAAAATCTTTTAATAATAATATAACAGTTATAACAAGTTATTGCGTTCAAATCCAGTCTAGACCAAGCCTTGAACACAGACTTTTGAAAGTATAAGAACTTTTATTGTTCCTTCATGCTGGCTTGATGCTATCAAGGGAACATGTCCACATCTATTCACAACATCTACTAGTTAACCCTTAGGATTTTTGGTGTACAAATAAATCTTCCATTTAAATGCTTATTAACTACACAACACATGGGTCATTTTATGGTATGAAGATTTACCAAACAAATATACTACAGATTTCTATTATATAGCCACTGAATCCTCCTTTAGCATAAAGAACACACTCTTGGCAACCCGAACAGTTTGTTTTTCTCCAAACGTTCGGCTGAAATACTTCGCCATGTCTTCAGTTGATTCAGTTCACCCCTCAGAGCAGTTCATTAGGATTTAGGTGCAGCGACTGGGCTATTATAGATAACACTCTAAATCAGTGGTCACCAAACCTTTTGAAACTAAGAGCTACGTCTTGGGTACCGATGAATGTGAAGGGCTACCAGTTTGATACACACTTCTGAAATAACAAATTTGCTCAATTTAGCTTTAATTCTATGTTATTATTAATAATGAATGATATTCATCTATGTGAAGACACTGATCATGTTAATGATCTCACAATAATTATCAACAATGATTTAACAACGTAGGAAACAGATAGATGAAGATAAACAGAGAGATGAAGCTCACTGGTAAGTGGCGCTATGGTGAGCTATTTTTAGAAAAGGCCCACGGGCGACCTGCTGCCAGCGGGCACCATGTTGGTGACCCCTGCTGAACGTCTGTTCTCTAAATAACGCTTACGGAGCGGATGTACGCTTGTACGCTTCAGGTCGTTGTTTTGTTGTATGGTGAAGTCCCATTAGCCGCAGTCCAGGCTGAATCCAGACCTTTCCTGCTCCACAACAAACCCCAAACCATTAAGGTTCCACCTCCATGTTCGACTGACAATGCGATGCAGTCTGGTATAGAGATCGGGATGTTTTTCTCAGCTCAGATATTTATTTATATGTTTTTTGGACGAGCAGTGTTAAATATGAAAAATACAAAAAATATGGCAAAAATGAGAAAGAGCTCTTACATGGTATCTAATGCACCTTTCGTTTTTTTGGCATGTTCCAGTGCGACGAAACGTTCTCGACAAGCAAGGGCATGGAATTAAGCTCGGTAAAGACCTCCTGAGCCTCGATGTTTATCTTTCTCCAGATGAGGCCAAACCTAGTCAGGTGACTATTTGATCGGATGTTCCTTTCCATCCTGAAGATGAATGTAAATTTATGCGGGATACAGATATGTGATTTAAAAACTTGTTACGAGAGATGCCCAAAAACTTTTGTTTTTCAGGAAACAACGCCTACATTTGGCGCAGTTCAAACAGGTAAGTCATTTTTCCCCTCATTTAAATTGTTTGTTCATATGGTTTGGACATGTGTAGACGAGGGACATGGGGTATATCGGTATTAGAATGCTGAGGATGGAGCCATCAGGAAGGAAAAAAAGAGGAAGGCCAAAAAAGGAGGTTCATTGATATGGTAAGGGAAGACATGCAAATAGTTGGATTGAAAGAGGCAGGTGTAAAGGACAGGGGGGTATGAAGACGGATGATCTGCTGTGGCGACCCCTAATAGGGGCAGCCAGAAGAAGAAGAAATTGTTTGTTCATACTTCCCCCTAGAGGTGAAAACTGTTATGGGAACCTGGGATTGGGGGGTCGAATGTTACAGATTGCATGTTCCATCTCGGGTTTCCTCCTTCAGTCCAAAGATATGCTTTGTGTACTCTAGGCATTTCCAGATCATTCGTAGTGTGTTTAATTGTGCCTCAGGGTCCATGCCTCCAGGCTCCACCTATGTTGGAGAAGTGGTGGAGATGATGGATGGATATCGGCTTCTGTTGCGTTTATAATCCGTTGTAAACCAGGTCACGGGTGTAAACATGGTGTAAATATGGTTATTGCTCCACCGAAATATTATCCTCAGTTACATTCACTTTCATATTTTTCGTACATGCACTGAATCTATGAGCTGTATGTGAGGTTATTGATCATATCTTTGGTCATGAAAGTAATATTGAACAAAGAGACAGTGAGGAGGATGTGTCTGAGGATGATGTGAAATGTGATCCTGAACAAGAAGACGCATCTGATGAAGAGCACAGCCCAAAGACACTGAATCTCTTGCTCATGTAGAAATGCAAAATGAAACTGATAACGCAACAGCGATAACAAGGTTTAGACAACTCTGTTCATATTGTTCACACCACACCCCCAAAACCAATGAGTATCAATATTCCACACGAAAAGATGTGTTTTGTGTACTCATAGAAGACAGGGTGGGTGGAGGAGGGGGTAAGCTGTAACTGTGATGTGTCTAGTTGAGCCAAATTTGATATACAGAGCAACCCATCACTTTTATATGATGCATGGATGCATACGACAGTCTATAAACTTGGCGGGTCAAATTTGCCCCGTAGCACCACAGATGTCACATTTATTTTTTTCAAGACCTTCAGAATTTACTAAAATGGTGACAGTTACTTTTGTTGTGTTAAATAGCTGTGTTTGAGGATATAAAAGTAAACAGAAAAAACTAGTAAATTTTCTACATATTATAACTTGAAAACTGGTCCAATCTGATCCTAACAAGGTTGAAAATGACTAGGCATGCGTGTTGTCCCTTGCAGAAGAACAGCCACCAGAAGAGGAAAAGCCAACCTCATCTATAGACGAAGCGGACGAACACATCGAGGAGTCATCTCACACGTCAGCTGTCATCCGAAACATTCAGAACCTGAAAATTGAATTCCTGAATATGCTGGTGGAGAACATTCTCAAAGGGGACGCCGAGTCAAAAGAGATTGAAGTCATCCCAGAGTGTGGCTGCGCTGTGGTTACGTTTACTCGCAGCAAAGGTGAACCATTAATCCAAAGACATAAAAAACACACTTTTATTGGTGTATTCGTGGTTGTAAATTATAGCCAGTCTAAATGCACTTTTCTGGTCCATAGAAAATGAATAAGGAATGGAACCCAGGTGTCACGGGACAGTCGTTGTTTATTTGACATGTTTATAAGACATTGTCTTTTAGGTGGTATGGAGTAGAAAGCGCTTGTACATTTTACGTTTTGGAATTTCTGTCAGAATTGTCTGGAAAATTTTTAACATTCATTTAGTTAGTGAGAAATCAGATTGATGTCAAACATCAGCACGATCCGCTCACTGAGGATCACGATACGAGGTGATATTGAAAAGCTTTAACGAGCTCAAAACCATTCGACAACTTGTGCATGATGATCGTCGAAGAACAATCCGCATGAGCTCACCACAAGCAGAGGGACCATTTTAAAGTTGATGGTGTGCAAGTGTAGATAAATAAAGTACTTTCTTGTAAACAGAGCCAGCCTCGAAACCTTTTGTGTAAAAGGAATCATAAAACTACCTACAAGACTAACGTTCAATAACGTTAACCAATAACGATCATTTCATCTAAAGTGAATGTTAAATTTTTCTGTACTTTAGACGCAGTGCGATTCATTCAGGCTTGTCCAGAGTACTCAATGTTCAAGAGGAAAAATCTAGAAATCAGTCCACTTGAGACGACTGCAAAGGTGAAAGTAGAAGATTTAACTTCAGACATAAACTCGGACTATATCAGTCTTTATTTTGAAAAGTATGGGGACATAGACGGAGACGTGAAAATGCTCGAAGATGACGGATCAGCTATAATTACATTTCAAAATCATGAAGGTAACTATATCCATATGAAATATTATGATGTGATGCTCTTTCAAGCTTGCAAGCTAAATTGATATCTTGTAAATCGTATCCATGTTTGTTTTTCAAAACATGTTTAAAAATCTTTACAATTGTTTTTCCAGTTGTGAACAAAGTTCTCGGGAAACAGCATGAGATTCGAAAAAACCACCTTGTCAAAGTTTTTCCATACTATGAATCACTGGGAGTGGCACTCTATGGTAAAGACAGGCCCATGTTAAAACTTCCAGAATCTTTCATCGAAAATATTGATAAGTCTGTCTGGAAATTTCTCCAAGAACACCAAAAAATATTGGACCCAATCATGAAACTCATGCATCAGCATTTCTGCCACGTGGAGTTTCAAGAGCCAGCTGTAAGAATCAGTCCTCTAGCTTCCATCCTTCAGCAAGGTGTTCAGACGAGGAAACTCATCCAGACGTGGCGGGAGAAGGCCTCTGCTGAGTTCACTACTGCGGTGTCTAAATATAGTTCAGTAGAAATCAAGATTGAGAGAGATGCTTGGGCGGAACTGGAGGCAGAACTCCTCAAAAAATTGTCGTCTGAACCTGTTACTACGATCCTTCAGGAAAGTCAAGGAACGATAATCGTGGCAGGCCTTGCAGGCGATGTACAAAGAATTGGGGATGTTTTACAGAGTACTGTTAATGTGGTTACTCAAAGAATCCAAAGAGAGAAGAACAGCATTGAAGACGTGGTCTCCATTAGTCCTTCTTTTTATGAGCTCATTATGAAGGGTGGTTTGGAGAACGAATTCAGCCACGGCCTTCCAGAACTCAAGCTGAGATACAACGCTTCAGGTCAAAATGTACTTCTTTTTGGGATAAGGCAAGACGTTTTAGAGGCAAAGAGTAAGATTTTGCAGGAGGTTTTGGGCTTAAATAAGGGACTGGTAGACCTCGACCGATCGATTGTTCAGTTTCTGATTTTGAGTAACATTGAGGAATTGACCAAAGAACTGTTCTTATCAAAAGGAATCCATGCATCATTGGAAATTAAGGAAGAACAGGTATTTCTTGTTGCTAAGACAGAGAAGACTTTAAAAGACAGCAGAGATCAGCTGAGAATGCAATTAAGTCAAGCAAGCATCGACATAGAGGATCCGAGCGTGCTCAGGAAGGCAGGATGGTACGATCTTGTCGACGAATTAAGTAACAGAGTCAATTTGCCTTTAATGACAATTCTAATCGACACATCAGACAGCCAAGTTGTTATTTCTGGATTTAGTGAATCGGTGCAGTTAGCTCAAAAACAGCTGTCTGATTACGTTCTGAACAATTCCCACATCACCGTGACCCTGCTGACTGATAAGATGATTGTGAATTTTATTCAGAAGCACAAAAGGGACTATTGGTGTGAACTTGAGAAAAACAACGTCAAGATCAGCTTTGAGAATGATACAATCTCATTGAGTGGCCCAAGGCTTTGTGTCTCTGACTGCAAGCTTGCCTTCGAGAGCTTACTTTCATCCGTTTACTGCTCCAGCTTTAAAATAGATAAGCCGGGTGCCAAGAAGTATTTTAAGAACAAGAAATTTATCATCCTCGAAACAGCCAAGCGCCAAACGGGGTGTGTGATTGACATTGTAGAGGAACACGACCTTTTTTCTTTAAAACCTAAAGGAAAAAAGAGAGTTCGTACCCCCGACGGAGTGGAGATTGTTGTCAACAAAGGGGACATGTGCTCCTATCCTGTAGATGCCATAGTGAACGCAGCCAATGACAAGCTCGAACTGAGCGGCGGTCTATCAAAAGCACTTTCAGACGCTGCAGGACCACAACTGCAGGAAGCCTGTAAACAGATTATCAAAAAGCGAAAGCTGAATACAGGTGACGTGGTCATTACCGAAGCTGGTAACTTGCCTTACAAGCATGTAATTCATGCAGTAGGGCCATACTATGATAGTTCTGATCCTCAGAAAGCAGTGAACCTATTGAAAACCGCTGTAAGGAGGAGTCTGAACCTTGCTGACCGAGAGAATTGCGAGTCATTGGCGATACCAGCCATTAGTTCTGGTACCCTCGGTTTCCCGCTAGGCCTTTGCGCAGACACGATCGTTGCCGCACTGAAAGAATTTCTTGAGCTCATGAACGGGGACACGTGCTTAAAGGAGGTCCATTTGATTGATAAAAATGATAAAACCGTCGAGGCTTTGGAAGCTGCAGTGCAAAATGTGTACGGAGGCAGTTCCACAAGTCCGGGCCCAACATTTGGGGGCAATTCCAGCAGCCAACCTCAGCACCCAAAACCATCCACCTCCTCGAACCAAGGGTCTTCTCAGACTGTCAAGACGAACGAGGGGTTGACTATTACACTTAAAAAGTGCAACATTCAAGACACCTCAGTAAGTTACAGTTTATACACCTATTACTTTGCATACTCTTTCTAAACTATTATAAGTCTCCTGGATTTGCGACATCTTTTGTTGTTTTGTCGTTAGTTGGATGTGGTCGTGAACTCTGTATCAGCCGACTTGGCCCTCAACCATGGAGCCGTTGCACAAGCCATTCTCACTGCAGCAGGACCCCAGATTCAGATACTTCTTAACCAGCAGGGTACAGGCCCTGCAAACAATGGAGACATCTTTGTCACTCCTGGATGCAATCTGAAACACAAACTGGTGTTTCATACTGTAGCCCCACACTGGAACCAGGTTCAAGGTTCTGATAAGATGGTATGGCTTCTCTATTCTCCTCTATATGTGTTTTCTTTCTATTGTGCTGTATGTAACATATTTCCAATGGTCCCTGCTGTCTGCAGTTGGAAGGTATCATGGACGATTGTTTAGGTCGGGCGGAACAGCAGAAACAGAGATCTATTGTTTTTCCTGCTATTGGAACAGGGAACTTGGGTTTTCCAAAGCCGCTGGTGGCCTCCATTATGCTAGATGGAATTCTTAAGTTTAGCAAAAACAGGACGTCGCGCCATGTCGAAGAAGTGATGATCGCTCTCCACCCTAGTGACCATCAAACTATCCAGGTAAGTCAGGAGTTCCAGAGAGTGAACTGAACTACTACTAATTACTGTCTGTAAAATACGAGGTGTTATCAAAACGTTTTGAGACTATAGTGCTATTCTGACCACGTTACCAAGTCTGCAATTTCCTCATGGACAGCAACTTGGAACAAAGAGCAAAAGTGAAATTTGGTGTGAAATGCTGCAAATCTGCCACAGAGACATTTGGCATGACATATATTTGACATACGGAGAGGCTGCAACCAGTTTGTCCTTCAAGAGCTCAACCCCCAAAAATGTCAAAACCATTTGGCAACATGTGCATGATGATCGTCAGAGAACTATCTACATGATATTACTTCCGCACCCATCCTACTCACCAGACTTCCGGCTCCTGCGGACTTCGCCCTCTTCCCAAACATTAATTAAAGCTTGCCGATTTGACTCCAGTGCCGCGATCCAACGTGACTTGCAGAAGGTGCTTGACACGCTTTGAAAAAAAGACTTCCAGGACACATTAAAGAAGTGGCAGGAACTCTGGGAGCGCAGTATTGCTGTGTAAGGGAACTATTTTAAAAGTGATAGCGTGTAAACGTAGATAAAGTACTTTCTTGGAAACAGAGTTAGTCTCGAAACTTTTTGATACCACCTCATTGTACTTACCATAACCTATAGTGAAAACAAATACACAAAATCAACGACAAAGAAATAAAGCTTGAAACAATATAGAATAATGAACAAAACCATTATTAAAGGTGGTAAGCAAGAAAATGGTATTTGTTTATATACTAACCATATGGTCATACTACTTCATTTTTTTATATTGGTTTTTATTCCCAGGCTTTTACAGATGAATTCAACAAAAAGTTTAACCTCCAGCCTTCCTCAGCAAGTGGCTCAAGCAAAGGTTATTTTTTATTTTTTAAACCTGTTATCTAAAAGCACGCACAAAATATGTAGCATTCTGGTAGCTTTCAGAGGATTATTTCATTTTTATTATTAAATTCTAGGCCCGTTTTCGAAGGTCACTTCACCAAAAGCAGGGATTTATGAGACTACAATGGGAGGAGTTGTGATTCAGGTTCTCAGTGGTGACATCACTAAGGAGAAAACCGATGTCATCGTGAACTCGTCCAATGAGAATTTTACACTAAAATCGGGTAGGTAATACTTGGGATCCTTTTGGGAAAATAATGCTTTTGGTGACCAAAGACACTGAAATAATGGTTACAACTGTTATCTGCCAGACACTCAGTTAGTATATCTCATTATTCAGGTGTCTCAAAGGCTATTTTAGGCGGAGCCGGACCGACCGTTGAAGCCGAGTGCCTGCAACTAGGTGAGAACCGTTCACATGACTGAATAAAACCAGACTCCAAATATAGCAGAAAAACGTATCTAAATGTTTCCTGTTAATATTGACTCAATACTAATGTCACATTACACACTGACAGGAGCACAACAAAACCACGGACTAATAATGACTCAGCAAGGCAACCTGCAATGCAAAAAGATCATCCACGTTTCAGCAAAAAGCAATCTTGGGACAATCCAAAAACGAGTCATGCAATCATTAGAAATGTCTGTGAAGCACAGGTTCACGTCTGTTGCCTTTCCTGCCTTTTCAACAGGTGAGCTCCAGCGCAAAATATAGTATATAAAGGATTTAGGATGCTTGATGTATCTCTATCTTATATGAGGGTTTGCATCTGCAGTGAATCTTACCTTATTTATTTATTTATTTATTTATTTATTTATTTATTTATTTATCCCAAATTCATTCAAATTTATCCCTAAGGTGTTTTAGGTCAGAGCTTAGAGCTCTATAGCAGACCACTCATTACGATTATAGAAAAATAAAACTATGAATATATAGAGTATTGTACAAAATTGTGCAGGTATGCGTTATATATATTCTGTACAATGGTAGTAATTGCTGATTCATCGAATTACGAGCATTATTACAATACAACCTTATCCAATACCTTATACAACCTCTAGTTTGCATTTATACACATGATCTCTTACCGGTTGACCTTCATGGGCCTCCATTGAAGGACCATGAAGAAACGTGTTCTCCGAAGAAAATAAATTTCTCCCTCTTACAGGTCAGGGTGGAGTTAATCCAGGCCAGGTGGCAGATGCCATGATGGATGCTTTAATAATGTTTTTGAAGCAGACTCCACAGTCTTCCCTCAAAACGGTGCGCATGGTCATCTTTCAGGCCCCCATGTTGGTCGATTTCTATCAGAGTATGCTGAGAAGAGAATTTGTTGAAAAACAGAAGAACGAGAGCACCTGGTCAAGACTTACTTGTACGTCTTGCTGGTTCAAGAACGTCACATTAAAAAATGGTTTCTTCTTAAATGTGAGAAATGTGTATTAAACAAAACTGGCAACTTGTCTTTCATTGCAGCAGCATTTACCAAAGCGTTTTTTACGAGCCCCAAGCCCCAAGACGGCAAGCCATCGAAAGAGACCGACTTCATAATTGAGGACAAGGTGGTGACCGCGGTTTTCTTCTCCATCTGTGGGCCGTCCCAAAGTGCCTTGGAGGATGCCAAGCAGTTTCTTGAAAAGGAAATCTCCCACGAACAGGCTATTCATCCCATCAACGACGAAATGATCCTCAGATTGTCTGATAAAGACAGACAACGAATACAGGAGCTGCAAAAAACTATGGACGTTTGTGTGAAAATTGAGCGCAAGGTTAAGGCTCAGACGGCCGATGCGGCAGACCCGGACGAGGTCACACTTCGAGTCCAGGGTCTCAGCAAGGATGTCCTGCTGGTTGTAACTGAGATCAACGACATGCTGAAAATGACCAGGGAGGATGTGAACAAGAAGAAAAACATGGAGATAGCAGCTGAGCTGGTGGACTGGCAGTACGAACAGGGTGGCCAATACCACAGCTTCGACCTAGCTACGAACTTTCAACTAGAACAAGGGCTAAATTTGAAGTCTCCACAAGTGGACATCACTTTTCAGAAACAAGTTTACAAAGTCAAAATGCCAGAAGGTCCTGCTGTGAGTGCAAATGGTGGGATTCAGATGGAAATCAGGCGTTTTGACAAAACTAAAGGTACTTATTTTCTTTCTTGATTCTTGATTTCTTGAAGATTCTTGCTTTCCAAAGGCCTGGAAAGGCCACAAATACTGTTAAAAGCTTCAGGATTATTGATAGTTACTTAGCCATTTCAAGGTGATTATGCTAGGTTTTAGAGTGGTGCTGATTCATGTACACTGAAAGGATATATTTGTTCACAAAAAGTTTACACACGTTATGTTTTTAAGCCACTGCGCATACATAATTGACTATCCTAAAAATCACTCATCAGACCAAATGCACGATAGCGGGAACAGAGAAAAATGCCGAGTAAGGACGTTTATTATAATGTAAACAGAAAAACAAATCCGAATCAATAGGCATAAATATATACAGTGGGGGAAATTATTATTTGAACCCCGCTCCAAACAAATGAACTTTTATGGTTGGTTTATTTTAACAGAGACAGCATATAAAAGAAAACCAATAAAGAAAGGTTATGAATGATCTTGTATTTGATCGAGTAAAATAATTATTTGATTTCGTACCAACCAGCAAGAATTCTGACTCCCACAGACCCAAATTAGTCCTGTACCCTTAGAAAATACCGCCGGCTATAAACCAGTTATGTGTATAAAAAAACACCCAGTCACAGAATCGACCTCTTCCATTCAAACCTCTCCACCACCACGAGAGAGACCGAATTGCGAGAAACAAAGTGGGAATCCGTGAGAAATAAAGTCGGAATTACCAAAAATAAAGTCGGAAACACTAGAAATTATTATTTTTATTCCTGGTTTTGGTGAATTGGGTTTCCTCAGGGCTACAGTATTTTTCCAATTAAATTTATTCAACTAAAACAACTTTTTTTATGTCGCCATCCGGCCCACTCGGGATCTAGTACCGTAAATCCAAGTACATATGGTATAGTCTTGGGAATGAATGCGTTTCTGCAGATCTGAGATATTACTAGAGGTGCTTCTGACCTGTCTGCATTTAAATTACATTTATAGAATTGATTCTTTTTTTTTCCCCCAAATGCAGCTTCAGAGAATCTCCCAAAGGAATGGGCCGACATGGCACCTAGTGAGCTTTACAAGATTTCTCCACTGCAAGCTAACAGCAAAGACTACAATTATGTCCTGGGAGAGTTTAAAAAAACCTGTAACAGAAATGTTATTGAGGTATGTAGCTTCTAAGAG
The DNA here is from genome assembly GCA_039877035.1 of Silurus lanzhouensis. Taxonomy (NCBI): domain Eukaryota; kingdom Metazoa; phylum Chordata; class Actinopteri; order Siluriformes; family Siluridae; genus Silurus; species Silurus lanzhouensis. Next base: position 1,551,802 of record JBCEWE010000422.1, on the reverse strand, counting down.
GTCTAACTTTGTACCTCTCGTCCTTTTTTAAAATGAATTTCCCTGAGGAATTTAAAAACCATCTGTGCGTGTTCTTGATTCTTGACATGATTTTCGTACAATCTTCATTGTTCTAGATCAAACGGATCCAGAATCCTCGCATGTGGAAGAACTACCAGAACAACAAACAATATATGGACCAAATGAACGGCCATCAGAACAACGAGAAGATGCTGTTTCACGGAACTAGACAAGATTCAATAAATCACATCAATCAGAATGGGTTCAACCGGAGCTATGCAGGGAAAAATGGTACAATATTCTAAACGAGCAGTGTTTTTTTCCCAGATTTTCTCAAAGGCTCATAATCTTTCTAATTTCTTTGTTTTTATTTTTTCATTGCAGCCGCAGCGTATGGAAAAGGCACGTACTTTGCGCTCAATGCAAGCTACTCTTCCAACGACACCTATTCAGTACCAAATCCACAAGGACAGAAGCACATGTATTTCTGCCGAGTTCTCACCGGAGACTATACACTTGGAAACTCCCTTGATGATCGACGCGCCCGCTAAATCTGCTAATGGCACAGATCTGTATGACACTGTCGTTGATAACACCGCTCATCCCACCATCTTTGTGGTTTTCCGAGATTACCATGCGTATCCGGATTATTTAATCACTTTCACTTGAACTGCATACTGAAAAAAGCTGCATGATTCATGAACACAAATCTCAATAGAGTGCCTTGTATATAGTACCTACAGTATGTAGTGTTGCAACCTGGAACCGAAATGGACTTAATTCGGATTGTCGTGAATCTAGACATAATAATCCATTATTAATGAATTCGGGGGGTGGGGGTGGGGGGCGGGGCAACACCAGGCAACCACCACTATGCTTCAGCATGGGGACTGGTCTGTTCTCAGGGAGTTTTCAAGCTAAAATGATTGGGTTTCTATCATTTATCCCCCAAAATGCCAAAGGAATAACAACAAACAACAAATATTTTTATGGCAACAACAACAACAACAACAAAAAAAAAATTTCTATTTCTCACACATTTTTTTGCTAAAATCTACTTTTTTTTTTTTTTTAGATTCAAGGCTATGGGTGTCCTGGGGCTATATAACTTGAATAAAACTTGCTACTAAAAATGCAAGTTAAATAGAGGTCTAGTCAGAAAAGCAACCACGATACCACGGGTAACTAAGCAACCATAATGAGTAATGCAACCACCACCATGCTTCACTGCACGGACTGGTCTTTTCTGAGGGAGAGTTCCAGCAAATGTGTGCTTTACCCCTGGGTTTAGACCATGCTTTGAGCCATCAAAAAGCATTTAGCCAAAGAAATAACAGTAACAGAAAAAATAAGAATTTCTATTTGTCACGCTTTTTTATTTTATCTAAAACCAACCTTTGTGGAGAGTCTAGGTGATGCTTGTACTGTGTTTCCTGTGCACTCTGGATCTCTTCAGGTTTTTCAGACTTCTCCTTCTCTTCTTGAATGCTTCTCTGGACTTATCCTCCCCTTGCCTGGTCATTTGGTGGATAGTTTCCAAGTTTTCATAAAAAATAATCTCCAGGATATCCAAAATTAGTTTTTTTCTTAGAATACTACATCCTTTTTTTCAGAATTCCACCTATGTTCTGTGTGATACTTCAGGTCTTTCTGGGAGAAGATGCATTAATACTGAAACCACACTTTAATTGCCCACACCTGAACTCCATTTAACTAATCATGTGACTTCTGTTGGTAGTGACTGGTTGCACTGTGGATTTTTTATGAATATTTTTAACATGGATTTCCTCCCAATTCCAGACTGCAACACTACAGAAATGTAGGAAAATACAATACTGTACCGAATGTATGTGTAAAGTAGCTCGAGTGATCACATCATTTGTGTTTTACAAAATGAATGCTGCTTTTAGGTTTGTTCTAAATATAATTACACTGCTTATATGTTTGGGATCATCAAATCTTCAATCAGAACTACAATATATAGACAAAAATATTGGAACACCTCACTCTTCCCACAAAAAACTGGAGGCACACAATTTCATGTGGTAGAATTATAAAGAAAATTCCCTTTAATATAACTAGGAGACCTCTTCCACAAAGCTAGCTACATGAAGATATTGGAGTTGACGTTGAACATCTTGAGTGGCCTGCTATTGAGCTTTGACCTCAACCCTATTGAACGGCCTTGGGGTTAAACGTTCGTTGGACCCCAGGTCTCCTCTTCAGAACCATCTTCTCAGAAGCTTATTATAACCAATGCAAATCTTATGGTCAGGTGTCCACAAACGTTTGTCTATATACTGTAGCGTAGAGTCTTTCTATAGCTAGAAACTCAGGGTTGTGACCATATTTTGAAGTGTCACTTTTCAGCACATACTTTCAAGCCCTTAACACCAGGAAATGCTGAAACAGCAACTTTTGCTCACCCGAATTCTTTAAATAATGGCTATAAAATTTTGTGATGGGATACTAGGCTCTGATTTATACAATTTACTTACAATACCCCTACCAGTTAAATGAAAATACAAGGGGGGAACTACTGAGGAAAAATGTTCCATATCAGGTCTTTTAATCGTTAAGTAATTGTTAAGGACGTCATTATGGAGTTTGTATACTTGCATGTTTGGCTTGTGAGGAACTGGATCCATCGAGGAACATCATGCAACATCGTACAACCAATAAACAACGTATTAAAATGTGTAACACATTTCCTAGTACAGAAAGATAAGCTTATGAGAGTATACACACATTTATATTTATACTATATGCACAAAAGTATACTTCCCCAACCTTCACTTGATCTAGGAGACCCAAAGCTCCATTAGGTTTACATGGGTTCTGGTGAAAGATCTAAAGTAGCCTAGGGTATTGAGCTGGTCTGCTCACCTCAGCTACCTCCTGTAATTTACGTCGTCGTATAAAGAAATCGCTCCAACATCTTCCCAGAAGAGTGGAGGTCAATAAAACAGCAAATGGGGATGAAATGTGGTATGGGATGTTCAAAGAATTACATAGTCAGGTGTCCACATACTTTTGGTCCATATAATGTAAATATAGGATAGTATTTTTGAGTCCAGAAATATAATAAAAACTCGCACCAAAGTACATTAACAGAGAATGAATAAAAGTGCAAGTAAACAAAACAAAAGCAGAACCAGCGCTTCCAGTGTAATAAAAAAGTTTGCCTTCAGCTTGGAGTGCAAAGAAAACAACTAAAAAAAAGAAAGAAAAGAAAAGGAACAAATGATCAGGTGAAAAATTCTATGTACAATACAGTGCAATTTTGATAAAAAGTACTGAATTATAAATAAAGATCGTCTATGTGCCGTGATCGGACTTCCTGAGAGGTAAGAGAGAAATTCAGCAATAAAGCTGTAAACAGAGGGCAGGAATGAAGGAACTTCTACAGTCTGTATAATCGGTGATCTTGTATGCGGCTGATCTTCAGGTCGGTTTCTTCAGCCCTGGGATACTGAGATCGTACCTGATTTGGGAAACAAAATGTACAGACTAATGAGATTGAATGCAGCAGTGAATGTTTTTCATTCAATCAGATTTACAATGTGTTTACATAACAGGAAAGGGGAGAGAGAGAGAGAGAGAGAGAGAGAGAGAGAGGGAGAGAGAGAGAGAGAGATTAATAAATAGATGGAGAGTGTAAAATATTTAAAGAAAGAAAGTGTAAAAGAAAGGGACAGAGAGAAATTGGGAAAAAAGAAAGAAAGAAAGAAAGAAAGAAAGAAAGAAAGAAAGAAAGATTGAAAGGAGAAGTGAGTAAGAAAGAAAGAAATTGAATGGAAATGGGAAGAGAAAGAAAGAAAGAAAGAAAGAAAGTAGGAAAGAAAGAAAGAAAGAAAGAAAGAGGAAGTGAGAAGAATAAAATAAATGAAAAAAGTAAGATAGATAGAGAAATAGAAAGAGAGGGGGAGAGAGAGAGAGAGAGAGAGAGAGAGAGAGAGAGAGAGAGATTAATAAATAGAGGGAGAGTGAAAAATGTAAAGAAAAAGAGTATAAAAGAAAGGGACAGAGAGAAAGAAAGAAATTTGGAGAGAAAGGGGAGGAAGGAAGGAAGGAAGGAAGGAAGAGAGGAAAGAAGGAAAGAAAGAAAAATTCAATTGAAAGGGGAAGTGAGTAAGAAAGAAAGAAAAAAAGAAATTGAATGGAAATGGGAAGAGAAAGAAAGAAAGAAAAAGATAATTGATTTTGATTTAAAAAAAAGAGATAGAGGGAGAGAGAGAGAGAGAGAGAGAGAGAGAGAGAGAGAGAGAAAGAGAGGTAATCTCTAACCATTCTGTGGAGCCTTTCACGAGATCCAGCTGAGCCAGATCAATCAGGACCTGCAGACGGAGGACAGACGGCAGTGTTATGGATTAACATTAGCAGCGTTATTATTATAAACCCCATGATCGTGTTCCAGTTGCATACCATCCCGATCTCCTTCCTCTCTCTGGTATGGAACATTCGATTGTTCTTCACCGAAACGTCTAACTTCCTGCTCCTGACTTCCTCCAGTGGCACAGAAAACTCGAACCTGAGGACGTGAGGACGTGAATCCCGGTTATTAAGTCACGCTGAGCAGAACTACGATACCAAGAGATATTTTGAACACAATCTCACTTGTCATCGAACTCTGGATCGACCGTTTTCCGCTTCACTTTTGTGCGCTTGCGGTGTTTCCACGTCTGTTCGGGAAGCAGGTAAATGCGGACGTAGGTGTCCGAGCCGTTGGAGTTACAGGGGAACAGGTTTCTAGGAGAAACAAGCTTTTCATGTTAATATCAGTCAAAGTGAGCTTGAGAAAGAAAAAAAGGGATGAAAAAGAAAGAGAAAAAGAAAACAAAAAGAAAGAGGAAGGTGTAAGATAGAAAGAAAGAAAGAAAGAAAGAAAGAAAGAAAGAAAAAAAGAAAGAAAGAAAGAAAAATGGTGAGTAAAAAGAAATAAAAAAAGAAAGAAGCAACAAATAAAAGACAGAAAAAAGTGGTGAAAGAAAGAAAGCAAGAAAGAATTAAAGAAAGAACGAAAAAAGAAAAAGTGAAAGGAGAAAGAAAGAAATAAGCAACAAGTAAAAAGAAAAAAGGGGAAGGTGTGAGAAAGAAAGAAAGATAGAAAGAACTAAGGAACTAATAAAGAAAAAAGCAACAAATAAAAAAGAAAGAAAGAAAAGAAAAAGAAAGAATGGGGAAGGAGAAGAAAAAAAATAAGCAACAAGTAGAAAGAAAAAAAGAGGAAAGTGTGAGAAAGAAAGAAAGAAAGAAAGAAAGAAAGAAAGAAAGAAAGAAAGAAAGAAAGAATAAGAAGAAAAAAGAAAAAGTGAAAGTAGAAAGAAAGAAATAAGTAACAAGTAGAAAGAAAAAAAGGGGGGAGGTGTGAGAAAGAAAGAAAAAAAAGAAAGGGGGAGAGTAAAAAATAAAGAAAGAAAGAAAGAAAGAAAGAAAGAAAGAAAGAAAGAAAGAAAGAAAGAAAGCTGTCTCGAAGTTGAAGCTGACCTGCAGTTGATGACAGTCACAGTGAGTTTGTTCCTCAGGGTGGCGTAGCGTACCGTCAGTTGGATCTGCCCAAAACTGCCCTGGTGGTTCAGGATGGCGCTGCAATCATACAGTCATGTGAGCACCGTTAGCATTCGCCTCAACTCCAATCTAACTCAAATATCAGCTTCACAGCTCTAAAACAGTGGTCCCCAAACTTTTCTGCGCCAGTTTAATGTCAGACCATATTTTTATATGGGGTCGGGGGGTCGGGGACCACTGGTCTAAAACATTCCTGTGCCCCAATCTTCATTCTTATATTACCACACACACACACACACACACACACACACACACACACACACACACACACACACACACACACACACACACACACAGTGTTATTCTGTACATTACACTCACTCTGGATAAGGGACACCCTCGAGCAGGTCGAAGCGTGAAGAAGCGATGGAGTTTTCAGAGAGGAGGCTGTGCGAGTCATAGCGCCGCATTCGTGACGAGCCGGCCAGGCGGCTGTCTGAGACCATCAGAGAACCTCTACGACTCATATACTCAGCCTGGGAAATACCAGAAGAGCTGATGGGAACCTGCTTGGAAGCCTGGTTGGTGTCCTCAGGTTTCATGGAGTTGAGAGAAGACTGGGGCTGGGATTGCTCGAGCTGAGGTTCTTTGACCTGGTTCCCTGTTTGAGGTTTTGGATCTTTGGGCATGGGCTTCTCAAGTTTCAGTATCTGGAATCAAAAAAAAGAGAAATGGCATTTATGAGCAATGAATAAGGAGGAACTTAAAGATCCTCCATACTGAAAATGTTAAGGTTGGAATCCTGCAGGTCTCAGGTTCAGAGCTCACCCGGAGGATGGCTTTCATCTTGAGCTGGCTGTTGGTGCCGGAACGTTCCAGCTGGAAGCATTGGTCCAGAGTCAGGTCCGAGGTGTTGAGCAGTCGGAGGAGAGGCAGAGTGAGCATGCCCAGTGAATTCTTCTTCTCAGCCAACATCACCTGAATCCACGAGGCACAGAAAATGATGTCATGTCATATCAGTTTTTCATGCCTAATAATAATCATAATAATAGAACAAAAAAAAAATTAGATAATGAATTACTCGGACTACTGATTCATCTGTCCAAGAAAAGAAAGAAAGTAAAAAAAGGAGAAAAAATTAAGAGTGAAAACTCACAAGCAGCTGATGACAGTCACAGTAAAAAGAAAGAAAGAATAAGAAAAGAGAAAAACAAAGATAATGGGAAGGATAAGAGAGAAAGAAAAAGAAAGAAAGAAAAAAAGGAGGAATGAGTAAGTAAAAAGAAAGAAGGAAAAAATAAAAGAAAGGAAAGGAGAGAGAGAGAGAGAGAGAGAGAGAGAGAGAGAGAGAGAGAGAGAGAGAGAGAGAGAAAGAGTCAGAGTGGAATCTCACTTGCAGTTAATAACAGTCACACTGAGCTTGAGAAAGAAAGAAAGAAAGAAAGAAAGAAAAATGGGAAAAGTGTGACAAAGAATAATAATAAGAAAACAAATATTCTGATGAATTACTCAGACCATTCATCCATCCATCCATCCATCCAATTATCCATCCATTTGAAGAAAGAAAGAAAGGGGTGAGGAAAAAAAAGAAAGAAGGAGAGAAAAAAATAGAGAAAAAGGAAAGAGAAAAAAGGGGGAAGGTTAAAAGAGAAATACATATAAAGATGGAAAAAAGGAGGAATGAGTAAGTAAAAGGAAAGAAGGAAAGAATAAAAGAAAGAAGGAAAGAATAAAAGAAAGAAAAGGAGAGCGAGAAAGAGTCAGAGTGGAATCTCACTTGCAGTTAATAACAGTCACACTGAGCTTGAGAAAGAAAGAAAGAAAGAAAGAAAGAAAGAAAGAAAGAAAGAAAGAAAGAAAGAAGTTTAAGAGAGGAAGAAAAGGAAAGATAGAAAAATGAGGAAAGAGCAAGTAAAAAGAAAGAAGGAAAGAATTAAAGAAAGGAAAGGAAAAAGAAAGAATCCCACTTGCAGTTAAGAACACTGAGCTTGAGAAAGAAAGAAAACAAGAAAGAAAGGGAAAAGGTGTGAGAAAGATCGAACAGAAGCTCAAAAGAAAAAGAAAAATAATAAGGCAAGATTTAATAATCTGATGAATTTTGTAACTTGTAAATAAAACACAAAAACGTGACCTGCGTTTGCCAGTTGAATTCGTCCGTACCTGAATATTAAGCACCTGGCTTTCCACCTTGTGCACAAAGAATGTGAAGTACTGCTCAAAAACAGGGTCTTTGGTGGCATACACGGTCTAAAAAAAGAGAGACAAAAACAAAGGTTAAAAAAAACTTAAAATTCATAAAAAAATAAAATAAATAAATAAACACTTCATACTGCATTTTTTCTTGGTGTAATAATGTACGCATTCTCCAGTAGAGGGCGCTAAACTTCTACAACGCTCTGAAATGTTGGAAATGCAAATTGCATGCAAAATTACCTTGCTTTTCTGGCTTTGTTGATCGATGGAGAACTTCACATAAGAGCTGGGGTTGTTTTGCCTTCTCGTGAGCTGCAATGTGCATAAAAATACTTAAAAAACACGGCATAAACGCGCTTAAACACCGATCAGCTGCGATTTCTTTTGCACGTATTATTGGAATTCATTCATATTATAACTGGGCGTATAAGAAAAATATATGAAATGAAAAAAATCTAACAAAAAAAAAGAATGATCCTTTATTTTGTAATGGTGTCCAGTTTTGTGTGGCGCGTTTTAACGAAACCAGGCCGGAGCTTCGTCTACGTTTCGTTTGTTCCTGAAGGAAACTGGTTCAGCAGGTTGGCAGGAGTGATTTACTACCCAAAACCCGCTTCGAAATCTTGTCCGCCAGGCGCCGCAAAATACCGTCCGTACGAAACGTTTCTAGTTCATGCATGTGCATTTTTGCGATCGACACAATAAATGAACTTTTGACGGATGCAAATCTTGCGAAAGCTTCCTATCGAAATATAAGACCAAATAGAAACGGTGGGAAGTTTTACATATGCAGTAAAATTCCTTTCTAGAACATTCAAATCCAAACTATTCGGAAAATCGCTATCATTCAGCGGGAAACTCAGAATGCCAGAGGAACGACTCCAGAATACTAATGTTCAATCTTTTCTCTGCTTTAAAGACTTCTTTCTCGAACATTTTTTCATTCTCTCATTTCAGGACCATCCCTTTAGCGGTGGTGTTTGTGATCTCTACTCATTTGCTTAAACAGGTCACATGCTCTAAAGTCCCCTAAGCAATACTGGTGTAAACGCTTCCTCTTTGGTCTCAGCGTTCTCCCCTAAAACACTCACTCAGGAAGAATCCGTACATCATTTCCGGATATTTTAGATACAAACATTGAAACAACAAGAACGACGGAATCTGGTCTTTCCGGTCTTCGCAGGCTGATGGGGGCGAAAATGCGGGGAAGAATGACAGAAATGCGTCCGAGTAGATTTTTGGTTGTGAGAGTCATGAGTACTCACCCTCGCCTCTTTGGGTTGTTTGCCGTGCTTCTCAAGCTGGTTCAGTTCATTCTGGTCTTTCTAAAGATATAAAGGAATCGAATTAACATAAAAGAGAAAACTTGCAAAATCGTAAATGCCACAAAAATGGGTAGATGAGAGAGTTGGTAGATGAGAAAGTGGGTAGATGAGAGAGTGGGTAGATGAGAGAATGGGTGGATGAGAGAATGGGTGGATGAGAGAATGGGTGGATGAGAGAGTGGGTAGATGAGACAGTGGGTAGATGAGACAGTGGGTAGATGAGACAGTGGGTAGATGAGAGAGTGGGTAGATGAGAGAATGGGTAGATGAGAGAGTGGTTAGATGAGAGAATGGGTAGATGAGAGAATGGGTGGATGAGAGAATGGGTGGATGAGACAGTGGGTAGATGAGACAGTGGGTAGATGAGAGAGTGGGTAGATGAGACAGTGGGTAGATGAGACAGTGGGTAGATGAGACAGTGGGTAGATGAGAGAGTGGGTGGATGAGAGAATGGGTGGATGAGAGAGTGGGTAGATGAGACAGTGGGTAGATGAGACAGTGGGTAGATGAGACAGTGGGTAGATGAGACAGTGGGTAGATGAGAGAGTGGGTAGATGAGAGAGTGGGTAGATGAGAAAGTGGGTAGATGAGAGAATGGGTAGATGCGAGAGTGGGTAGATGCGAGAGTGGGTAGATGAGAGAGTGGGTGGATGAGAGAGTGGGTAGATGAGAAAGTGGGTAGATGAGAAAGTGGGTAGATGAGAAAGTGGTAGATGAGAGAATGGGTAGATGAGAGAATGGGTAGATGAGAGAGTGGGTAGATGAGAGAATGGGTAGATGAGAGAGTGGGTAGATGAGAGAGTGGGTAGATGAGAGAGTGGGTAGATGAGAAAGTGGGTAGATGAGAAAGTGGGTAGATGAGAGAATGGGTAGATAAGAGAGTGGGTAGATAAGAGAGTGGGTAGATGAGAGAGTGGGTAGATGAGAAAGTGGGTAGATGAGAAAGTGGGTAGATGAGAAAGTGGGTAGATGAGAGAGTGGGTAGATGAGACAGTGGGTAGATGAGAGAATGGGTAGATAAGAGAGTGGGTAGATAAGAGAGTGGGTAGATGAGAGAGTGGGTGGATGAGAGAGTGGGTAGATGAGAAAGTGGGTAGATGAGAAAGTGGGTAGATGAGAAAGTGGGTAGATGAGAAAGTGGGTAGATGAGAGAGTGGGTAGATGAGAGAATGGGTAGATGAGAGAGTGGGTAGATGAGAGAGTGGGTAGATGAGAAAGTGGGTAGATGAGAAAGTGGGTAGATGAGAGAATGGGTAGATAAGAGAGTGGGTAGATAAGAGAGTGGGTAGATGAGAGAGTGGGTGGATGAGAGAGTGGGTAGATGAGAAAGTGGGTAGATGAGAAAGTGGGTAGATGAGAAAGTGGGTAGATGAGAAAGTGGTAGATGAGAGAATGGGTAGATGAGAGAATGGGTAGATGAGAGAGTGGGTAGATGAGAGAGTGGGTAGATGAGAGAGTGGGTAGATGAGAAAGTGGGTAGATGAGAGAGTGGGTAGATGAGAGAGTGGGTAGATGAGAGAGTGGGTAGATGAGAGAGTGGGTAGATGAGACAGTGGGTAGATGAGAGAGTGGGTAGATGAGAGAGTGGGTAGATGAGACAGTGGGTAGATGTGAGAGTGGGTAGATGAGAGAGTGGGTAGATGAGACAGTGGGTAGATGAGAGAGTGGGTAGATGAGAGAATGGGTAGATGAGAAAGTGGGTAGATGAGAGAGTGGGTAGATGAGAGAGTGGGTAGATGAGAGAGTGGGTAGATGAGAGAATGGGTAGATGAGAAAGTGGGTAGATGAGACAGTGGGTAGATGAGAAAGTGGGTAGATGAGAAAGTGGGTAGATGAGACAGTGGGTAGATGAGAGAGTGGGTAGATGAGACAGTGGGTAGATGAGACAGTGGGTAGATGAGAAAGCTGTACTGGTCAGCATTGTGTTTAATATCTTGTAACGATATCGTGTATGGAAATAGTTCGATGGCATTTGTCTGTGTTGAACCACAGGCTTTTTTGTCTGGCGAAGTTGCAAGAAAGCCACCTGACCGTGGTTACATTTGCAAAAAATGCAAAAACTTCTTTCACGGTACAAAAACAAGTCATCGGTGCGGACTGTTGAGTGCCAAGTCTACAATTCAGAAAGAGAAAAAGGAGGAGAGAAGGATAGAAAAAACCCAGTACGGCACAAAATAAGGAATCTATGAAGTTGGCTGTTGACGTTATTGCAGTTGTAAATTGCAGTAGGTAACGTCAAATGAAGAAGCAAAGATAAAAAGGAATAGTAGAAAAAGATGAAAAGGAAGATGGAGGACAGAAGGGAACACATGATTACTTTTGGAGACAGTTCACTACTGTAGAAGGAGGAGAAGAAAAAGGAGAATAAGCAAAAAAAAAAAAAAAAGGAGTTTCTTCATAATAAGAAATAGAGGAAGAAAAATAAATAAAGGAAAAGGAAATAAACCGAAAAAAAAAAAAAAGAATTAAAAAGAAGTAGGAGAAAGAAGAGGTAGTAGAGGAGGAAGGAGAAGAAAGAAGAGACAAAAGAAGAAATAGATAAAGAAGTAGAAGCAGATAAAAAAAAGGAAGAAGAAGAAAAAGAAAAGGGAAGAAGTGGTGGAGAAGGAAGAAAATGAAGAATAATTTATGGAGACTGTTGAAGCTAAAGAGGAAAAAGAAGAAGATGTAGGAAGAAGAAGAAAAAGAGACGGCAGAAAATGAGGAGTGTAAAGAAGTAGAAGGAGTAAAGCAAGAAAATGAAGTAGAGGTGGAAGAAAAAGTGATAGACAAAAAAAGAAGAAGCAAAAGAAGAAGAAAAAGAGGAAGAAGAGCAGAGAGGCATATAGGAAGAAAAACACAACATTTAAAAGAAGAAGAGAGTGTAGGAAAAAGGAGTAGTAGAAGAAAAGGAAGAAAAGGACACCAAAAAAATGACAAAATAAGGAATATATGGAGACAGTTGTCTGTTATAAGACAATGTAAGAAAAAGAAGAAGAGGAGGAATAGAAGGTCAAATTGAAGAAAATAATTGATGAGAAGGAAGAAGAAGAAGATGAAGAAAAGGCAAAAAAAGAAAGGAAGAAGTAGCAGATGTAGAGGAATCAGAAAGAAAATTGAGCAAGGGAATGTACAACAAGAAGTAGAAGTAGTAATAGAGGGAATAAAAAAGAAGTCTTGAAAGAAGAAGAAAAAGAAGAGGAGGAAGATGAAGAAGAATCCGAGATGAGTTTACTCACAGGAAGGCTAGACGCACTGTCCAAATATATGGCAAGCATGGCACAGGCACAGCGATCCGTGGCCTAAAGAGAAAAAAATATACGTATACGTTCACTTATTTATGAAATAAGAAATGACATGCAAATGAGACACTCGGTGTAAAGAAAAAACAATCCGCAAAAAAATCTCTTGCATTTTTTCTTTTCTGTTTTTCAGCATTTTTGGGCTAAAATGAGCGAAAGACAACTTCCGCAATTTAGAAATATTTCATACATCCAAAATATGTTCTTGTATTTCTTGAGTCCATTTCTAATCACACAATTCATGAAAACTGAATAACTGTCTCCATACTTCAGCTTCAAGTGGACAAGTGGGGCTCAATGGATAAAGTTCTGGGTTACTGATCCAAAAGACAGTGAAACTACAATAATCCCAATGCTACCTCTTTCAGTAGCTCCTTATCCGTCTGCAATGAGAGCCACTGCAGTTTCAGGTGCACTTTTCCTTTCTCGATCTCCTGCAGGGTGAACCACTGTAAATTCAAAAGACAAGTGTAAAAGATCAACAAGAACATCATGGAATCATTGCATGGAAGCCTGTTTTAAATTTCATAGGGAATATCAGTTGTTTGTGGTTTTGAAAGGAAAAATACATCTCTGATGAAAAATATTCCAGATTCTATTTCCAAATAATCCCACTGTCTACATCCCTAAAATATTCCAGATTCTATTTCCATCTGTATTGACCGTTCGCATGAATGGAAAAAATCCAGATTCGATTTCCAAACAATCCCACTGTATACATCACTAGAATATTTTAGAATATATTCCTATCCGTTTTAAGTGTTTGCATCAATACATGATTCGAGATACTATTCCCAAATACTCCGAATGTCTACATCACAAGAATATTTCATATTCTATTCCAAAATATTCCAACAATTTAAAATCAACAAAATATTACAATATTATCTGTTTGAACTGTTATCATTAATAGAATAATCCAGATTCTATTCCTGAATAATCCCACTGTTTAAATCAGTAAAATATTCCAGATTCTATTACAAGATAATCCCATTGTTTGAATGATCAGAATATTCCAGATTTTATTCACATCCGTTTTAACTGTTTGCATTAAAGCTATAGTTTAGATACTATTCCCAAATACTTCCACTGTCCATATCATTACATTATTTTAGATTTTATTGCCAATTATTCCGAGAGTTTATCAATAGAATATTCCAGATTCTATTCCCAGATAATCCCAAAGTCTACATCAATAGAAAATTCCAGATTCCATTTCAAAATATTCCAAAATTTCAAATTAATAGAATATTTCAGATTTTATTCCCATCTCTTTACAGTGTTTGCATTCAAAAAATGATCCAGATTCTGTTCCTGAATAATCCAACTGTTTACATCAGTAGAATATTCCGGATTGCATTCCCATCTGTTGAAAATGTTTGCTTTAAATTGCTTTAACAGTTTAAAGATAGTATTCCAAAATACTCCCACTGTCACCAACTCTGGAAACTTCCAGATTATATTCGCATCTGTATTAAATGTTTGCATTAATATAAAAATCAAGATTATTTTCCCAATACATCAGTAAAGTATTCCAGATTGTATTCCCATTTGTTTTAACTGTCTACAACGGAACGGAATTTCCAGATTCCATTCCCAAATAATCTGACGGTCAACATTAATAGAATATTCCACAATCTCTTCTGATCTCTTACCTTCTTCATCTCTCTTTCCTTCTTTACCTCACCAAAATCCAGATTAACTCTGTGTGAAATGAACACGTATGAAATCTTTTCTCAGATCTACACAGCGCCTGTTACTAAACCTTGAACTAAATTTTCCAAAAAGAAAAAAAAAAAAGCCAGGAAATAACTACCTGCCCATGAAGTCATCCTTGTCTGTGTCCTCATCATAGAGCTCCACTTCCAGTTCCTGGCCAGGAGCCTCATGAACCACAAACTGTATTTAAAAGAAAGAAAATTAACATATGAAATGAATCATATTTATATATAAATTAGTTGATCAAGTGTAACAAGTATTTGATCCCATACCAACCAGCAAGAATTCTGACTCCCACAGACCCAAATTAGTCCTGTACCTTTAAGAAAGAACTCCTAATATCCACTCATCATGTGTATAAAAGACACCAGTCACAGAATCAACCTCTTCCATTCAAACCTTCAGCACCACCATGGGAAAGACCAGAGATCTGTCAAAGGACGTCAGGGACGAGATTGTTGACCGGCACAAGGCTGAAATTAGCTACAAGACCATCAGCAAGAAGTTTGGTGAGTCAGAGACCACTTTTGATGTAATTATTCGAAAATGAAAGAAATACAAGATAAGTCAATCGCGCTCCATGCAAAATCTCACCTCATGGGGTGAGGATGATTCTGAGAAAGGTGAGGGATCAGTCCAGAATTACAACAGAGGAGCTTGTTATTGATCTCAAGAGAACTGAAACCATAGTCACCAAAAAACTCCTTGGTAACACACCAAGGTCTCTCTGCTCTGGAATGCACATAACCAGACCCAATAAACACCTGAATAAACACCAATAAACAATAAACACCAGAGAAGGCTTGTAAGAATGTGATGTGGTCAAGACGTAGACCGAAATATATCTCTTTTGGCATCAACACGATTTGCCGTTTTTTTTGGAGCAGAGAAATGCCGAATATGACCTCCAAAAATCTCCATTCCCAAACATGGAGGAGGAAACATTCTGCTTTGGGGCTGTTTCTCTGCTGAAGGTACAGGAAGACTAAGAACCACCTGGTCTCAGCCAGAACACTGAAGATGGGTGATGGATGAGTCTTCATACGGCCAAAACATATGACCAAAAAAATCCGGCCAAGGCAACAATCTGATGGTCTTGTAGCCCATTCCAGCCTTGTGCAGGTCTACAATCCCCAGTCCCAGACATCCCTTGGTCTCACCCATGGTGGTGGAGAGGTTTGAATGGAAGAGTTTGATTCTGTGACTGGTGTCATTTATACACATAATGAGTTGATATTAAGAGTACTTTTCTAGAGGGTCAGGACTCATATGTGTCTGTGGAGGTCTTGCTAATTGAATCAAATACTTATTTCACCTTATCAAATACTAATTCATTTATAATCTTTCTTTTTTTCTTGTTCTTTTGTGGATTTTTTAATATTCTGTCTCTTTTTGTTAAAATAAACCTAGCATAAAAATGACACACTGTTGATTTCTTTCTGAGGGGGAAAACCCACAGAATCAGCAGAGGATCAAATAATTATTTCCTCCAATGCAGTGTTTTGTGTAACCCCTTATCCTAAGATTGTCCCATGAAATTAAGTAACAAGTAAGCTGCAGGAAATTGTATTTACTCTACATTTGCTAACCGTCAAAATAGAATGTTTTATATAAAGTTATTTAAGAACAACTTATGTTGTTATATCATGGGCAAACCAACACATTTGCATTTTATTACCTCATACACTTCTTCCCATTTGGGGTTCAGGGTCTCTTTAATGGTCTTCGTTTTGAAGCGCTGATTGCCGACCGTAAGGACTGCATAAGGATCAGACTTGCCCTTTACAAGTCCCATCATTTTTGTGTCCATGGCCTTTAAATCCTCAGCCTCCAGCACATGAACACGTACCACACCCTATGGACAGAAAACCCACAAGAAAGGTTACAGCAGTCATGACCATCCTGCTATTAATTTTATGTCACTTTATGAAAGATTTCATCACAGGTCAAATCTGTTTCTACATCCCTGACTTATAAGCAATAACCTGATTTTATAAAGAGACTTTAGGTTGGAAATTAAGTTCCAGTTGGTATAAGATGCAGTTGAACAGACACTCACTCGGGGCAGTGGAAATCTCATTTGATCCACCTTGACTTGGTCAATTAATGGGAAACACATACGATTTGGTAGGACCATGGTAGAAGCGATGACGTCCAGAATAGCCGACTCTGAAAAATTTCTGTGGAGACGTGTGAGAATTCAATCCATTCAGTGTCAATTGAAATTAAAAAATCCATTTGGTAAACACAGTTTTACACAGGGTAGAATATAGCAAAATACATCGTCCCAAAACCGGGACTGAATTGCGGTTCCAGCCTGTTACGCAAATAATTTAAATAAAAGAAAAACTAAACCGTACAAACCGGAGTCCTGGACCATCCAGGAGATTGGTCATGCCGGTCCAATTCAAGTGCAATGTCTGGGAATTAAAGTTCATTAGTCATTTTTTGTTGCTATGATTTGTATGTTATATGTTTATCATATCTATATTTTTAATAACAATAATTTTACTTACAGGTCGACGGATGAAAAACATTGTGACCCCGCCTACAAGTGGGGACTGGCCAATCAAGGGGCTAAGAATCACACGGAGCATCCCTTGAAGCTAAAAAAGAAAATAACTTTCAATTAAAGATATATCCTCATAACACCTCCAATTTACTAACCCTAACCACCCCCCAATTTACCTCACTAACAAGTATACAGCTGTTTGTTCCTATTTACGTTTTTGTCACATTGTGCAGGTAGATATAGAATTAGATTCACTGTTAAACATAGACATGCGTTCCACTGTCTAATTTTAAAGTTCTCCAATCGCAATTAAGACACTTCTCCTATAAAGATGACAGTTCCATATGCGTTCCAATACTTTTTCACCAAATTCCAGTGATTTCAGATTCTCCCTAATTGCTGTTGGTTTTTTTTGTTGTTTTTTTTACATAATGCAGTTTAATTATTAGGCCCTTCTATAAAACAGGATGATTTGTAATAATTACATTGAAATGAGAAACTACACACTGCGTGTTAAAATCGAACAGCAACAACACGTTTTTTTGGCCAGGCAAGATATTTCCAAAAAATGAGAAAAAAAAAAAAAAAAAAAAAGACTACTAAAAGTATTTATCAATGTTATATACTGTACAAGATTGTACAAGAAGCACTCTTATAACCAAGTTTTATACCCCAGTCCTACACATGATACAGTAAAAAGAAATATAATTAAAACATTACTAATTACAAAAAAAAAAAAAAAAAAAAAAGAGGGCCAACCTGAAGTTCTTTAACTCCTGCTGAGAGGCGTGGCTTGATTTCTGCATCGATGTCAATATCTCCCACGTAACTAAGAAATATATATAAAAAGCAAATATGGATAAATCTGTGAAAGAAGATGCGCCAGAAGATGCGCCAGATCCACCAATACAGACTGACTTTGGAATTGTAGGGTTGTAGATGTTATTTATGTACCACATATTGAAAGATATCACATTGAAACAAATGTAGCTTCTTTACGGTACATGAATTCCCACTTACGCAATGTTGAAGTCTAGGATGACTTCCCTCATGTCCACTTCATGCGTGTACGCTCGTACTCCTGTAATTGTTGGAGCCTGAAACCCCACCAACCAGAGATACACGTTAGTCTATTGGCTTTACAGTCTTCTGCAATAGCTTTTTACAAAATTATTACTTCAAAAGGGAAAGGAGCAAGCCTCTAAATCCACAAACGTCTGGTAGAACAGTTCTCCTCACCCTTTGGCCAAAGTGGACCTTGTTAAAAGTAAAGGTCTTGAGGTGAGGACTGGATTGCCTAATAGAGGGCTGGATGTTCTCTTTCAGAAGTTTGTCCATGAAGACACCAAAAAACGGCCAGGCTTGCTGAAGGATCTGAGGGTATTCAAAAAAGACGTTCAAATCATTTTCCGAAATATCGCATCAGCAGGCCATTTTTACCGAATATCTATTTAATTTGTATTATTCCTGCAGGTTTAACAAATGAGAAATCGTTATACTAATTGTAAAGAATACTGACTGCCATTATGGCTCTCCTTATTCGAGATCTAGATCAAGCCTACGGACATGGACACTGTGGACAACAATGTCCAGATTATTGGAGTATTGGATATTGGATTATGTGTATGTTGTATGTTGCCTGACCCTTTAAATGACACTGTTGCTAATTATTGGATTATTGGATAATTATTGGATCATTATTGGAATATGTTTATACTGTATGCTGATTGCCTGATCTTGTTCCCAATCATTGGATAGATATTAGAATAATGAATTAATGTTTTAAAAGGTTTGTCCTTTCTTTATATAAAAAAAAAAAAACAAAAAAAAAAAAAAACGCCTGCATCTTTCCGAACATGACATACTAACATTTTTCTGAGTAATATTGCTTGTGAAAATAGACTTGACCTTTATACTTGGCAATAATCATTGCGCTTTATTGCTCCAAAACTCAAGGACATTTGCTCATTTGAATCTAGATCATTAAACGGCGTTGAAAAAAACAAATAGTTTGACAAGGATGCCAATAAAACGTTGCTGTAGTCATTGTTGAGTCATTGAGTGTCTTCTTGAAGGATATTGCCCGGCGGAGTCGATTGGATTTTACGAGGCATGGAAGGACATCCGCTGCCTCGTTCCTTTCTGACCTTCTGACCACATATCTAATATAAACCTAGTAATATAGGGCCTTGATAGTGTAAGTCAGCAACTTTTGAACAGAATGTTATAGATGTTAGGAATTTGTGTCTATTGTTCGATTGGAATATCTGAGAAAGGATTGAAAAATCCGGTTCTTACCTTGTTGATCCAGGCAGCTTTCTCAACTTCATTAAAATGAATCTATAAAAAAAAAACGAAAAGGATTAAACAGACATTAGGACAAAGGTGAGACCAATTTTTCCTACAGATGTTACAAAATAAAGGAACGTCTGGTGGCTGTGATGATGTCATTATTGCAAACCAATACAAAGTTTTTTTCAACATGGAGTCAATGGACTCAGTAAACAGAACCAGACTTTTTTTGTGAAACATATTCTGAAAGGTCTGAACGGTAATACAATTCGATTTTTTTGGACAGTGATATAAAGAGGAAATTGGAAGGTCATCAATTTAAGCCCCATTACCACCAAGATGTTAACTGTTGTACCCCTAAACAAGACCTTCAACCCTCACCTGCTTAGTGTATCAGCATGTGATAGTTGTAAGCTCCTCCAAATACTGGATTGCATTGCATTTCCAGCAGAATTTCAATTGAGTTCATTTCTATGAAGCTATAATCAATTTTCACACAACCTAGATGTTCCAGAAAAAGCAAGATATGAAAAACCAAAAAACTCCACAGGTACCAGTGTGTCCATTCTCGAGTGGGAAACAAATGTAAACAAAGAAATAGCTCAAATCTGAACCACCTACAGTGGATGAAAGGATTGAAACAATATGTAAATATGTGTGTGTGTGTGTGTGTGTGTGTGTGTGTGTGTGTGTGTGTGTGTGTGTGTGTGTGAGTGTGTGAGATGGAAAAGCTTTCCTTTGCTTTAAGAACCAAGATGGACGTTTTTTGTCAATATGTAGTACATGGACCGAGTATACAGTACTCTGTCCATGTACCCAGACTTTTTTGTGAAACCCAATCTCAAAGGTGATGCTTTTAAGACTTTTAAGAGCAAAGCTTCTCATGTTCATGTATAAAGTTGCTTTTAAATGAGGACAATGCAAAAACATTTGTCCAAACTTCTATAAAATGTTTCCTCTAAAAAGTAAAAGATTTTCTGAGATGTAAAGGACAGCAGGAGACAAATTTGTGGTCATCATGTGTATCAGAAGAGGTGTATGTGTATATACAGTACAGACCAAAAGTTTGGACACACCTTCTCATTCAAAGAGTTTTCTTTATTTTCATGACTATGAAAATTGTAGAGTCACACTGAAGGCATCAAGGGCTATTTGACCAAGAAAGAGAGTGATGGGGTGCTGCGCCAGATGACCTGGCCTCCACAGTCACCGGACCTGAACCCAATCGAGATGGTTTAGGGGTGAGCTGGACCGCAGAGTGAAGGCAAAAGGGCCAACAAGTGCCAAGCATCTCTCGGGGAACTCCTTCAAGACTGTTGGAAGACCATTTCAGGTGACTACCTCTTGAAGCTCATCAAGAGAATGCCAAGAGTGTGCAAAGCAGTAATCAAAGCAAAGGGTGGCTACTTTGAAGAACCTAGAATATGACATTTTTCAGTTGTTTCACACTTTTTTGTTATGTATATAATTCCATATATAATTCCACATGTGTTAATTCATAGTTTTGATGCCTTCAGTGTGAATCTACAATTTTCATAGTCATGAAAATAAAGAGAACTCTTTGAATGAGAAGGTGTGTCCAAACTTTTGGTCTGTACTGTGTATGATGTTGGTGTATTCAGATATCACAAACCCAGGCATGGCGTGAGATGTAACTTCTCCCAAACCGTTCAGATTTCACTTCGTTCCTGGTGTCAGCATTAAAATGATGCAATTACGCAGGTTACAACAAAACCAGTGCAGAACAATACCCGAGCACACAATAGGATTTGTGCGATCGATTGCAGAACCAAGATGGGAAACATCTCTACCCGGTGTATGTGTGTGGTGCGCTCGGGTTGAGCCGAAAACCCTGAATGTTTCCTCACACAAGTAACATAGATCGCTCCAAGTTAGGCGGAACAATGGATGACTAACTTCTTGTGGGTTTTGAGTACGGAACATATTAAAACGTTCGTCTTTGAAATGATCTGAAATGTGAAGAAGAGCAGGAACCAAATGTGTGGTCATTTGCTGTTGCAAAACAAAAAGTGAGCACACAATACGATTTGCACAATGGATTAAAGAATTAACAAGCGCACAATCGCAATGTTCTCGACAATCATTTTGGTTGCTATTCGCACAGTTGTGTTATTTTTTCTTCTAAAAAACCAAGAAGTTCTCCTGCTAAAATGCACATCATATGAAGTTCAACCATGATTTTCGGATCAGAATATCCCATAAGTGGCCGTTCCACATTACAATCAACTGGTTTGACTTTTTCTACATGCACGCAGTCACACGCTCACACGGTGTGTGCTTGAGATGAATAAACGCCAAAAGGCAGAGGCGGAGCTTTGAAACAAAACCTGTTTTGCCTGTAAGGTTCCCAGGCAACGCAACTAAAACCACACCCCTGTAAACACACAATACAGGAATGACACAAATCCAAAACCTCACCACAGTAAAGCAAGCTGGTATGAAAGCGAGAAAATAAACGATTACACACTTCACCACTTCACCATTCTGACTATCGTAAACCGAAACAGGAAATTCCACCCTCAGAACCTGCAGGATACGGATTAATTTTATTTCCATCACTGCATGTTCAGAAATGTATTTCATTCACTAGTAGGTTTATGAATTGAAAATGAAGAAAAGGTTCTAAAAAATGAAACCTTAAATGGCTCGATTTATAGGATCCTGATGTTGAAAGTCATGTGACATGACCTGGATTGTTGGTTCAGTCTTTACACCTCGAACAGATTTTTTTTTTCTTCTAAATTTACCCCCCAAACAACACACTTGCAGGATTTCCCAGAATGAAAGACTGGAAAATTTTGAAGTATTTAAGTAGCGAGTATTTTCATTTTGGGAAAGTTTTACTTCACTACTAAGTCTTATGTGCTATATTTTTCTATTTCACTACGTTTCTGAGGTAAAAAAACAAAAAAACCTTGTCGTGAAAAGATAGTGGTAAATAAGAAGCTGTGATGAGAGCACAAGGTTATAAGGTCGGATTTGCAGAAGACTAAACTGCATTCATCTATTTTTAAACTGAAGTTCATTGAAAATGGGAACTTGTACATTTAGTCTAATAGATAGGGAACAGATAGGGGTGGGCCTTTTTTCACTGGAGTCATATATGCTAACTCGTGCTACTCTGACCACGCGTGTTACCACGTCTGCGATTTGATCATGGACAAACAAGCAAGTTTAAACAAACAAGCGAACGTGAAATTCTGCGAGAAAGCGCACAAATCTGCCAGAGACGTTTGACGAGACATGCATTCGACTCGACTCGAGTTTCGAAGAACGTCATTGGAAGACGACGAGAGATCAGGAACACCTTCAACGACATCAAACCCCCGGAAATGTTTGCGTGATGATCGTCCAAGAACAATCCACATGATCTCACTTCCCCACCCGCCCTTCTCGCCAGATTTGCGGACGTCGCCCTCTTCCCGAAGATAAAGGTCCATCTCAAAGGTCGCCGTTGGATACCGTTGCTGAGATCCGGTGAGAATCGCAGGAGGTGCTTAAAACGCTTCGAAAAGAAGACTTCCTGGATACATTCCAAAAGTGTCTAAAGCGTTGGACTCAAACTCAGAAGGTCACAAGGTTAAATCAAGCTGCCACTATTGGGCCCTTGAGCAAGGCCTTTAACCCACAAAGGTGTAGTTCATCCAGTGCTGGCCATTGTACAGATTCCCGCATCCCATCAAGGTTCCCAGCATCCACCCTTCACTATAATGAGACGTAAATCCTGACAATATATTCTATTTTAAATTAATCATGGACGCCCAGGCTGTGATTAGATCAAAAGGTTCCAAGATTGCTGAGATCTACAATATTGCAGGTGATAATACTGCCATAATGAGCACTAGAAGATAAATCACACACCTTCAAAAGCCACTAGGTTCCCCCAGGAGTAGACCCAGAGACCACCAAAAGCTAACATTATTATTAATAAAAGATATAGTGTGGATACTGTTGTCATATAATCCTATAAACGAAAGCATTGAAACATCTGGTTAGTCTGGTCTAATTGGTTCTGGATAAGAGCAAAGCCACCACTCTAACATCTCAGGCAAATTTCTTTTCATAACTGACCAACTGTGATTGCCAGCGTCTCGAACGTCAAGGAAGTTGACCTCTACAAAACAGAATTACAACCTGGGCACAACACAATGTGGGTCCGTCACCTGTTTGAACCTCCACGTTTCTGTCATTTGAAATGTGTTGAATTGAAGGTGTAAGATGATGTGTTGTATCTACACTAAGTTGCCTCCCCAAGAAAGTCTCATGGTGTAACCTGGCCACCCCATGGTATTTTAGGTTTGCCACGCCCCCATCAGCCATCTATCTATCCATCCCACCACCATATTTTTTATTACCCACCCAGGTGGGCGAGTTGAGCGCCTTGATCATCTCGCTCTTGATCACGTGGCATTCGTTCTCCACAAAGTCGATGGCGGCATCCACTCGCTCGCCCTTGCGTCGCCGGTTCTTCTCCCACAGGCCCCACAGCAGCACCGTGAGCAGCAGCCAGCTGGCGCTCAAGCCGAGCGCACCGCAGACATACACCGGGTAGAGCAGCACCGCGCACCGCGCCAGGAACACCGCGAACTCGGTGAGCGCGCGGTTCACATCGCCGCTGTTCATCTCCTTCCTCGTCTCACCTTCTCCTTCGGACGACATTTTCAAACCTTCTCTCCAAACGTTCCTCCAAACGATCTAACAACCCAGCATCCCTGCAAATGTTGCTAGCTTCTTGGGGTTTTTGTTGGGATGTCGATCTATGGAGTGGAACCTAAAGTGTCCAGATCAAACCTCAATTCCTGGAGTTTGTAATAAATCAATTAATAATACAAAAAAGCAAAGTTCTCCTGCCCCGAATCTGGTCTCAGTTCGTCTTGACTTCCGTGTTGCAGGTATACAGGTTGTCAGATTTTTTTTTTCCCAACGCCTGATACTAATAGGTGGAGAAACGCCTGTGTTCCTCCCCATTCGGTTATCCATGGAAGCTGAACGCACCGGTTACGCAGAGGAGTCTTCTCCAGAAAGCCACTTGATCACCATGTTACGCATCAGAAACCTGCATGCGTTTGCACTGAATGCACATTTGGGGCATAAATGTGCCCTTTTTAATAAATAAATACATGCACAATGCACATCTAATTAATAATAAATACAATTATTTTGGGGGTATTTCCAGCTCCTGGTTTGGATTTTGTGCACACTTCATTGTAGACTTGTGGTATCTCAAATCTGGCTTTGTTGCATTCGAAGACCTGAGATATATCCTCCCAAAGCTACAAGATGAAGCTTAGGAAGGACATGAAATCATTAAATCTTCTTAAATCCGTCATATGGCATTGCAGCTTTGCGCCTGAGGAGCGTTGTTCAAAAACCTGGTCACTACTGCCATCTTGTGGTGGTAATAAAAAAAATCTCTCAAAAAGGATTCAGTATATGTCTTCTTTTTCCAAACTGTTGCAACAAAGCTGAAAGGACACTGTTCTATATACTGTTTTATGACACTCTTAAGTAAGTACACCCTCAGTGAACATGTCAGAACTGTGTCAATGTTGTGTGTTAGCACCAGTGTTCTCTAGAACTGCTTTCATCCTCCTGGGTATGGAATTCACCAGAGCTGCACAGATCCTCTTCCACTCCTCCATAATGACATCACAGAGCTGCTGGATGTTAGACACATGGCGCTTCCTCACAGGTGCTCAATAAGTTTCAGTTCTGGAGACTTCATCACCTTCAGCTTCCTCAGCAAGGCAGTTATCATCTTGGAGGTGTGTTTGGGGTCGTTATTATGTTGGAAAACTGCGGTTCGGCCGAGTTTCTGAAGAGAGGGCATCATGTTCTTCTTCAGAATGTCACATTACATGTTGGAATCCATGTTTTCCTCATTGACCCGCAGCTCCCCGGTACCAGCAGTACTCATGCAGCCGCAGACCATGATGCTACCACCACCATGCTTGATTGATTCATTGGCATGACACAATTTTCTTGGTGCTCCTCAACAGGGCTGGACACAATCTGACCCAAACAAATTTATATTAGTTCTATCAGACCACAAGAAAAGGTTCCAGTAATTCAGGTTCTTGGACTGGTTGTCTTCAGCAAACTGTTTGCAGGGTTTCTTGTAAACCAGGTTGAGAAGACGCTTCCTTCTGGGACGACGGCCTTCAAACTTGTTGCCGTGTCAGCAGCTTCTGCACCTGACGCACAGCACAAGGACTCAACTCCTTTGATAGACCCTTGCGAAAGGCCGTTCCAAGATGAACCTGTCCACTGTACTGTTTCATGATGTTACCGATCTTCTTACAGCCTCGGCATCTTTGTGGAGAGCGACAATTCTAATTCTAAGTCCTTACAGACGCTTTACCATGAGGTCCATGTTGAATATCCAGTGGTCAGTATGAGAGAATCGGACTCAAAGCACCAGATTTAAACTGCTCTAATACAAGATACACACATTTGTATGGTCCTGTAAAGCAGACGAAAGCATGACGAACAGGACACGTGGCTTTACACGGTTACATGACATACAGCTGTTATCATTTAGGGTGTACTCACTTTTGTTGGCAGCTATTTTAGACAATAATTGGCTGTATGTTGAGTTCTTTTCAGAGGACAGTAAATCTGCTCTACAAGCTGCGCATGTTGTCGCATGCAACTCCTTGTTTTTGTCTACAGAAAAGCACATGCCCCAAGGACTTGTCTCCTTAGTTACAAAATCCTCCAATCAGAGCTCGTTCTGCAAAGCGCTCGGGCTTCCTTCTAACCAAGGGTGCTAATTCTGGTTCATCTGAAGCTTTCAGGGATTTGTCCTGGTTTTAAAGATATACATGGCAAATGAAGATGTTAATTACTTACAAGCAATGCACTTTTCCTTACTGGAAATCCTAGTAGAAGCTCCATGTTTTGTGTTTTCTTCCAGGCTCAGGAGGACGAAACTTGGCTTTGCGTCCAGCCACAAGGGCTTCCTTTCGAACCTGAGGGACACACGAGAGAAATATTTGTTTCCACACACCCAAAGCAGACAGAGATTCTGGATTGTGTCCCTGTTTATCACTTACCTTTGGAAGCTGTGGTAAAAGATGCAAGGAGCCTCCTGGATTCACTGTGATCCTGACTTCCTTTCTGAGGACAAATCAGTGAATGAAATTCACTAGCACTAGCGCTCCATCTCTAGTCTCAAACTAGACCAGTGCCTTGTCTCATATTGTACTATTTTGGATCATTTCTGAGCATTTCAGTTTTCACCTTGCATTTAAACGTAAAGTTCTTTTAATGTAAGAAATGCGTTTTGGACTTTGACCGTGCACCCACACTTGAGAACAATAATCACTTTGGTGGAAAGTTTTTAAAAAGAACCAGAGCTCTTTGGTGCATTCAACATCGCTGTAAAGTCAAATAAACTCACATTTTACACTTCAACTCGGAAAACCGGATGGACGGAAATGTGTTGGCTTCTGATATGCCATGTAGCGAATGCACAGAAATCTAGTTGAAAAACAGGGATAAAACAAACAGGGCTGACCAAAGAATGTTAAGAACCAAACGAAGAAATGGAGACACTGGGGAGTTTAAATACACTCAGGGGGAACAGGAGACAGGTGGTGATAACTATCTTGTCCAGGCAGAAGGAAAACTTTGGGGACATCTGGTGGACAACAGGCGGCATTGCACAGTCAAAAAATCTGATAGGACAACATTATCCTGCCAAAAAGCTGCAGTAATAGCAAATCTATTCTATGTAGCTATGACTATTTGTACTAGCATTCGTTATGTACTTGATTTAAAAACATGTTGGATTAAACAGCCTTTGCATGTCTTTACGTTCTTTTAATTTGCATGTCTTCCCCCTGAAATGCTCAGTAAGAGTTTAACGAGTCTTTGTTCAGCGTCTAATTTAGAGGATTTTGATGAAGGCCTCTGATGCAATGTTGAAATTGAGACATAGTCTCCTTTTTTCCTATTCGAAAATAAGAGAGAACCATCTTGTATTGTTACAAGAACTGGAGGTATGGTCGTTTCTGGATGTACAATTTCTGGAAGGCTTCAGGATAATACACATTCCTATTCAGGACAGTTTGAGACGACTGTAGTCCCTTTTGCATTGCTCTGCTCTGGAGAGTTTAGTTTTAGTCTTGGTTTATAAAGAGTTCCTCTTTAGATGTCCACTAGAACAGGGTCAAACATGGATTAGACTCAGGTGTGTTTCTAGATAGTGGGTAGAATATCATTTTTATTTATTAAAATAACAAATATTATAGAACGTCTGTCAGGTCTGTGTTTAAAAGGTTATTATTATTTCCACTTATTTGACCCAAATACC
Organism: Silurus lanzhouensis; assembly: GCA_039877035.1. Lineage (NCBI taxonomy): Eukaryota > Metazoa > Chordata > Actinopteri > Siluriformes > Siluridae > Silurus > Silurus lanzhouensis. Next base: position 1,524,634 of record JBCEWE010000422.1, on the reverse strand, counting down.
ATCTCTTTTCATGATATAATTTTTTTTTTAATGCGTGTTGATCCCAGAGTGTTGTGCGTAATGGTGATGTGTGTAGAGAGGACACAGTTATTATTCAACAAGGCCCTGGCAGAAGCAGACAGATTTGGATCGTATTATTATTGGTATCTGTGTATGATCAGATGAAAGTCCTTCCTGGGGGTTGAGATTAAATCTGTAATATAATAAACCATCCCAGCAGTTGCAGCTGAAATGAGCCCTTGAGCAAGTTCCTTAACCCTCACCTGCTCAGTTGTAGGTTGCTCTAGATAAGTGCAGAAATGCGATAAATAAATAAAAAAGCAGGAAAAGTTAAATGCAGTCGCATGCTTGTGAACTTGAAATATATGTTGAACTATATATTTATATTTATTTGTTTTTTCCGAATACAATATTTTATTTTAGAGTATAATATGTATATATTGGCATTTAATCATGTTTTAAACAAAACAATGAGTTAAATAATTTGGCTTAGCTCACATCTCTTTTAATTCTATTTAATTTTAATTAGTTAATAAACAACTTTTTATTAACTTTAATGAATCAATTTGATCCTGCACATGCACCGATTAAGGAGTCGACTCATGGAGCCGACTTTAAAAGCTGACTCAAAAAGCTGATTAAAGAGCCGACCTAAGAACCTGACTGAAGAAGGTGATTCAAAAGAGCCGACTCATGAAACGACTCAAGGAGCCAACTCAAGGAGCCGAATCGTTTCTCAATCAATATCTGTGTACGATCAGATAAACAAACAAACAAACAAACAAACAAAAACAAACATTTGTCTCATTAGGCACCGATTATGAAGTCGACTCAAAGAGCCGACCTGCCTATGTATGTATGTATGTTTTTTGTTTGTTTGTTTGCTTCCCTCTTAAATCACAGAAGACCGAAAGCAAGGGACCCGACTGAAAAGGCGATTCAAAAGAGCCGATTCATTAAACGACTCAGAGCCGACTAAAGGAGGCAACTCAATGATTAAACTCAAGAAGCCAACTCAAGGATTCACCTCAAGGAACCAAATGAAGAAGCCGAATCGTTTCTCAAACGACTCCTTCTGTACTTCCTTGGTTACCATCCCAGCAACGACAACTTTGGATGGCAAACCTACTTGGAAGATTTAGTGCTGCTGATTTTGAGTTACTGACACACAGATTTGGCATGTTTGGCTAAATTTGGCGGCTCAGTGATTGTTAAACAGGCTGACAGCCAGTCAAACATCTTTATTTTAGTTTAATAATTTATTATAAATACAGTAGGAGTGCATTTCCAATTTTCTAACATGGGAAGTAAGGTAAGACTCACTACCATTTTCAATAGCATTTTTTATTTTAATATATATATCTTTTTTTTTTTTTTTTTTACATCAATAAGAATCTTTTAAATCAGATTTGTGCAGAATTAAGGAAAATGCTAATCCTAACAGTGCCACTAGAGGGCAGTGTAAGACAGAGTTTGACCTGTTACCTGTTAGAAATGACCTGCTTTATTATAATCATCTGAAGTTACAAGACTATTGCAACATTTCAATGAATAATGCTACATACATAATGTTTGTGTAAAAAAACAAAACAAAGAAATATTCTATATTGTCAACACTACTGAAAAAGACCAAAACTGCATGTGCAATCTTCATTAAATTGCATTGCATCTCTGCACTTCAAACGTTTATAGAAAGAAATAAATCGCCCGGTGCATTGATTTTAACAAAGTCCCCTCTCTCAGGGTGCATCAGGGAGTAAAAAGCTTCCCGCACTCCCAGGAGCGGGCTCCTTGCATCTTTTGCCACAGCTTCCAAAGGTAAGTGATAAACAGGGACACAATCCAGAATTACTTTGGGTGTGTGAGAACAAATATTTCTCTCGTGTGTCCCTCAGGTTCGTACCAAGCCCATGTGGCAGGACGCAAAGCCAAGTTTCGTCCTCCTGGGCCTGAGAGAAAACACAGAACATGGAGCTTCTACTAGGATTTCCAGTAAGGAAAAGTGCATTGCTCATAAAAAGATAATTCACTTAATTAAATCTTGCATAATACTGCTAATATTGTTTATATATCTTTATTTCTTTAGTTCTATACCCATCTATATCTATATGTAAATCTATATATTAAACTCTATCGCATCGGTGCATCGGCATGAAATGTACCAATGGGATGCATCGATCTTGAAATATTCTATAAAACGATTAGTAGATGCGCTCTACTTTTATTATTTAGAACGTGACGCATAATTTGTGACCAATATTCGATATGCAGATCGATTTCTCGTCGCTAAACTGTTTCCCGCTGCTGCTACGTGAATATGACGTATCACATCACTACGGAGACCGAGGCGTGTCCTGAGAGTCACATAGACTACAGATTAACATGGCAGAGGTAGAGCTGTAACAGCTATATCATCTGGTTTTTTTTTCAATACAAAGGTGTGTTTGTGAAAAGGGCCATGCATTAGAAGGCAGAATGCCGTCTGTCTAACACATTATATAGATATCATCCAATTAAAAACTGTCCTGTTCTGTTCTGTTTGGTTTCTCTTCTGGACTTTTTTTCTCCAACACAAAAGTTTGCAGCACCGCTCAGCATCTCGGCGTCGCCGGTTCTTTCCTGGAAAATATTTCTCTCCTATTGCACATCCTTCGAGACATGAAGTCACAGCATCCACAGCTCCTCATGCAATATCACCAGACAGTCGATCATCCTCAGAAGCCTTTTTCTAGTTTCAGCTCTAATACACGGTTGCAACTCGTTCACGTTGTGATGATACGTCTCATGTCATAGTCACAAACAACACGGTTTCTCAGTTAACATCCACATCCAACAAAATCTGAAATGATTAAAGAGATTGGATACTGATAGTAATGCCAGTATAATATTTCCTATTAGTTCAAATAGTAAATGTAAAGAATATAGACAAGTTTGTGGAAACCTTTTTTTCTGAGATGTTAGATTGCGCTTATGAAGACTTACGAGGCCACAAGGCAATTATTAGTGAAGTCCGGTACTGATGTAGGTGAGGTAAAAAGGCCTGTGGTGCAGTCAGCACTCCAATCGATCCCAAAGGTGTTCCATAGGGTTGGAGCTCTATAACAGAAGATCTTTCATTCCAACCCATGCTGGCTTTGTGCACAAGGACATTGTCATTTTGGATCTCCTAGTTCAAATATCTTGAAATCTTAAACGGTATAGCAGGGAAAGATGAACATGTCTGGACCACCATTTGGGCCCAGTTTTCTTAAATCATTAGTTGTAAGTGTTGCATTGTATCTCCTAATAATAATAATAATAATAATAATAATAATAATAATAATAAAACATATATAAAATGTATTTATAAGACCGCCTGGTCTTCGCAGGACACCTTGCATACACACACAAACATACATTGAGGAAAATTCTCAATTTTTTTAAAAATCTTTTTACCAGTATGCTGTTTTTTAGAGGTGGAAAGAAACCAGAGAACCCAGAGGAAACCCATCAGCTGTCAGGGAATTACACGATCTACAAAGTGTTACCTTTCTCAAGTGGTTAAGATGTTGGTCGTTAGCTCAAATCACGTTTCCGAAAAGCTGCCGCTGCCGGGCCCTTAAGCAAGGCCCTTAGCCCTCATTCGTTTAAACGAGATGAATGCAAGTCGCCCTGGTAAAAGGGTTGTATTGCTCGCGATAGAGATGACGATATGTCGGGTTTACGTTCGATCCACAATGTCCTTTTTTTTCTCAGGAGAAACACTTCGAGGGAGAATGCAGCACACCCAGGCAGCGTTCAGCACAGCCAGGGTCTCCAAATCCCTCAAAAGATGTGCAAAGTCGAAGAAAGATCGCGAGCAGCTTCGAAAGACGCTCATCAGCATTTTCACGTAGGTCCTGTTCTACCAAATCCCAGTATTATTATTATGCCTGATTACATCATTAAAGAGGCAAGTCTGGAAAAATAGGTGTTTTGGTCAAACCCCTTGAGTTATTTCAGGTTATTTTAGCACCCTCATGATGTGCTTTAGGGTGTATACCAGTAATCCACCATGTTGAAGACACACAGTACCCCTGTGCAGGCAGTGATGTGCCTTACATGGGTTGGAAGATCTTGAATGGCCTTCTCTAGAGCTTTGACCTCCATCTTACTGAACACTTTTAGGAAAAGCTTTTGGAATATTGACATGCCAAAAAAACAAAAAAACGGCATGTTCCAGATGGCACAAATGGTATTAATTATATTGTCTGATTGTTGATTGCTATAGCGACGAGGAAGTGGGCAGAGGTGAAGGCTTACATGGTCCATGCGGTTCTCTCCGTTTAACTGAGAAGACAACTTTGGTAAGTAGCTCGAGTATCCCACAAAAGTGAGTACACCCCTCACATTTCAGCAACTATTTCACACCATCAAGATGACAACTGCCTTCCTGAGGAGGGTGAAGGTGATGGAGTGATCAAGTACGTCTATAGACCTGAACCCTATTGAGCACCTGTGGTGGATCCTCAAGAGGACGTTGGAGAAGCGCCATGTGTCCGACATCCAGCAGCTCTGTGATGTCATTATAGAGGAGTGGAAGAGGATCCCAGCAACAACCTGTGCAGCTCTGGTGAATTCCATTCCTCAGGAGGATGAAGGCAGTTCTAAAGAACACTGGTGCTCACACACACACTTTGGACACAGATTTGACATGTTCACATAGGGTGTACTCACTTTTGTTGCTGCACGTTGCATTGACTTGACATCGCTGAAAATATATTCAAGTTCAATTTCTATATAGTGTCGTCTCTTGAGTGGATCTGGTTCAGTTGATTTGGTGCTGTGCCTCATTTTTCTTGCCAGAAATATTATAACTACATTCGATACGGCATTGACACGCAGAACGTGGCCCCTATGGAAGATTCCTGGCTGGAGAGGATTTCCAGCCGGATCCCGAACGGCTTGAAGACGTTAAGGAGATCCATCAAGATTCTCAACGATGAGATAAGAGAGGATTATCTGCTGAGTGCTAAGAAAGCGATAGGTAGATAATTTTTCATGAGCACGATTACTTAATAATGAAGTAGAGCTCTGTGTATGATATTTTCCATAAATATCTTTTATACAGTATATACTATAGTATATGGACAAAAGTATTGGGACACCTCACCTTTCCAGCCATATATCTTTTTTTTTCCCTATTCAGTTAAATGGAGGCACACAATTGAGTAGGATGTCTTACAGTATATACAGTAGGATAGCTTTCATTTTGGTTTTCCTTCACAACAAGGAGACCCACATGTGTTCCAGTATAACAATGTACACAAAGCCAGATGATTAGAAGATCTCCTGCTTTAGAGCTCGGAGCCTCAAACCTATTGAACACCTTTGGGATTAATTGGAATACACACCAGGCCTCTTCACATTACATCAGTTCCTGCCTTTCTATGCCTGAGCATAGATGTGCAAAAGAACATTCAAAACCTCATGGTCAGGTGTCCACACACTTTTGTCTATAGAGTGTGTAGAAATCATTTGACCTCCTGCTTGCTTTTGCAGTGGATTTTGCGCTGCGCGACCCGAGAGATAACGAAGAACCGCAGGTGAACGTTCTTCTGCCTCACCGTGAAGAGTGAGTACCAGTGATTTCTATAATTCAGGGTGGTGTAATGCAGCTTGATGCAGAGTTGCCACCTTAAACACTGACACTAGGTGATGGAAGCATTATACACTATGGACAAAGGTATTGGGGCACCTGATATTTCCAGCCAGATTTGGTTCTCCGTCAAAAGTTCTCTGGTTCTTCCCTTATGTAAAAATTTGAGGCACTCGCTTGTATGATATGTCATTGAATGCACATGAAATTTTCCCTTTACTTGAACTTGAACTAGGAGACCCAAACCTGTTCCAGCATGGCAATGCTCCTCAACACAAAGCCAGCTCCATGAAGATATGCTTAACATGGATTGGAATGGAAGATCTCCTTCTATAGAGCTCTGACCTCAACCATAGTGAACATGAATAAATCGGACCGCACCCCAGGCTTTTACCTCACCTCACCTCACCTCACCTCACCTCACCTCACCCTTGTGGCTAAATGAGAACAAATCCACAAAGTCTAGTGGAAAATCTTCCCAGAAGAATAGTAGAATGTGATGTTCAAAAAAAGGACAATCTTATGTTTAGATGTCCACAAACTTTGTTTATATATCGTATATATGCAGATCGTCTATGTCTCAAAAATGGTTTAATGTTTGTAGGATTTACAAAGAATTAATCAGAATGTAACCAGCAGATGAAATAATTGGATTTTCGATTTGATGTAAATAACGTAAAGGTCACAGCAAGGTCATATTTTCTTTGATAGCTTCTGTCATGTTGGGTATATATTTAATTTAAGGCCTACATGGAGGTGTAATGTTTTTATTTAATGTCTTTCAGGATGGCAGTTGTGCCGAAACCATGGAAGGCATCCTTCCATCAAGCACTTAACAGAATAAGCCAGCATCTCCACACCATCAACCCCACCATGCTCTCCATGCTGAACCTGTGGCACGTGTCCTTCAAGTGAGTAACAACTGGAAATGTGCTGTAGATACAAACACGACCTCTTGAATTGTTTCAGGGTTCAGCTGTAGAACAAGAGATCTATTCAAGAATTCCTAATTACTACAGAAGGTCAGTCTGAATACTCAATTCTGATTGGAGTGGAAGATCTTGAGTGGCCTGCTATAGAGCTCTGACCTCAACCCTCATGAACACCTGGATTGCTTAAGACTCTATTTGCCTCAGCACTTGCATCAGCTTCTATGAGTTTTAAGACACAGTGCTTTTGTTCTCTGCTTTTCCGTCAAATTTTCTCTTTCATCCACTCTTTTACATGTTTAACTATGAACGATGCTTCCTCCTTGCACAGGAATTTACGTCTTCTCGACGTGACAGAGTTCCACACAAGAGAAGAGGCCATGGAGCTGTCTGTCTTTCAGCAGATTGTCAACCGACACATGGAAAGTGCTGAAGACGTCTTGCTGAAGAAGTAGGCACACGGTTATTAACTGTTAGATACAAGCGAAAAAACGATTAAAATTGTACATCCCCATCATCAAGTTGTCCCCATCAGAAGTCCTTCTGTCTTCTATCTAGTGGTTAAATGTTCAAATTGAACTATATGGTCTTCCATCATGAGGAAGTGTTGAGTCACCTGACACTCACAGTCAAATTTACAGCATTTGGTAGATGCCCGTATAAAAAGCGACTTACATTATCTTAGTCATACAGCTGAACAGCTATGGGGTTTTGCTCAAGGGCGTAGCTGGGATTTAAACTCACAACCTTCAGATGCAAAAGCCAACGTTTTAAGTACCATGTCTTAACCACTAATCTACCACACACCCTACAATATTATAAGAGGTTTTTACTCCAAATGTTAGAGACACACAATTGCTGTGTGTGGAGCATTACATTTTTCCTTCACTGTTCCAGCATGATGATGCCCCTGTGCACAAACCCAGCCACATGAAGATATGCTTAACATTGTTTGGAGAAAATATCTGATACAAGGGTCCAAATCTAGCCCTACTGACCACCTTTAGGATGAATTGGAACACACCCCAGGCCTCTTCACCTCACCCAACATCACTACATATTATTGGCGATAATACAATTACTAATCATTGAAAAAAAGCATACTTTAATATAGTATTTTAAAACCCTTCAAAAAACTGTAACAGATACCGTAGATAGATAGATAGATAGATAGATAGATAGATAGATAGATAGATAGATAGATAGATAGTAATATTTGCTTATATATCAATACTAGGCTAATATTTATTATAAAGCACGGGCATCCTAGAAAGTGTAAATTGTTCTATACTCATCAGGATTATGACTTTGGAGTGGTAATTCCCATCAGCCATTGCACCTCATTCTGTCGCAGATAATACAAGGAAGGAAGAAGTGGTGAGAAGATGCAAGTTTGGAGCTTTGTTTTGCAAAACAAAAAAAACAACATGAATTTGAAAAGAAGCCCGAGGTCAGAAACAGCAACCACGGAAGACAAATTCTAGACTAAGAGTGCTGCAATTAGTAGGACTTATATACTAGTGCTAATTACAATACAATCTGAATCAGCTGTGAGTGATCTGAGACATGTGACCAAGCCATTTTAGGAAGCAGTGTTTGATGGAAACTGTAGTTCCAGACCCATAATCCTGAACAAGACGTACAGCAGAAACACTGATTACTGAAAGGAAAATTAAATCTGTTTTGTATAAAAAAAAAAAACAGGTGGGTTGCTGAGGTGCAACAAATCTACTACCAGGGAAGCAAGCGCAGACTGGTCCCCAGAATTACCAATCCGTCCCAGCTGCAGTCTTTCTTCAACTGCGTCTCCGCCCTGATGTCCTCACAGCTCCAAAACCTGGCTCTGGAATCGATTAATGACTACACACGCCTGATATCTCCAGAGCCAGTAAGAAATACAGTGCATGTCATGGGCTTGTCTTCTTACTCCTCAGACATCCAGCGTTGGCAAGAATACTGGGAAGCAGGAAAAATAAAGTACTAGGATTGGAAAAGTAAGAAAGTTTAAAAGGTTGCATTTTCATTGTTTGTGGCACTCGGTCGAAAGGTCACGTTATTTTAGAGTGAAAACCATCAGTCAGTACACGAAGAGACTTGAACCAGGATGGACAGCGTGAGAGCTAGACCCTCTCAGAATGAGCGACAGGACATTGTTTGAACCCAAGCACAGAGACGGACTCAGACATGGTTAAATTTGCAGTATTATATGAATAATAGATAAATTATGCCTCATTTATAATTTTTCTCTTTGGTTGAGTTTGTGGAACAACTTGAATGTAAAATAACTGATCAATTATCAGCATATTATCCTTTAAATGGCTTCAACCAACATTCTAACTTCGCTCCTAGAACTTCATATGGATCACTATGTGCTTAAAATTTCAGACACTCAATGCAGAACCACCTCAACCCACAATGCCCTTTCCTGCATCACGGTCTATTAGATTGTCTGTGATCTCTGGAATTGTCGCTCTAGATTCTATTATTTCTAAAATGTCTCCAGAGATTTCTTTAGTAGATCTTTCATCTCAATGAACACAGAAATCTGGCCAATCAATGTTAAAAACCAAGCAAAGAAATAGAAACATAACTTAAAAGCACAAAGCAGCAATAGGATACAGGTGGTGATAATTACAATTTAAACGCAGGGAAAACAACATGGGGAACAATGGAGACATCTGGTGGACAACTAGTGACACAGCAGAGTCAAAAGTCTGAAGGACGGCAAAATCCTGCCAACGTGTTTGCTAATCATTGCTGTTTTATTCATATACTAGCAGATTAACTCTCGATCTACTATTCGTTCTAGCATTAAAATAACTAAGCATTCAGGGTCACATGATTCAGCCAGTTGGTCTGCTTGAAGTACTTTTTACACTAGATGTTATTGAATGTGCCTCCTGAGTAATCCTGATCCTGTGTATTTGATTTGAGAGCATGCTGGATTTATTAGTCTTTGCATATCTTTAAGCACTTTTTCTTTTCATGTTTTCCCCCTGAAGCGCTCAGTAAGAGCTTACGAGCACCCGGGCTTTGTTCTGCGTCTGATCCTGAAGCACAAAAAGATCACATTCGAGCCCGATTTCGAGGATTTTGAGGTCATCTTGCTGAAGGTCTATGATGCAATGTTGAAATGCATCAGCTCGGTGCCTCGAGTCGAGACGAAGCTGTACTCAGAATGGGTAACAATTTTGTTTCATCATCTTGTATGATACTAGAGCTATATTTTGTATGTTGTATGTTTGTATGTCGTTTCTGGAGGCACCATGCCAAACATTGATTTGATACTTAACATCTCCTACACATTTCCACACACTTTCTGTTGTAGCCCGGCACCGAGGGTGCCAAAACGCTCAAACCCATCATCCTCCCCGAGATCCTGAAAGGCACACAGGGATGAAATTCTTCAAGTGATACGTAAGGAGAGCAATGGACCTAAAAAACATGTGCGCCTGTATGACAAATTTGCTCCACTGATATCTCAGCAAGCTGAGCAGGACATAGAGCACTTCCTTTTGGAGCAACACTCCTTCCAGGAGATGATGATGGAGGCGACACGCTACCAGAATCTAGCCGATGAGATCCAGTATGACTCCTGCAAGGTCAGGGTTTTCTTTCCCTTTCATGAAAATGCTTTATGAATCCATACGCAGGTTTTATTTCAATAGGTGGTTATCAGTAGGGATTTAAATTTGTCACCCTATTTGCATTTTTTTCATCTTCTTTAACCAAAAAAAAGAAAACACATTATTATATTAACTTGGGGTGTGTGACATGATATTAACATTTAAATTGCCATTGTAGCGCAAAAACTGAATGATGGGTAAAAAAATAGTTACATCATAATTTTGAGCTAAAAGAGTGAAGATGTGTGGAGATTCATTCAGCTTCAGGGGTGTTATTAAAGTCAGGCACTGATGTAGGTGAGGAGGCCTGGGGTGCAGTCAGCATTCACATTCATCCCAAAGGTGTTCAATAGGGTTTAGAACTCTATAGCAGTAGATCTTTCATCCCAAACTATACAAAGCATGTGTTCATGGAGGTGGCTTTGTGCACATGGTCAGTGTCATGCTGGAACTGGTTTGGGTCTCCTTGGATCAAGTGAAGGGGATAAAAAATGTTATGCTGCTTCATACAGAGACATTCTTTACAATTGTATGGTTCCAACTTAGTGGTACCAGTTTGGGGAACTATATATATACACGTGTATATATAATATATACACTGTAAAACTATATATACTGATGGTAGATCAGTGGGTTACTGATCAGGAGGTCAGTGGTTCAAGCCCCAGTATCGCCAAGCTGCCAATCATGGGCCCTTATGCCCTCTGTGCTCTGGGGGCGCCGTATCATAGCCATCATATATACTGTATATATATGAGGCGTGTCCTGAGAGTCACATAGAATACAGATTAACATGGCGGAGGCAGAGCTGCATCCTCCTGGAGACAGAACAAGAAAAGAACATCTGGACCGATTTATCATTTTTCTGTTTTTGCACAGCAAAGGCCTGTTTGTGAAAAGGGGCCATGCGTTAGAAGTCAGAGGGCACTTACATAAATTGATGATTTGATGTCTGTCTGAACCGAAGAAATTAAAGCGAACTATGGGTACTATTTGGAATTGCAGAGCATTGACATTTTTTCCATTGCATCAAATCGCACTGCATCGTAATAGGGGTGAATCGTATCTGATCGCATTAGTAGCTGCTTCATATGTATCTTTAATATATATGCACTGCATTGATAGAGCGAGGGAGACAGGGGATATAGAAAAAAAAAATAACTCAAGTGATACTGGGTTTATTAATAACATTTACAATACACCATTAATATGGTCAGAAATGTATTGAAGGTTCCTACTCTGTTGTTGAATGTGACAGGTGGTACGTCTCGGTATGTTCGAAGTGCACTGCCATGAGCTTATCCATGCACTAGTGAAGAGTGCAGAGGGACTCAGGGAGACACTGGTCACCCGTATGCTAAAGGACCACCAGAACTGCAATAAAACGTGAGTGCTTCCATTTATCTAAACCTGAATGCTTAAAGCAATAATATGCAAATAGATGTGTTATTACCAAGCAATTCTGGCCAACAGGATGGGAAGCAAGCGATAAATGAAAATACTGACCTGAGGTCAGATATACAGCTGGAGGTTTTGTGGTTTGTAATAGTAACACAAAATTGTGTCAAAATATTGCAGCCAAAGGTGATAAAGCAAAATAAATAGATTAAAAAAGGAAATAAAATGTTCTTACATTGTTTATCCATCTGTATATAAACAGATGCATCAGTAGTTTGTGTGTTTATTTTTTTTTTTTTTAGACATTTGGTACCCAAAATTCAGAAGATGATTTCAGACATACTTCTGGATCAGAGAATTTATTGTCAAGACTTAACTTCTTCTTAACAGTTGTCATAGTATTAATTATGTATATCGACGTAGTAAAGCGTTATATGTCATATTTTTAGCCTTTCCTCTGATCTATAGTTTTGCACGTATACCAGCTTGTGCTCTTGAACTTTTTTTTTTGGAGGTTTTTTTTTGGACATCGCTCCATGCAAATAAGCTGCACCACGCTCAAAAATATTAATATACACAAATTTTACTAAATAACCAATTCATGAGCTTTAGAGTTGGTATTTATGACATTGTCCTTATAAGAAATTTTGAAATACAGAAAATCACTTGCTAACCAACAATTCTTGGCCTAGATAGATAGATAGATAGATAGATAGATAGATAGATAGATAGATAGATAGATAAATATGTTTCATCTTAATAACAACAGTGGTTTGGTAAACATGAGCCTTATCTACAGTGACACACTGATTTTTATACAAATGAGCAGTTCACGGTTAAGGGCCTTGCTCAGGGGCCCAACAATACCAATTTGGCAATACTAGGATTTAAACTCGCAACCTTCCAATCCATTCCAACTTTTTACCAATTTGATGTGCTGATGTGTGTGTCCAATGTGTACAGATTATGTGATGAATTCGAGAAGATTGCCACAAAAGCCCACAGCACTCCTGCAAACACACAAGAGCTCATGGCTCTAAAGGTGATCCAGTTACACCCTGCTAGATTAACTTTCAGCTCCATATTTTTCCACCTGTACTCTAGTTCTGACTACATCTTCGATAATCTCTCCTTCGCTATAGGCCTATATTAAGAAGGTTGAAGCTGAAGAGATGCCCAAACTGGAGCTCCAGCTCAGGGAATCCATGGATCGTCTCTGCTTCTTGGCTGGTTATGAGTTCTCTGCAGTGGACATAAGCCTTAACAAGAAGACGTTCCAGTGGCACATGCGCATGCCTTCCGTGTTTGACAGGCATAGAGAGATCGCAGAGGAGAAGACCGTACAGTTCCAGGATTTCCTTAAGGTAAAAAGAGAGGAGAAGACCGGTACAGTTATCTCTAAACAACAGTGATCGCTTATTCAACACAGTAGAGAACATTATACACTGCGTACGCTCTTATGTCTTATGATCAGCAAGTCTTTAATCGCTTCAATTATTGCTCGTAGTTGCGGTGCGAGAGGTTCCTGGAAGATCTGGAAGCCTACGCAAAGCAGGTGGAAGATTTTGCTTCTTTTGGCGATCTATCCGAAGTGAGCAGGTATCTTAAAAAGGCTCAGGTGCTCAATTCCAAGCTGGACACCGCCATGGAGAAGGTTAGTGCATAAAATCCCATTTGCCAAGTCTCATCAAAGCATTTTGGACATAAACACCAATGGTTCGAGGTTTCTTAGTCCATAGAAATGTTGTATTGTAGACCTCAATCCCTCTTTTCACTTATTACGCTCCTTCTCTCAAAGATCGAGGGGTTCAACGTTGAGGAAGAAGTGTTTGGATGGCCCGTCTCCCAGTACCCCGTACGCAAGGAAGTTCAAGAGCAGCTGCTCCCATATCTTTGCCTGTACCAGACAGCTGCCGAGTTTCAAACTGAGCACCAGCAGTGGCTTAACGGGCCTCTCACATCCATCAACCCTGACAAGGTGGAGGCCAACATCAGTAACTACTGGCGCTCCCTCTACAAACTGGAAAAAGGATTTCAGGATTCACCCAAAGCTCTTCACATCGCCGTTCAAGTCAAGGCTCAGGTGGAAGATTTCAAGCAGCACATCCCCTTAGTGCAGGTACGTAATTATCAAGGAGAACTAAAGCACCTTATGGATCTACTCCTAAATTTTGATGTTATCTTGTTATGCATGGATTTAATGTGTTTCTTTGTGATGTAAAACAATGACAATCCTGGAAAATAATTCATTGGATATGTTTAAATGTCTCAATGTTCTTACTCTCAAATTACTTAATACGAGGTGGTATCAAAATGTTTCAAGATTAATGGTGCTAACTGGTGCTATTCTGACCACGTGCGTTGCCACGTCTGCGATTTTCATCACGGACAGCATGTTAGAACGAAATGCAAACGTGAAATTCGGCGTGAAACTGGGCAAATCTGCCACAAAGAGTTCAAGTTCTTCCGCTCTTGAAGTCCATCACTGGAAGGTGACGAGAGATTAGGAAAACCTTTAACGAGATCAAACCAACGAAAATGTCGAAACCGTTCGGCAACTTGTGCATGATGATCATCGGAGAACAATCCACATGGTCTCATTACCGCACCCACATTACTCGCCAGATTTGTCTCCTGCAGACTTCGCCCTCTTCCTAAAGCTCAAAGACCGTCATTTTTGACACCATTGCAGAGGTCCGACGTGAATCCCTGAAGGTGTTTGACACGCTTTAAAGAGAAGACTTTCAGGACACATTCCAGAAGAACGCTGGGAGCGCAGTGTTGCTGTGCAAGGGGACTATTTTGAAGGCGATAGTGTGTAAACATAGATAAATTAAGTACATTCTTGTAAACAGAGAGAGTCTCAACATTTTTTGATGCCACCACATCATCTTCTTTTTCTTTTTTCGGCTTCTCCCATTGGGGTTTGCCACAACGGATCATCCGTCTCCATACCCCCTTGTCCTTTACATCTGCCTCATTTGGCTCATAGGTTTGGAAATATTATGTGTCCCAAAGTTTTGTCCAAATATCCAGTCTAATAACAATTAAAGTCTTGGAATATAATTTCTATAAAAGTTTCTTTAAATTGTAAAGTTTTACTTTAATATCAGTCAAGAATTCACTGGTGAACAAAATGTAATACATCTTTGCTTGTCTGCGTCTCAAGCAAACAGTGTTTTGTTTCTTCTTTTAAGAACCTCCTGTACTTGCATTACAATCCTTTCTCAAACACATCTCCCCTCACACAGGTGCTGTGTAATCCAGGTTTGCGAGACCGCCACTGGGAGGCCATGTCAGCTATCGTGGGGTTCTCTTTAAAGCCTTCCGAAGAGGAGGCCTGCATTTCTCACTTCATTCCTCTGCACCTCGAGGCTCACTTGCCCAGCTTCGAGGGCATTAGCGAGGCTGCCAGCAAAGAGTACTCACTGGAGAAGGCAATGGAGCGCATGGCTGGTGAATGGGCAGACATGACGTTCAAACTGCTGCCCTACCGTGAAACCGGCACGTCCATTCTGTCCTCGGTGGACGAGATCCAGATGCTCCTGGACGATCATATAGTCAAGACGCAAACGATGCGTGGCTCGCCCTTCATTAAACCATTCGAAACTGAGATACGGTAAAAGTTTGTAAAAGGCAATTTACACACAGAGCAAGTTTACGAAGGGAAAAAAAATTAGCTTGGCTAACATCACTATTCATTGGCAAGATACAGCGAGGCTCTGGGTTTAAATGTTCTGCAGGTGTAAAGCCTGAAGCAAGGGTTTGAACGTTGAAATAATGGATGGATGATACCAAAAGCCAAGGATTATTCACACAGAGATATATGCACTACAAAACTTCAATGACTAGATCCTGCTTTGTATCTAATCTGAGCCTACTGTCATTTACTGTTCTGTACTCCTGGTTGCCAAATAAGTCTCTGGTTGGTTAAAGGGATGGAACCATTTGTTTTTGTGTTGTAGAGAATGGGAAAGCAAGCTGTTGCTACTGCAGGAGATTTTAGATGAGTGGCTGAAGGTGCAGTCCACATGGCTCTACCTGGAGCCCATTTTCAGTTCTCCAGACATCATGGCTCAAATGCCCGAGGAGGGGCGCCGCTTCATGACTGTGGATAAAACCTGGAGGGACACCATTAAGCAAGTCAGCCTGGTAAGTCGTTATTGTTTCGTAGTGTAGTACCTCACTGCAGGCGTAGAGATATGTGTTTGTCTTAGGACTGGGGGAGGAAACTGGAGCACTTGGATTAAACCCTTGAAGCAGGGGGAGAACGACATGGTTTAGCATTTCGCATATTTACTTTGCATATTTAGAGTTGGTTGAACCTCACCTCTGCACTGTGTGGGTGTGGAGTTTGCAGGTTCTTCCCTTGGTTTAAAGGGGGGATTCCTATGGGTTTCCTCTGAGGTCCTAAGAAATGTCTTGTAGGTTGACTGCCATTTCCAAGTTGCATGTAAGCTGTGTATGGGTTAGTTTTTGTGCAGGACTGTTTTCACTCAATTTCTGTGTCCCACTCTGCTCCTGCAAACATTCTGTCACAGCTTTTAAAGATTGTGTAAAAATATACACAAATGTCAGGGCTGAAGTAAAATAAAGCAATGCTAATGTAAAGCACCGCACATGACAAACACCTTGGGATTTTTTTTATTAGCCTTAACTCTAACTTATAAACAACTTTCAAAGAAAACCTTACAACTAGCTCTGCATGACTGCACCCAAAGCGCCCGTTCTCACGAGATTTCAGGAGTTACCAATCCTAATGCCGCCCTCTAGTGTGTGTGTGTGTGTGTGTGTGTGTGTGTGTGTATGTATATATGTATATATATATATATATTATATACGCACACATTATATAAAATTCACGGGGGCAGATTTAAAGCCAGTAGGAAAATAGTTATGAAAAACATATGGATAATTGCCTCGCCTTATCACTCGAAAAAAGGCAGAGAAAAAAATTATGGTTGTAGCCATTGATCCCAAAATGACCTGGTATTTCTCTTGATATTATGCTCTGTCTCTGTGTAGAAATAAATTGCATGTCATGCCAAATGAGAACATACTCAGGCTATTGATAGGGGTTAGGCGCACTAATCAGTCTTGCTTTACTGTCTCTGCTGGTCTGTCACTGTCTCTCACACACACACACACACACACACACACACACACACACACACACACACCACACACACACACACACACACACACAGCACTACTCATTTCGACACTCTGAAGGGTGCAATTCTCAGCTGCGGTGAAACGAGACACGTCGATAACCTGTTGTTGCACGACAGACCAAAATGATAATAATAAAATGCCATAGGGCGGCGCCATCAAATGGAAATTATAGATTTTGTCTGGAGGCCTCGACCCTGGCACGTCATCGAGAAAACGAGGAGCGAGGAGGCGTTGAAGTTTTTTTACATTAGATATCACATGATATCAGTGACCACCTGACTTATTTCCAGCCAGGGATGAACAACTGAAGCGCAGAAATCGATAAGACGGATGAGATTCGAATCATGTCGTACAGCAGATGTAGATATTGTACTGGAAAAGTGCTTTAATTGATTGCGTTTTTACTTCATTACACCTTCAGAGTCGAAATCATGAACTTGCAAGATCGCAATCTCCACATGGTGTCTCTCTTTATCCATCGTTTTCCTTCCTGGACATGTAGGCGCTCTATCTCTCTCTCTCTCTCTTTCTGTCTTTCTCTTTATACATATGAACAGGCAACACCCGTGTTTAAATACACAAGACTCTTTGGAACGCATCCTGTTCATTAAGTCTTGTCTAAAAAAGCCTACGATCGCACCGCAAAGCTAAAAAAGGGTGGTTTAAAAGGGGTTTTAAACCCGTTTCTCAAAAAGGAAGACAAATTAAATGAGTTTGGAACACAATAGGAAATGAAAGAAAAAAAAGTCCTGTTTTTTTAACCTCTATAACGAGAGCCTCATTATGGGTACGAGGTCTTAAGGAGAAGAAAAGAAAAAAAAAGGAAAATTTTTCAATGCATCGATCGAATTTTATTTCTTCATTTAAAAAAAAAAAAAAAAAAAAAAAAAAAAAGAATGTGGGTTTTTTAATAATAAAACAGGTCTCCTATCTCGCCTCTTCACAATCCCTTTCATTAGAATCACCTTCCCGGTGCCAAAAAAGAAAAGAAAAAAAGAAAAGAGGTGATTTAGAAGAGGCTTTAGGTTATTACTATCTCTTCATTACCCAGTCAAAGAATCCCTTTTTCAGACAAACCGTCTTTCATCCCAAAAGTGATGATTAAACTTCAGAAATCTCACGCGAAGGCTCCGACTCCGATCCACCCAGACGTGCTTAATAGAAAATCAATAGCAATCAGAATTCGAAGGCTCAGGGGCCAATTATTAGTTTCTTTCAAACTTCAATGGACCGAGCTCACACAGAGAGTGTGAGACAAAAGCAGGGCAGATAGGAAGGAAGTGCTTCTAATTGTTTGCTTTGTCTCGGATAAAGGACAGACCTTTAATTCAACCTTTCGCACACACTCTGGATTGAATTAGTTTACCTTTGTTGTGCTTTTTTTTTTCTCCCCCGCACTTGAAAGCAGTGCATGTGAGAAAGGAGTGTCCTAAATTGATGGTGTCGGTCTGTTTCATCTCTTGAAACGACCGATACCTTGTACAAGCTGTCAGGCTTCACAATAATTGAAAGAAAAAAAAAAAAACAAACGATTATAAAATCGATTATAATGCTGTATTCTGGCATTGCAACATGCTTTTGTGATATTTCAAAAATCCAGGCGAGAAAGCTTTGATGTCTACGCTTAATCATCGGCCTTCATTATTTCGACGCTACAAAAACGGCACCACTAGAAATCCTAAAATAATTAGAGTAGATACATGATGTACTGCACAGACGGATTGTACCATTTCTAAACCAGGGATAAGCCACATTTTAATATTTCGATATCCGGACATGGCTCTTGAGCATCACCAGGCATAGGGGCGTTTTTGCTGGTTACAGTTTTTCTCGGTTGCTTTGGAGCATTTCTTGAAATCATCCTTAAGTGCATTTCTCAAAACAATTCGTACAAACAGCGCAACACAACGAATTTCTTGCAAAAGTCTTTACTTTTCTTAAAATCCTAGTTCAAATTTCGAGTTCGTGTGCAGAACATGTTCGTGTTAATGTCTGTTTGGAGAAATGCGCCAAAGCAACTAAAAAACAAAGAACCCTATATTCCTCTGTTCATTATAGTTCCATTGTTGAGGTTATCAGTTGTTCACTGATGGAGATTTTGAACGCCAAAGTGTTATCTACCATCTCCAATAACCTCAGAGTAACCCATTCTCAGCTTTACTGAATGGTTTCCAATTGAAGAGAACTCAATCCAGAAGAAGGGTAACATGAATCAGGCAGGTCCTAAAGGCAAGCAATGGGATGGGAACACCTATAAGCTACATTTGATGGAATATAAATGTGTAGATAATACATAAACTATATCCAGATATATATATTTCAATATTTTAGTCAAATCCTGGACCATGAAATAATTAACTGTATTCTTGAGGCCAAACAATTTAGCAAATTTCTAGAAATCTTATGAAAATCAATCATCAGATTTACTGCTGTAGTGAAAACCAGGCTTTTATGGTGTTTCTGAAGTGATTTTGTCTTTTTGGCTTTAGGACAAGCACGTCTTAGCTGTGGTGGCCATCGAGAAGATGTTAGAGAAGCTCAAGAAGAGCAATGAGTTCCTGGAGCTCATCTTAAAAGGCCTAAACAAGTACCTGGAAAAGAAGAGACTCTTCTTCCCACGCTTCTTCTTTCTGTCCAACGATGAGCTGCTGGAGATTCTATCTGAGACCAAAGATCCAACCAGGTACAGGAATCCAAATCCAGTTTGGTTTGGAGAAAAAAAAAAAGCTACAATAAAAAGAAACCTTTTTTTTATATTTACATTTTTATTTTTTTGGGATTTCACTATTTTCTAGCAATTTAAAAAAAAAAAAAGAGAGAGTTTATAAGCTAAGCTGAAACCATTTACTGGAATGCTTCCAGTAGAACTTCATCCTATGGTTAAAAGCCCCAATAAAAACTGATCAATTTTTTATTCAACTTGGGAGCACAATCGTGTTGGAAAATTATATTTAAACCCTGGCAGAGAAATCAAACCATATTAAATTAATTTAGAGATCAGTGCAGATCAGATTTTTCTGGCAGACTTTAGTTGGAGTTTGAAGCCTTTCAAAAAGAAAAAGAAACATAATTGTGTTTTTACAAGATGCACTGTAATGACAAAAGTATTAGGACACTTTCCAGCCATATTTGGTTCTTCTCCAAACTGTTGCCACAAAATTGGAGGCACATCATTGTAAAGGATTCCTTTGGAGGTGGTAGCATTACACAAAGCCAGTTTAATAAAGAAATGGTTTACATGGGTTGGCGTGGAAGATCTCCAGCTGTAGCGCCCTGGCATCCATCTTATTGGGATGAACTGGAACACTGAATGAACCCCAGGTCTCCTCACCTAACCTCCATCGGTACCTGACTTTACTAACACTCTTGTGGCTGAATGAGCAAAAATCTAGTAGAACATCTTCCCAAACGAGTGAAGGTTCTTATGATTGCAAATGGGGATTAATGTGTAATTGGAAGTTCGAAAAGCACATACCAATCTTATGCTCAGGCGTCCACAAACTTTTGCTCAGAGCAGACAGAACGCAGGTATTGTTTATTTGGGGTAAACATGGGGGCTTGGTTCAAATTGCAGAACAGACTATTCTGATTTGTGTATATTTTTATTATACGTCCAAAAACCTAAACTCATTTTTTTCCTTTACACAAAAAAATGACCTCATTTTTGCGACTCATGAATAAATGAAACTTGACTTCATCAACAGCTTGAAACCAAATTGCTGGATCAGGAACCCTGCAGCTTAAGCCAAAGAGCCTTTTTTGTGAAACTAATGTGGATAGATATTACGTAAGGAGCTTTTTATATGTAAGCGGCTAATTTCGAAAGGAACGTAAACTCTGCTACAGTAGTTTTGATAGAACTTAGTTTTAAATAAATATTACTGTAGCTCATACAGTAGCTAGCTTGAGCTAATAAGAGGATGTAAACTCATGGTTAGTTTGGAGAGAGCTACTTTTGGAGGGAAAAAGTTGTGGATGGCTAGTTTTTGGAATATCAGTAGTAGACTTTTGGGCAATTTTCTCATTCCCAGACCAGTAAATCGTTAAAACCATTAAAAGTGTGATGTTTTTGGGCAATTTGTTTTTGCCTGAGTGTAGCGAGGAAAAATCTGGACAGGTTTAATAGTGACCTTTTAGCTAAAATCCGTTTTATAGGTCATTAATTAAATAAAGTATCTTGGTTTATGTTGACGCTAATAGGTGTTTGTTTGAAAAACAGCATTTTTTTCTCTCAGTTTTGGCCTTCCATCATTTATTTTCCTTCCAAACCCTCCATTAAAAATGGCGTTTTCAGCAAAAAAAAAATAAAAGCTGTAAAAATAGATGCTTTTGGGAAAATAAAAAAAAAAGAGCGATGCATCTTTACACATTGCTGCAATTTTTGCTTATGCGCAGTACAGGGACGTAAACGTTTACACGGGATTTAGTGTGGATGAGCAACTTTTTAGAAACGATTTAACGTGAATCGTTTTTAGAGGAAAATGCCATTTTTTTTTTTCATCCGGATTAATTTAAACATAACCTAAAATAAAAAAAAAAGTATTTCTATTGCATTTTTTTTTTTTACAATGGACATTGTCTCAAAGCAGCTTTACAGAAATTAGGAATGAAAGTGAATGATGTGTATTTATCCCTGATGATGAAGCCTGGGGGTGACTGTGGCAAGGAAAAACTCCTTTAGATGTTATGAGGAAGAAACCTTGAGAGGAACCAGACTCAAAAGGGGAACCCATCCTCATTTGGGTGAGATCAAGTGTGATTATAAATCTTAGAAACCATTCAAAACACTCAAGTGCTAGCGAACCATCTAGATTTTACATTTTTAAGCCATGCAGTCTGTTTCTCCAACACGCCACTATGTTTAATCAAAGTGTGTTTATCCACAACCCGTTTTGAATCCACAGTAGGACCAGAGGAGCAAGGACACTTGAAAAGCAATTTAGCTTGTGCTTGGCCCTGTAAAAAAAAAAAACGAGAGAAAACCTCATCTTGTGAAAATTCTTACTGTGGGAATTTAATTATAGAAACTCTTTTCCATATGACATTCCGGCCTACGTCCTATAGCGCGACTCTCTTGAGCAAAGCCCCGGCCGATTCTTGTCTTATTTCACCCGAGGTATTTGTTTAATAAATAACGCATGCGCCGACACGTGAACACTCGTGCTCTTGCTTGATTGTGCTCTTTTCCTTACACTCATTCATCTCTCTTTCTATCACACACGTGAGCATTATCCTTTTGTCCTTCAAGTCGTTCATTTCTTCAGAGACTTGATCCAAACCCAGTGTTTTATAGCAAATGTGTTGCAAATCTATCAGGGGGGAAATTGTGCTCAAAGGGGACTGAATGATGAAAAAGCTACTGTGCTTTAAAGTACAACAGAGTTGACACACAGCTTTCACGTAGCAAAGAGTCACTATGGGTTCCCCTGAATGGAAGAGTTAATTGGATTGACGTCCATGTGAATTCTTTTTATATTCGCTCCTAATAATAGTATTATTTATAATATTGCACACTAAGTCCATCCATCGATCTTGTCTTTTTGTGCTATAGCAGAGCACCTGGGTGACGTTTCCTTACTTTCCCAGCATTTATACATAACACATCCAGGAATGGCTTGAAATCGGTATTCAGATTTGCTTATAATTTTGATATATATTTGAAAAGGTATCAAAAACACCTTCACCTTCAAAATAGTTCCCTTGCACAGCAATTTAGAGTTCCTGCCACTACTAAAAAGTGTCCTGGAAGTCTTCATTTGGAATCGTGCCAAGCACCTTCTGCTATTCATCTCCATAATGGTGCTAAAACAGTGCCCTTTGAGCTGAATCGTCATCTTCAGAATGAGAGCGAAGTCCGCAGGAGACAAATCTGGCGAGTAGGTTGGGTGCAGAAGTGAGATCATGTTGTTTGAAAGTCACGTGTGAGGAGATCTTGGTCACAGGGCATGCACGAGGTCAGAAAAGCAGACGTTGGTAAGGCACATAGTCGGAATAGCACCAGTTACACAGCTCCTGATGTACACACAACGATGTCTTTTGGCACACTGACATATGAAGGTCGGTGCTCCTTGTGACTGCGTGAGCATGCAGCCTTGTGCTGCCATCTGCTGGCGTGTTAGTCTAATCTAAAACTAGTCTTAAAACTTTGTATATAAATCTACAATTTTTTGTACAGATATATATTTTATTTATTTATTTATTTATTTATTTATTTATTTATTTATTTATTTATTTAATAAATAATTCCTCCAGAGTGCAGCCACATTTGAAGAAGTGTTTCGAGGGCATCGCCAGTGTCGTGTTCACAGATGTCCTGGACATCACACATATGAAGAGCAGTGAGGGTGAAGTAGTGGAGCTGCTGGACATCATCTCCACTTCTAAAGCTCGTGGCCAGGTCGAGAAATGGCTCCTTGAGCTGGAGAACGGCATGCTCAATTCCCTACACAAGGTGCTATGCAATTTCACTCAGAATTGATTCCTGTACCCTTATTGATTGAATTGATTCCTGTACCCTGGAACCTATGAATCTGTTCAGGTCCAAAGAAAGAAAATAAAGTGCATTGTATTATATATCATGTCCATTCTTTAGGTCCTTATTTCATTTTTTTTTATCTAGATAGAACAAAAATAGATCAAACAAAACAGAATGTGTAATTAATATAATACATGTGTTATAGATGTTAGTCCCTGGTATACCACAGCACTGTTTCATTCTCAAATTTGATTGGCTGGGAGGTTACATAATTCTATCTTGCACTAGTCAGAGCTCGCAACTTGCATCTGTAGCAAACTGCACAAGCTCAAATATATTTATGAGGATTACAATTATTATTTTTTAATTCCACAACAGCTAACAGAAGATACACTTACAAGGACATTGACAAGAAGTTGTTTTCTTGTCATTTTCAAGAAAAGATGTACAAAAATTGCACGGCAAACCCCGGGTCATAATTCTTGTATCGCATATCCCAACCGGTTCTTATTCCAGTTGACATTTTAGACTTTTGTTTAACTGTACATTATTATACATAAGAGACAATTTCCCACAAAAGCATGAAATTTTCCCTTCACTTCAACCAGGAAACCCAAACCTGTTCCAGCATCGCAATGCCCCTGTGCACTTAACAACATTAAGATCAACAAAACAGCTTCTTCAACTTGCCAGAATGAAAAAGAGATAAAAAAATAAAGAAAGTTGTAAAGCGATCTTTCAGAAAAGTTATCTTTGATTAACCAATGAAATTTCAGTATGGTGTCACAATTTAAAAGAAAGCATTAGTATTTAATTAAGAAATAACATAGAAAATCGTTTAAGGTCAAACCAAATTTTCAGAGCTGACTGACTGTAATGTAATTCTCACTGGAGTAGAAAGTACATAATGTATACTGAATTTGAAATGTAATTAAGTAGAGAGAAAAAATAGGCGGAAAATTACTTAAGTACAGTTACGAAGTACTTTTAATCAAATACTTTACCTCACTGTTTACAGGTGATCGCCGAAGCGATCGAGGCGTACCCTAAAGAGTTGCGGGTGAACTGGGTGCGAGCCTGGCCAGGTCAGACGGTATTGTGCGTCTCTCAGGTGTACTGGACCAAAGACATCCATGAAGCCATAGCAACAGGACCTCAGGTCATATAAAATCCCATAATTATCTATCAAATTTAAATTCTTTAACGACAATTAACGACGAAATTTCTGCTTCATTTCTTCTTCAGGCCCTGGAAGCTTATTTGCATCAGAACAACACTCAGATCGAGGACATAGTGGCGCTAGTACGCGGGAAACTGTCCAAACAGAACCGAGTGACTCTGGGAGCGTTGGTGGTGTTAGACGTGCACGGCCGTGACGTCTTGGCTTCGCTCGTGCACAAGGGCGTGTGCGACGAGAACAACTTCGAGTGGCTCAGCCAGCTCCGATATTACTGGAGTGTAAGTGCGTGAATATGTCGTATATGCAATATGTTTGGAATCAATATTCGAATACATGGTGATGGAAGAAGTACACCAATCATGTAGTTGAGAAAGTTGAGGTAAAATATGACACAAATATATGATGACTTTTGCAGGAGAACCAGCTTCAGACCAAAATGATTAATGCCGGCCTGGATTACGGCTATGAGTACCTGGGGAACACTCCACGTCTGGTCATCACCCCTCTCACCGATCGCTGCTACAGGTCAGGAGAATTTTATGCTTAGCCCGACTCCTATGGTGCACCCGTATGTCCTTCGTGTCCTCTTAAAAACTCTGAAAATACATGAAACAGGAAACAGACAAGATACAGGAAATCAACATGATTTCTCCAGGCACGTGTGATGTTTCCCAAAACTGTCAACACAAAGAACTTCTATGGAATTGGAACACTGATTGCACCTTATTTACATCAGTACCTGAATAAGCACAAATATTATAACTGAAAATAGCAACTAAATGTGATATCTTGTGGTCTAAATAGTGTGAGTGTGGCAAACCTACCAAGTGCCTTGTTAGGTCAGTTGTGGAACATTTTCCAAGAAGAATGAAGGTTGATATGACAAGACCTAAACCTGGAATTGGATATCCAAGAAGCAAAAATTATGGTCAGGTGTCTGTGTAATATGACATTGAAGGAATATTGTTTTAAAAATGGCTTAAAAACAAAAAACTTTCCTGTCTCTAGAACCCTGTTCGGCGCACTGCACTTGCATTTAGGAGGAGCTCCTGAGGGTCCGGCAGGTACAGGGAAGACCGAGACTACTAAAGATCTGGCCAAAGCTGTGGCTAAACAGTGCGTCGTGTTCAACTGCTCTGACGGCCTTGATTACCTCGCCCTGGGCAAGTTCTTCAAGGTCAGCCACGTTTAGCCGATCGTATTGTACAAACTCATTTGTATTTTTATTTATATTTCTATATTTTTCTTCTTATTATTATTATTATTGAATTTGCACTCTTACATTACAGCAGCTTTTTTTTTTTTTTTTTTTTTTTTTTTTTTTAAGAAGGCTTAAAAAATTCAAGTAAGCAAGGAAATGAAAAGGAGTCCAGGCATAGAAGAGCTCAGGCTCATTTGTATGAAGATGTACTTTGGGTGAAGTTCAAGAAACGGTGAACAAAAGCTAGGAACGAACATTTGCCAGTTGCCATGGCGACAGGGACTTTTTTTTTTGCCGAGTCCGGCTCGTTTGACTATGAATCCAGAGGTGCAAAAACTTGAGTGTGGGGGGTGGGGTGGGGGTGGGTGGGTAACAGCCGCTATGGATCATAGACAGGCGGTTTATTCAGATGGAGCTCTTCAGACTTGGGTGTTTACCTCGAAACACTTGATGGTGGATTGTGTGTGTGTGTGTGTGTGTGTGTGTGTGTGTGTGTGTGTGTGTGAGAGTGCAACTTAAAAGGTAACTTAAAAGGTGCATTCAAACTCATTCAATTACATAAACCACATCAAAAGTTCTTTGCTAGCAAAAATTGTGCCTTTAATCACTTCATTAATTAGCACATACACATGGGTATGAAACGTAGCCTGCATCTTCTCGAACGCTTGCTTCTGACACTCCAAAGCAGCACGATCATAAAACGAGTGAGACAAGTAAGAGACCATGACCAGCTGGTTGCGTTTTACTGCTTTGAAATGATTACATCTCCAGCAACAAGCTTTTAATACGAAATATAATCCAGCCCAAGCGTTTCTGAATCGCCGTACGAGATCATAGATCAGTACGATACACACACACACACACACACATACACACAATATTGCCAAAAGTATTGGGTCACCTGGTCATCTGGAGTGGACCTGGTCGTCTGGAGTGTCATCTGCCCAGTCACTGCACCTAAATCCTATTGAACTGCGCTGGAATGAACTGGATTGCAAGAAAATAATTTCCAAAAATTCTATTTATAAGAAAGTATATTTCAATGAAAATAAAGTGGAACATCTGAACATTTATACATTTGTTTGGTCAAAGTAAATATTTATCATTCGACATGACCGAGTTTGTTGCATAGAAGCAACATGCAGGGGTTCTCTAAAAAACCATAAACCACACTTTTGTGGAAAGATTGAGTTGAGGATGAAGATGGGTTCACTTTTGAGTCAAGGTTTCTTCCACATATCATTTCATGGAGTTGTTCCTCACCAGCGGCTCGCTCATTAGAGATGAATGTACTGCATGAGGACAAATTTTGACATTTAAAATGTATATTTGTCATCTATTTATCTCTGTGCAGCTGCTTTGGGACAGTATTGTTAAAAGCGCTATAGAAATAACATTGAATAAAAAAGAAATTGAATTGCTGACTCGTCTCTATTTTCCTTCTATGCAATTCAATGCTGACTGGTTTAGGAAAGCAGAGAAAGAAAAGGAGACGACGCAAATTCGGTTACTTTCAAAGCATTGCTAAAACATTATATGCGAGTTGAGACGTAAATGAGACATACCGTATATATATAGCTAACCAGATGCTTGTAAGTACTTGTTTTTCCTTTTTTGAGAAATATATCAACCGTTATCACAATCGAGGAAGAGAAAAACGAGTCTCTGTAACCTTCATTTCCGTTCGAAAAGACTTTGCTTGTTACAATAGAATTTTTTTTTTCCTCCGGTCGAATTCATCTGCTTCTCGTAGGGCCTGCTATCCTGTGGCGCGTGGGCATGCTTTGACGAGTTCAACCGCATCGACCTGGAGGTGCTGTCTGTGGTGGCGCAACAAATTCTCACCATTCAGAGAGGTGTGTGTGTGTGTGTGTGTGTAACGTCTTTCTACAGTACATCCTACATGATCAGACCTGCACAATCTGGACAGGGTCAGTAAATGCAACACTATTCTTTATATCAAGTTTTAATTATATCGATATCCTCATTAGAAGAAAACTTTCCGTGGACCATCTGTGTGGCGCCGTTCTGGGCACTAGGCGACGTTTCAAAATAGATGTAACGGGAATTAAAAAAAATAGAGGTCATGACGCCCCTTTTAACGCATTTCTCTGGGAGCTTTTAGTGATTTGATCTCCTTCGGCTGCTGTTCTAAAAGGATATTATGAAGGAAAACGAGAGCTAATAGCAAGAATGTCATGCTGATTGTTCACTCGCTTTTGGTTCATGGGTAATTTCATTCACTTAGCACACCTTTTACATTTTGGGTTTTGTGTCCAAAGTAAAAAATACCATGCGGATACTTTCAAAACTTGCATTTCCCATCTAGGCCTTCAGTGGTGTCCTACCTGAACCTCTTAATACCATCACTATGACTATAGAAACCATCAATATCATATTGAAAATGCTGTTTTACAATGTCATTACTAAAGCAAGAAACCTAACGAACACAATGCAACACAAGTCTCCTTTCACTGGAGCCACAGCTGGACCACCTGCATACATCATCTCAAGCAAAAAACATCAATAATTTTTCAAATGCATTAAGTTCATTTCTGCTGGTCTTATGGCAATACGTGAAGTGATTCACTGTACAAATGTACACATGGCATTACATAAAGTCTGCATATAGTTGATAAATAATTTTAAAATCCATTCTAAAAAAAAAACCCTTGTCACCTAATAGGGATCGCAGCTCATGCTGAGATGCTGATATTCGAGGGCACGGAGTTGAAACTCAACCCATCCTGTGCCGTCTTCATTACCATGAACCCGGGATACGCCGGACGCTCTGAACTCCCTGATAACTTGAAGGTACCATCATCATTTTATATATATATTATTATATGAGTTTTGCTCAAGGGCCCGAGAGTGGCAGTTTAGAAGAACTGGGATTTGAACTCACGCCCTTTTTGATCTGAAGTCCTAACCTAAAGTCCTAACATCCTAATCACCTTCCCCATAACCATTCAGAAGTCATTTATAACCATCTGTCACATGAAACACCTCCCAGACCGCCCTTCCACCTCATTCACAGGTCGAAGATCCTCCACAAAGTGGAGCTCAAACTCCTGGTGGTAATATTGGAGATATTCGGAGACGGGAGGGGGCGGGGGGATGCGAACCCACATGCGTTGCACAGTTGGCGCTCGTACAAATTGTTTTCCCACCAGACTTCCTGGAGTAGCAGGGGTCCTCGACTCAATTAAAATTTTAGCGGATTAGCGCGGTTTAACTTTTACCGGATTAACAAGGTTTAATCTCTGAGTCGTAGAAGCGCCGAAGCTTTGAAAAGCAATTCTGTTTTAAAGTGTTTTTTTTTGTTTTTTGTGTGTGTGTCGGATTTTAATATTGTTGTGCTATGAGTTTGCTATTTTGGATGAGTGATCTATTATATAAAATAAACAGAATACGAGTAATGGGGTGCCAAACTCATTCTGCCAGATTTCAATACCAAGTGCAAAAAACACACCTTCGAAATCTCTGCCCCAGGCCCTGTTCCGCACCGTGGCCATGATGGTTCCTGATTACGCCCTGATCGCCGAAATCGTGCTCTACTCCTGTGGTTTTGTAACGGCTCGTCCACTTTCGGTGAAGATCGTCGCCACGTATCGCCTCTGCTCTGAGCAGCTGTCCTCTCAGTGCCACTATGATTATGGTATGAGGGCCGTCAAATCCGTCCTGACTGCCGCTGGAAACTTAAAGGTAAGCCAAGTTCATTAGGAAAGTCTTCTAGTTTTCCCATCTACACTCAGTATCCCATAATGAAAGTGACAACAGAATTCTATAAAAGTCTGTATGTTTTTTACAATGACGAGACCCAAGATTCACTTGAAAATGGACTCGGGTGCCTCCCAATTCTCTTAATCGTTGCTGAGATGATTAGAGTCCAATTAGATGATTAGAGTCCAAAGTTCATTGATTGGACATTATTTGGAAAGATGCACACCTCTCTATAAAAGCCTTGCAGCTAACAATGGGTATCAGAGCAAAAAAACAGGCCATGAGGATTGTTGCAAGACACAGATCTGGGGAAGGCGACAAGAACATTGCTGCTGCACTGAAGATTTGCAAGAGCACTACGGCCTCCACCATTCTCAAAAGGGAAGAAAACCAGGACTCTTCTAAACCTGGCCAAAATGAGCAACCGGGGTAGACAAGCCTTAGTAAGAGAGATGACCAAGAACACAAGATGGTGACTGACTGAGCTCTGGAGATCCTGTGTAAAAAATGGGCTGAAGATCCAGAAGGACAAGCATCACTGCAGACCTCCACCGATCTGGACTTTTTGGCAGAGTGGCTAGACGGCAGTTGGCAACTTTTTTCCACCCACATTTTGGCTTTAAAGTAATTCTGGATGCTCAGGACATGTAGACGCTGTCAACTTACATGCATTTTGACTTATTACATTTTATTTGCATTGCATTTTTTGTCCCAAAGCAGCTTTACAGGTAACTAGATTACTAAATCATATATTTGTCTTATTTGTTTATCCCGAATGATCAATTGACAATGGGGAGGAAAAAAAACCCCTGAGAGATTTCCTTTCAAGAAACCTTGAAAGAAACTGGACTCAAAAGAGTGACACCAAATGTCCATTAATTGTAGCTATAGTTCAGTCATTGTGACATTAACAATCATTGTAGCGAAATGTTTCTATTAATTCTAGTTACAATCCCCCTTTCTGGTTCTATGCAGGTGCAGACAAATAAAATAGAATATAATTATTATATATAATATTATTCATCACATTTATTTTTCAATGCTGATTTTTGAAAAATAACAAAAAAATAATAATAATTATATATATAAAATGACCGTATAATTATAATCTTGATTAAATTATTATTGAACCATCATTGAATCTTGTTTAAAAAAATGTAAATAAATAATTGAATAAATAAATTAATAACTTTTAACCATGAGAATATTCCCTTCAGAGGTTTACTGGAAACCCTAAAAAAAAAAAAAAAGGTTCCTTGAATATTTATTATTATTTTTATTTTTTTGAACATTCAAATTATTTACTGGTTTTTTTCTTGCTATGGACCTGATGACAATCCCCCCCAAAGACAACGTTCTGCTTCTGTGGATTCATCATTTGCATTGTTTATTCTTGCCTTCATCTTCTAGCTGCCTTTGATGAATGTTAGGGGATTTGCATTCGTTTGTTTTTCTGAGCGTGTTTGCCTTTGCCAAGTGTTTCACGTTCCACAAAGGCATTACACGACATCAACCTTGTTCTTACTGTCTTCTGGAAGCCAGTTCCTCCTTAAAGTTTTATAAAGTCATCAGGACATTAGAGGCAGCAAAAGGAGCAAACGAGGGTTTGTGCTGCATCGGAAAAAATTTTTTCTTTCTTAAATCCAAACGAGAAAAAGTAGGAAGCTCAGGATTCTTTGGTTTTTGGATCTACATGGACGTGCAAGTAAAAAAAAAAAAAACATCACTACAAACTGGTCTATTGATGACATTTACATTTATTGCATTTTCGTGTTGCTTATTTTTGCAAAGCAGCAAAAATCTGGATGAGAAATTGTTCCTGGCCTCAAAACCTTTCCATTTCATTTTTCCATTTCAGCAGATTCTTTTTATTCAGCGTCCCAAAGAAAACCCCCCCCCAAAAAATAATGCCCACCCGCCATTTGGATGCCAATTTGTTTGCGGGACTGCACTCGGGACCGAACCTTTTTGTCCTGTTGCTGAATGACTTGCGGAGCTCGGCGCCTCCTGGGCTCGACTTGTAAATGGCAGCGATGGTAATGTAAAAAAAAAAAATCGCAAGAGGAGTGTGTGAATGAGACTTTTCCCCAGGAGACATCAGAGTGTTGTATGTGTGATGATGCTTTTACTTCGATGGCAACCTCGAGGGTTGCCCTTTCCTTTCCTTTCTTTATTTCTTCCTCTTGCCCTCTCGCACTATATTATTTATTTCTTTTTGTTGTTTTAAATGTCACAGCTGAAGTTTCCGGAGGAGAACGAGGACATTCTACTGCTGAGGTCCATCATAGATGTGAACCTTCCCAAATTTTTGGCCCACGACCTGCCACTTTTTGAGGTAAAAAGAAAAATGCCTTAGACTGTGAAGTAAAGATCTATCTATCTATCTATCTATCTATCTATCTATCTATCTATCTATCTATCTATCTATCTATCTATCTATCTATCTATCTATCTATAGTTTGTGTTATCTAGTTTGGGGATAGATGAATGGATAGATTGATGGATTTGTAGATATTTTAACATCCCATTCCATATTTAATCCCCATTTTCTGTTATAATAACCTCCACTCTTCTGGGAAGATGTTCCACTAGATTAGGGGGTTTGCTTGTGGAGATTTCTGGTCATTCTGTGGCTCTATAAAATCCCACTCAAGATCTTCTATTCCATCCCATGTAAAGCATTACTTCCCCCCCTTTTGGTTTGCTAAACCCCACTAGGGAATCACATCCGATCTTTTTCCGGGGGTAAAACTCCCCAAACCGGACTACAGCATCCTGCTGGAGGCCATTAAGGAGAACAGTGAAAGGATGAACCTGCAGGTGACCGACTTTTTCGCCGAGAAGATCCTGCAGGTTTTCGAGATGATGATCGTGCGCCACGGCTTCATGCTGGTAGGAGAGCCGTTCGGAGGGAAGACGAGCGCCTATCGAGTCCTCGCCAACGCCTTGAACGACATCTGCGAGAAGGTAGCGCGTTTCTCTTCTTCCTTCTGCCCAGAAATACAACGTGGCATCGTGTTTCTTTTCGAAATGAACCAAAAGGTGGAAAAAGTCGGTTATACATTAAGCATAAAATGTAATGTTGTGCTGGTTACAATACAAATTCCCATTTTCTGACATGCCATTAAATAACATACAACTAAACACGGTCAACTCCAGAATTATTGGTCTCCTTGAAGAAAATCAGAATATGAACAATGAATCAAGGTTTTTTGGGGGTTTTTTTTTGCAGTAATGTTGCCTTAGTTTGTTTAAATCCAATTTTTGTATTAATGCAAAATAAAATTGTCTATAAAAGGATGTGCATTTGAGATTTGGACTTGGAATCTGCCATTTGCATTTAAATCTTCTGACAAGTGCATTAAAATCTGTATTAGTTTGGTTCTCCAAATATTCACGCCTGTATCTAATAAAGGCGAAGCCTGATCTGGATCTTTTCCCCTCGTGCAATAAGAAACTGTGAAAAACCCACCAGGCATTTGACAGTTTTGAAACTCCAGCACTGTTAGCAAGGAGGGTGAACTCTGGATCTGGCAATTTCTCAGTCTCAACCACTCAAGCTCATAATTAGTCAAATTCATCCGGCATTGCTTTATTCAACTTCCATGAAGGAATAAGTTTGTTTCTACCTTTCTATAATGTCTTCCAATGGGTTAAATTGTAATTTTAAATTATATACAGTGTAAAAAGTAACACAAATTTACGTCATTTGGGCAACAGAGCGACTTACAACAGAGTAGTTGATGGTCAAGGGGCCCCCTTGCTTAAGGGGCCTATTTTGTGAACTCGTGACCTTCCGATCCAAAATCTAGTGCCTGAAACATTGATAAGGATGACTACAGTACAATCTTAAACATCGTCTTTGTGTATACATTTGTATCAATTTTAAACATATTATCTAATCATTCCATAGAATTTCTTCATTTTTTTCACAACTCTACAGTGTAGATTTGGATGTGCACTTGGCTTCATTATCTATTTAAAAGTCTATCCAAGGATAGGCTAGAATATTCTTTGAAAGGAACCAGACTCCGAAAGAAACCCATCCTCATCACCGAATGTCCATTCATTAAAGTTCCATCATAGTTGAGGTCTGATGTTCAGTGATAGGAGCGCAATGTTGCTCAGTAACTTCATGGCTGTTGAGGTGGAACCATTCCTACGTGTGAGTGGTTTTCACCGCTACACACAGCTACAGCCATGTGCCATTATCCTCAGCTGTAAAACTGAAGCTCATCCATATAACCATTTCTGATTTCTTTACCACATTGCATCATTGTCTGCACGTCAGTCTAGTCATTCCAAATAAACCACAATGCCCAGAAATAAATCTGATCTCAACAACCAATATAGAAGCGTCTGTCCGTGCCTGCGAATGCAGGATAGGGCCCTCGTCTCAATCATCTGCCATGTTGTTAAATTCGATTTGTAATTTTTTTTCTCTCAAAACGAGCCCAGATTTCAAATAACTCCATTTCTCAAATAGATGTAGGCCGATGATCCACACTCACACCCACACAAACCACATTTCACATCGCCTTGACCTCAAAAAGAATTTCAGAGAATGAGCCAAAGCAGTGCAAGCGTAATAACCCGCATGTCAAGAGACATAAAATGCAGATTCGGTACATGAATCTCAAGCAGCGCTGCTCTCTTGAAGTCGGCCCACTTTCAAGTCGAGTTCATGAAAAACTGAAGCGCAGGAAGTCGGTACAAATAAGATTAATGATCGGAAAGGCGGACGTGGCGCTCGTGGTTGCAGCTCGTCGTTCATCTACTATTCTACTAATTGTTTTATATGTTGATTTAGGGATGGCTGGAGAGCTTCAATTTCCAGTTTACAAAAGAATGATTTTCCTTTATTGTAATTCAAATATTCAAGCACGTTTCACCAAGATGGTGCCAAAATTTGACCAAAAATAAGATCTAAGATCCTACTTGTGTAGATGAAACTCAAAGAAAGCCAAGAGTGAAGAATAAAACCAGAGTCTGCAGAATAAATATGAATCTTGGTGGTGTTCGTGGGTCAGAACGTCGAGGTGGTTAAGGTCATGAGTCCCACATCCCCGAACCGCCACTTAAGTCATAGCAGATTTGTCAAAGAAACGCTTTCCTTCATGTCTAAAAACATATATTAATAAATAATGTGCGTTTATAAGCTGAGAACATTTGCACCAAGGGTGAAGGGCTTTGCTCATGGGCCCAACAGCTTGGTGGTGCTGGATTTGGACTTGTGACCTTTCAATCCAGAGGCCGATGCCTTAACCACCTCTCATATAGAAGGTATATGAAATCATTTTAGATGCTTAAATAATGTCAGTAGACGTAGCTACTAGTAGCTCATTTTGGGCCCCTGAGCAAGGCCCTTAATCACATCATTGCTCATCAGTTTTTCATGATGCTCCACAGAGTGGAGGTCTTCCAAAGAAATTGCTGGTCCTCGATATGTATATAGGCGATATAGTTATAGATTTTGATGCCACGCTTATATAATGTTAATATCTTATGGAATATTAATTTTGCAATCATTTTAGTACATAAATAATTATTGCATATGCAATAAATTCACTATAGTCTAGTCGAACTTTCGTTGACTTTTCCACCATCTGTTTTCACTGCTGCTAAGATTTAATTTCATAGCACTTATTTTTATTTACATCTCTTCGATTTTATTCGGCTTCAATTTTACTGTGAGCAACTGCAATTCAACACATTTTCCAATGGGATCAATAAAGTGTTCCGATTCTGCGAATGAGAAGAGTGTAATTCGCTCCGGATAAGGGCTCTGCCAAAGTCCGTAAATGTAATTAAAAATGTAGAACTGGAGAGACTTACATAACAGATAACTCATAGCAAAATGACTAACTTTCAGCCCACTGTTTCATCCGCTAGCAACAAAAGCGCTAGGAATTTTCCTCATTATGACTCGACTACTACTTTCCTAACTGCAATTTTCCTCACTTTGCAAAAAAGCCTACTGGGGGAAACAAGAGACCGTAGAACCCAACAGCAGCTGCACACCATTACCTAATTACAGCTTCCTTCAACTTTAACTAAATGTTAGCAAGAACACTGCTAATGAAGTTCATCATCTCACCCTTTTTATACAAGTTTTTTTTTGGACACACAATATTATTAGATTTGCCAAGGATCTAATCTCCATCCCT
The DNA here is from genome assembly GCA_039877035.1 of Silurus lanzhouensis. Taxonomy (NCBI): domain Eukaryota; kingdom Metazoa; phylum Chordata; class Actinopteri; order Siluriformes; family Siluridae; genus Silurus; species Silurus lanzhouensis. Next base: position 1,489,143 of record JBCEWE010000422.1, on the reverse strand, counting down.
AATCCCTAACCTGGACCGTTGCTTCATGTATTATTTTCTTCTGGATAAAAATATGGACCAAAACATAATTAAGAAACCCCTTATTTTCCAGCTCACGGCTTTGCAATGTTGGCTTGGGTTGAAAAATCGCAGGGGCAGACTGACATGCCTTAAAAAGATTGAGGGAAGCTGGAGCAGGTGCAGATCATTACCCAATTACAGACACACTCCATTGGCTGGTTGGTGTAGAACACACAAGCCCTCTAGCACCAACGAGTGGGCAAATTTGGATGTGTTTTTAGTAATAAACATAAAAAAAAAAAAAAAAAAATATTCTTTTGATTCTTTGAGTCGTCATCTTCTGGTTCACGATATAGATAATATAGATATAGGAAATTATGTGCAATAATAAAGAGGTACATTTTAACATATTTTTGTATTCTGACTTTGTTGCCCCTCTGTTTTCACTGTTGCTACACAATTAATTTCACTTAATATATAACTTAAGCTGTATATTTATTCACATTTTCTTATTTGTATTTTACTTCTGTACTTTAATCTTTAACTTCAAGCAACTGCAACCAAACACTTTTCCTAGAAAATCAATAAATAATTGATATCATAATATTTGTTTTGGCCATATTAGAATTTTGGTCTACTTCCATAATTATTAATTGTTTCCCATTTTGTGTATATTTGCATGCATTACAACTTTCTCTTCACCTTAATACTTGGTTGTCAGACAGCCTACGAACACATACGCACATTATTTTTTATTTGTAAGCTTTCAGACGTCATTTCGGTTTAATTTTTCCCAAGAGTGTTTGGAAGCTTTGCTCATTATAGACTAATAAATCAGAGTTTAAGGCTTTGGGTTACTGATGGGAAAGTCGGGAGTTCAAGCCTTAGCACATCTTGGGCCCTTGCGCAAGACCCTTAACTCTTTCTCCAGGCTTATTTCTCCAGCTGCTGATGCTGGGATTCGAACTTCAGCTCCAGAGGCCAATGCCTTAACCACCGAGCTACCTCTTCCCATATATAAGCTTAAATTTTTTCAATTTAGATTTTTAGATTTCAGAACATGTCATTATACATTGATTTCCACACCAGAGAAAACTGCAATCATCCAAGTTGGAAAATCAAACCTTCTGACCATGTACTTAATAAAATGCACATCATTTCTAGCAATACCTTCTTCCCTCATATACAGGGCTTGATGGATGAGAACAAAGTCCAGATCACTGTGATTAACCCCAAGTCCATCACCATGGGTCAGCTGTATGGCCAGTTTGACCCTGTCTCTCATGAGTGGTCCGACGGCATCCTTGCAGTGAGCTACAGAGCCTTCGCCACGTCTCAGGTGTGCTCTTATTGTAGTTTTACAGATTAAACACGTGCATTTATAAATTTTCTTTTTATTAAACTTTAATAAATTCTATTCGAAAATTTAATATTCTGATCCAATGATGATTCCCGCATCCCCCCAGCTCCCAAAGTTTAGCTAGTACTATGATGATGTATATAACCAAGGAAATTTGTTTTTGCTAGCTCGAAATGGGCTACATAGCTTTTCATACACATGTCTGAAGATGCTAGATGCTAGATAATGGTGGCAAGATTGCGATTGATCACCTGGTTTCAGCAATGGGAGTCTTTCAGTCACCATATTCACAAAAGTCTTAGGGCACCTGACTTTTCCAGCAATATGCGATTCTTCCTCAAACTGTTTCCACACATTTCAGTGTAGTAGCATTACATTTTAATTTCGCTCGACCCATTACGAGACCTTGAAGTGAGCTCACTGAAGATATGAAGATACATGGGCTGGAGTGGAAGATCTCCTGTTATAGAAATCTGACCTCAACCAAACTGAACAACTTAACTTTCCTACATCGGCACCTGACTTTCCTAATGCACTTGTACCTATATTAATCTCCACAAATCTTCACAAGCAGATGTCACAATCTGGAGGAACATCTTCCAATAGGCCAATAGGGACTAAATGTGAAATTGGGTGCTTAACTTTTGTGCATATGTGACTCATGACACATTCCCTAAAATTTTAGTGTAACTACATCCCTCACACATGCATGCTTTAACAATAAAACTCAATCAGTTTCGTCTGCTGGTCAGTTAGTAAGCGAAAATGCTCCTCCTAACTAAACCTTCCAGCATCTCCAGCAAAAAACAACACTATTAATCATCTCTTTAGACTCCAGACAGGAAGTGGCTGATCTTTGATGGCCCTGTGGACGCAGTGTGGATCGAGAACATGAACACAGTGCTTGATGACAACAAGAAACTCTGCCTGATGAGCGGTGAGATCATCCAAATGTCTCCACAAATGAGCCTCATCTTTGAACCCATGGACCTGGAGGTGGCGTCGCCCGCCACGGTGAGAAGCTACGATTCTTCATAACAACTATTTAAATGTTTGCTCAGCTGCAAAAAGGGGTTCCTTTACTCAAGTCAAGTCAAGTCAAGAGGCTTTTATTGTCATTTCTACTATACACAGTGGTACACAGTACACAGTAAAAATGAGACAACGTTTCTCCAGAACCCTGGTGCTACACTAAACAACAAACAGACAAAACAACATTAAGCTAAAACACAAGTTACATAAAGTGCATCGAGTGCAACCTGGTGCAAACAGTGCAGACAGACAGTGCAGACAGACGACACAAGACAAGACATAAAACCCTATATAGCACCGACCAGTAAACCTACTGTATACTAGATTATACAGTACTGTACAAGAAAACTGTAAAAACTATACAAAATATAGACTATATTCCAGAAGTGACTATAAACAGTGTAGTGCAAAAAAATACAGCAGCAGTCGAAGGTGCAAAAACAGCATGTAAACAGTATAATACAGTAAAAATGATACAGTAAAAATGATAAGTGTGCAAAAACAGCAGTTGAGAGTGGTACAGTCGAGAATAATAAATAATAAATAATGAATAATGAATGGTGGTGGAATGGATTGAGATGAGTGATGAGTGTGTGTTGGGTGTTAAGTCCAGGAAAAATGTTTTCAGTTTGTTACACACATTTGAGTGAGTGTGTGTGTGTGTGAGAGAGTTCCGTTTCAGTTCTGTGTGTTGAGAAGCCTGATGGCTTGTGGGAAGAAACTGTTGCACAGTCTTGTTGTGGCGGTCCGAATGCTTCGGAACCGTTTTCCTGATGGTAGAAGTGTAAAAAGTGTGTGTGAGGGGTGTGTGTGATCGTCCACAATGCTGTGTGCTTTGCGGATGCAGTGTGTGGTGTAAATGTCCATGATAGAGGGGAGAGAGATTCCGATGATCTTCTCAGCTGTTCTCACTATCCTCTGTAGGGACTTGCGGTCCGAGACGGTGCAGTTCCCAAACCAGGCAGTGATGCAGCTGCTCAGGATGCTCTCAATGGTCCCTCTGTAGAACATGGACAGGATGGGGGAGGGAGATGGGCTTTCCTCAGCCTTCTCAGGAAGTAGAGACGCTGCTGGGCTTTCTTGGTGATGGAGCTGGTGTTAAGTGACCAGGTGAGGTTGTCCGCCAGATGAACACCAAGGAATTTGGTGCTCTTGACGATCTCCACAGAGGATCCACCAATAATCAGTGGAGATTGGTCGCTCTGTGCTCTCCTGAAGTCCACAACCATCTCTTTCGTTTTGTCCAAGTTCAGAGACAGGTTGTTTGCTCCACACCAGGCAGTTAGCCGTTGCACCTCCTCTCTGTATGCTGACTCGTCGTTCTTGCTGATTAGACCCACCACGGTCGTGTCATCAGCGAACTTGATGATGTGGTTCGAGCTGTGCATTGCTACACAGTCGTGAGTCAGCAGAGTGAACAGCAGTGGGCTGAGCACACAGCCCTGGGGGGCCCCAGTGCTCAGTGTGGTGGTGCTGGAGATGCTGTTCCCGATCCTGACTGACTGAGGTCTCTCAGTCAGGAAGTCCAGGATCCAGTTACAGAGGGAGGTGTTCAGGCCCAGAAGGTTCAACTTCTCGATCAGGTGCTGAGGAATGATTGTGTTGAATGCTGAGCTGAAGTCAATGAACAGCATTCGCACATAAGAGTCCTTGTTATCCAGGTGGGTGAGGGCCAGATGAAGGGTTGTGGAGATAGCATCGTCCGTGGAACGGTTTGGACGATACGCAAACTGCATGGGGTCCAGGGAGGGTGGAAGCTGTGTCTTAATGTGCCTCATGACGAGCCTCTCGAAGCACTTCATCACGATGGGTGTGAGCGCGACGGGACGATAGTCATTGAGGCAGGAGACAGAAGACTTCTTCGGCACGGGAACAATGGTCGTTGTCTTGAGGCACGTGGGAACAACGTTGCTGCTCAGGGAGATGTTGAAGATGTCAGTGAGGACATCTGCTAGCTGTTCTGCACATTCCCTGAGCACTCTGCCAGGAATGTTGTCAGGTCCAGCAGACTTCCGTGGGTTAACTCTGCATAGAGTTTTCCTCACTTCAGCTGTGGTTAGACAGAGCACCTGGTCAGTGGGAGGAGGGATGGTCTTCCTCGCCACCACATTGTTCTGCACCTCGAACCGGGCATAGAAGTCGTTCAGCACATCTGGGAGGGAGGGGTCACGGTCACAAGCAGGTGATGTGGTCTTGTAATTCGTGATCGCCTGGATGCCCTGCCACATGCGCCGGGTGTCCTGCCACACTGCTTTCAAAATGATGCTACAATTCATTTGTATTGTTTTTTTTTTGTAGGATGAAACCCAGAGTTACAAGGCAACTCTGATAATGGGATTTTGATCATAACACTAAAGAGTCACTAAGCAAAACGGCAAACAGTACTACCTATTATTACTCTCTACTGGGGTGTAAGAAATGATTGATACACAGCATAACAATATTTTATACAGTATCATTTTTTAAAACACGCAATATCGAAATATATGGAAAAAAAACCATACAAGATTCATAGTGTCTTGTTTTGAGTTTAGATCCAGCCCACTAGATCAATAACAGTCGGCTTGTCTCTAAACCTAAATAAATACTAGCATAAAGGCATGCGACTAATGTTAGCGTTAATTTCTACCTGTTTTCTAGGGGGCACTGCTGTAAAGAATATGGATATAACTTCCACTGGAAGTAACTGCAGCGTTTGACGGCAAAATGTTTATGTGCGGTTTGACTAGCTCAGATCATGCTACTACTACTAGCCTAATGCTAATGCTAATACTATAATACAACAATCCTCAATCCCACTTCGTAGTAGGTGTCTCTACTATTTAATAATTATAAAACTTGATGCCTCCGAGGTGTGATTTGGGTAACGCTGGCACAGGTTTATGGCATGGGTAGCTTTAAAGTGTTGGGATTAGCAGGGTCGTTTTAGATATACTGTAACTGATGCAGATCCCACTGTGCGTTTTGTTTGCTAAGGTTTGCATACGGTAATTGTATCGCATCCCCTGAACATGGGACCACTTGTATGATCAAAACAGGAGTTCTTAGGAAGTTCGAAAGACCAGTCTTTGCTTTTTTTATTTTTTTCACAGCTCATTAGGATTATTTGACTAGGCAATGAAAGTTTAACTTTTTTGGACGGGAAGTTTTGGCAAAAATCCACCCACATTTGCTACACAATCTGAAAGTTTGACAGGTACTTCTAGTCATCCTGTCAGAATTAAGTAAGCAATTGGATGCAATAGATGCGATGAAAAATATACGATGCTATGCAATTCGATAGTTTGCTTACATTTCTTCAATTCAGTTCTCCAATTCACATCACTTACATCACTTCATTACCATAAACTGTTTACATGCCATTTTTGCACATATTTCTGGATTGCTGCTATTTGCTCTTTTGCACAAGAATTTGTTTACATTTTTGCTACTGTTCACTTTGTCTCTTTATAACAGGTTTAGTGGCGAAACTATATTGTGTTTTGTGTATTGTCTTGCACTGTCTTGTGTTGTCTTTGCACTGTCCTGTATTGTCTTGTGTTGTCTTTGCACTGTCCTGTATTGTCTTGTACTGTCTTGTGTTGTCTTTGCACTGTCCTGTATTGTCGTGTTGTCTTTGCACAGTCCTATATTGTCTTGCACTGTCTTGTGTTGTCTTTGCACTGTCCTGTATTGTCTTGTGTTGTCTTTGCACTGTCCTGTATTGTCTTGTACTGTCTTGTGTTGTCTTTGCACTGTCCTGTATTGTCTTGTGTTGTCTTTGCACTGTCCTGTATTGTCTTGCACTCTCTTGTATTGTCTTTGCACTGTCTTGTATTGCATTTGCACTGTCTTGTATTGTCTTGCACTGTCTTGTGTAGTCTTGCACTGTCTTGTATTGTCTTGCACTCTCTTGTATTGTCTTGCACTCTTGTGTTGTCTTTGCACTGTCCTGTATTGTCTTGCACTGTCCTGTATTGTCTTGCACTGTCCTGTATTGTCTTGCACTGTCCTGTGTTGTCTTGCACTGTCTTATGTTGTCTTTGCACTGTCTTGTGTTGTCTTTGCACTGTCTTATGTTGTCTTTGCACTCTCTTGTGTTGTCTTGCACTTTCTTGTGTTGTCTTTGCACTGTCTTGTATTGTCTTGCACTGCCTTGTGTTGTCTTTGCACTCTCTTGTGTTGTCTTTGCACTGTCTTGTATTGTCTTGCACTCTTGTGTTGTCTTTGCACTGTCCTGTATTGTCTTGCACTGTCCTGTATTGTCTTGCACTGTCCTGTGTTGTCTTGCACTGTCTTATGTTGTCTTCGCACTGTCTTGTGTTGTCTTTGCACTGTCCTGTATTGTCTTGCACTCTCTTGTGTTGTCTTGCACTGCCTTGTGTTGTCTTTGCACTGTCTTGTATTGTCTTGCACTCTCTTGTGTTGTCTTGCACTCTCTTGTGTTGTCTTGCACTGTCTTGTGTTGTCTTGCACTGTCTTGTGTTGTCTTTGCACTGTCTTGTATTGTATTGCACTCTCTTGTATTGTATTGCACTCTCTTGTGTTGTCTTGCACTCTCTTGTGTTGTCTTTGCACTCTCGTGTTGTCTTGCACTGTCTTGTGTTGTCTTGCACTCTCTTGTGTTGTCTTGCACTCTCTTGTGTTGTCTTGCACTCTCTTGTGTTGTCTTGCACTTCTTGTCTTGCACTGTCTTGTGTTGTCTTGCACTGTCTTGTGTTGTCTTTGCACTGTCTTGTATTGTATTGCACTCTCTTGTATTGTATTGCACTCTCTTGTGTTGTCTTGCACTCTCTTGTGTTGTCTTGCACTCTCGTGTTGTCTTGCACTGTCTTGTGTTGTCTTGCACTCTTTTGTGTTGTCTTGCACTCTCGTGTTGTCTTGCACTGTCTTGTGTTGTCTTGCACTCTCTTGTGTTGTCTTGCACTCTCGTGTTGTCTTGCACTGTCTTGTGTTGTCTTGCACTGTCTTGTGTTGTCTTTGCACTGTCTTGTATTGTATTGCACTCTCTTGTGTTGTCTTGCACTCTCTTGTGTTGTCTTTGCACTGTCTTGTATTGTATTGCACTCTCTTGTGTTGTCTTGCACTCTCTTGTGTTGTCTTTGCACTGTTTGCACCAGGTTGCACACATGCACTTTATGTGGCGAGGACACTTTTGCACACTTGCTAATAATTTTATATAAATAAATGTTTTTTTTTTACTGGAGCTAATGTGTTAAAAACATTTTTAAATCGATGCATCATGTTTAACCGTTATGCCGATGCACCGATGAGAATCTGTGAATCTTACAGTCCATAGTAGGAAGTAGGAGGTCATTTATTACTTTAACCAGCGCTGTCTTACTTTCCCCGACTAAAAGATTTGAGGAATAGGGTTTTTCTTTTCATCTTTTCTGATAAACTGCAATTTTTCTTGAATTCTAGAGATAAATGGAAATTGTTCTTTGTGGCTTCTAGTTTAAAACTGGAAGTGAAATATATTAAATAACACAAGGTTTCCTAGTTTAGCAAACTGAGATGTTGATTTACGGTATTCAGCAAGGAGACACAACAAAAGGGACTCGAATAGAAATGTCCACGGAGTCATTTTTAGCTGCCACGATTCAACATTTGGAACCGAAACGCAATTTGGATGTTGCCAGCGGCTACCACAATTCACCCCCCCTGGTGTAAATATGATGAAATAATCTGAAAATGAATCCCCCGTGTTTACTCATCGTCAGTGCATAAAAACGGC